>JAGFMF010011446.1:8961177-9006177 GCA_019455555.1 Galemys pyrenaicus | reverse complement strand
AAAATTAGGCTAAAATCCATTCTTTAAAAGAGCTAATTATTTGACTTGCTGCACTATCTAATATCTTCACAGACAGTAACAAATAAGTTTTCACAGGGATATAGAAAAATGGGTGAAAATGTTTTCCTTTCCTTCCCTTCCCCTTGTTCCTTCCTCCCTCTCTCCCTCCCTCTCATCCCCCCTCTCCTTTTTCTTCTTCCTTCATTTGTTCCTTCAATTCTTCCTCTATTTAGCCATTATTATTGGTTGAAACACACCATGTTCCAAGCATTTGGTTCTGGAACAGAAAATAAGTTAGACAAGCACACTTTCATGGAATTTTATGTCCAATTGCAGTCCACATGCTTTATATCAGCTCATTGCTAACCTGAGGAATTTCACTGAATGGGAACTCAGAATAATATGGGAACAAAAAATAATAGGAAACTACTCTGTTATGTTGGATTTGGGAAGTTTCCCCTAAGGCAGTGATTGTAAAACTGGAATCTGAAGAGTGAATAGTTATCTAAGTCAAAGAAGAGATTAAAAAAAAGCTCAGAGATGAAAAGTGAGAATAAAATAAATCTAATATTCAGAACCTAAGGAAGAGCCTAAGAGAGATGTTTTATTATACATGTTAGTTAATGGTGCACATCAGAAACTTATACACTGCTATAATGCAATGTTGCGTCAGTAAAAAGAGAACTATACTTAACTTTAGTTAAACACATATTTGTTGAATTAGTGCCAAGTGTCAGGTTCTGGGATCTGTATCAGTGAAGAAATTAAACAAAGTTCCTATTCTTTGTTGTTTAGAAAGCTCTCGTTCCTTTCTGAATAAATAACACATCAATTTTATGTATTTTTATATGTCAATGAATGAATTCCAAAGTGTTTTTCTTACTTTCCAATTTCTTTCATGTTATTTTGAAAAAAATGAATATTTTATGTAATTCATAATTTTGCTTATTATTCACCATTAAAATATATATTTAATTTTTCTAAATTAATGATTATTAACACATTTCTTCCTATAATTTGTATTATTGACCTGTACCTGCTATCTCTAAATATCCAAAAGAAAGTTTTAGCCACCAATAACATTCCAAACATGACTTTATATGCTATCAATAATAAATGTTAAACCATGGCTAATAATATAATACATTATTTTGCTGAATATACAAATAAAAACATTAATTATTTTTACAAAATCCATAACACACAATGGGAAGTTTATTATCAGAAACCTAGCAACTATACACTCATTGTAGACAGTATGTGTTATGCTCACTCTAAAATGTTTCCTAATTGTTTTCTTTATAATATGCAAGTTAAAAAGAGAGCTCAGTAGCTATGAAAAGTGACATTTAGGGGTAAAATTAAAACGTGCAATTAGAATATTCTTGACTTTCAAAAAGATGGCGGTTTCTTATGGTGACCAATTGCTTGTAATTGCCCAGAAAGAAACATCCTAAACTCTGGAAAAAAATATCTAAGGAGAATTTTCATAATGAATATTACTGGCCCTAATAATTGGTTGTTGTAAGTCTATGGAAATCCCATTTTTGTGACTAACAGATGGAATATCACTAAATCATCTACTATATAAATCCATTTGTTTTCCAGGAAAAGAAAACAAATTGAAGTATTATGGTAATATATAATAAAACAATGAAGCAGCCAGTAAATTATCTGGTTGTGAGTGTCAGGAAACAAAGGATGAAAAAACATAAAAAATGAAAACTTGAACTTTCAGAGGAAAAATGTGATCACAATAAAGGGTTGTTGTTTCATAGAGTTTTGATATTTGTTCTGAATTTTCACTTCTTAACCAAGAAATGGAGACTGATAAGTAGGAAAGTATGAGCATATGGAAAAGAAAGAATATTGTATTCCAATCATTAATATTTGAAATAATAGTCATAGTGAGTCACATCTTTACAAACATTTTAAGCAGGATCTCCCTCTAAGAGGCTTGTTTTACAGTAAGTTCATTCTAAAGGCACAGAGTTGGACAAGAAGATCTATAAAATTAAAAAAGCAACACTAGATTTTCCAATTCACTGGTTACAAAAAAAAATTGATCTTAAAGTACACAATCACCTTTGTAGTAGTGGTTACTTACACAAAATAATAATCTACTAATATTGGTATTCTCTCAGGGCAGTAAATAGAAATTATACTTTGAGAGCCGCATAATGGGAACATGAGTATTAAAGTTCATTTTGAACATCTGTGTTGATGGGCAAGCTAACAAATGGAGGTGAACTGGTTAATATTCACACATGTTAATGTTTTTATTAGTGTGAAAATGATCAATACAGAGAATATGATTTTTGTGTTTTCTTATAGTCTGATGCCAGGTATTTTAAAACTTTCACATGATAATAGTAAGCATTAATTTGTATATAATTTCAATAATTTAAATTCAATTGAAGAACTCTTGCTATTTAACTTAGCTTTTTGAAGTGTATGTGATTATGACCTGAAAGGCAGATTAATAGGAGGATTATGCTCTTATAGATCACACAATTCATTATGTACTCACTAATCAATATTTGGCATCAGATACTACAACTTCACTGTATATGTTTCATTCACTTAGTTGGGCAGATCTATATTTTTGTTGCATTACTGTGCAGCATATATCACAGGCAAAGAGCTTATTTTCAGATCTTTAAAGCTATTAAACTTCTTATTGCTTTGAAAGTTAAGGATTCGCTATTTGAAAGTTTAGAGAAAGTCAATAACTTTTAGTCCTAAAGTTCTTAACTCATAAAGATCATACCTCTTTGTTCTTACCCCTCTCCTGCTCCCTTTCCTCTTTAGTGCTTCAGTTCGGTAGCCAGCTTTCAAGGGTTAGTTTTAAGCTTGTCTTTATCTTAGATTAGCTACTTTATATTCCACACAATGACATCATCTGATATTTCTTCCTCTTTATAATTTAATTCACTTAATATTATCCCTTCCAGCTCCATCCATGTTGCCACAATGACATGAGTTTATCTTTTTTTTCCATTGTTGAGTAATACTCCATTATATACAATACCATATCTTCTTGATCTACTCATCTGTTTTATGGCATTTAGGTTTTTTTCTGTAATTTACCTATAGTAAATAGCACTGCAATAAACATGGGGGTGCAATTTCCCTTTTAAATTCTTGTTTTTGAATTTTTGGGGTAGATTAGTAGGAATGGAATTACTGGGTCAAATGGCAGATTCATTTTTAATGTTTTGAGATACTTCCATACTGGTTTCCATAGTAATGAATAAGTTTTCACTCCCACCAGCAGTATAGGAGCATTCTCTTATTCCCATATCCTCCCCAGCACTTGTTGCTTCTGGTCTTTTCAAATAGGCCATTTTCACAGATGTGGGATGATATCTTGATTTGCATTTCCCTCATGATAAGTGATGGTGTACATTTTTTCATGTGCCTATTTGCAGTCTGTATGTCTTCTTTGGATAAGTGTCTGTTTTGTTCTACCCAAATTTTGCCTGGGTTATTTTTTGTTTTATAGTTTTATGAGTATTTTTGTATACCTTTGATATCATTCCTTCTTCAAGTATATGCTGTAAAAATATTTTCTTCCATCAGGAAAATGTCTTTTTGTTTTACTTATGGTTTCTTTTCCTATACAGAAGATTTTTAGTTTGATGTAGTCCCATTTGTTTATGTCCCTTTGTTTATTTTTTTAAGATTTTATCTATTTATGCATATAAGAGCTATGGTACAGGTCAGAGGCATGTGGTTGTGAGAGGAGTCACCAGAAACAGAGTGGGAAGCAGAACAGGCAGATTGACTGTAATATACTGCTGAGGGGAGCAGTGGGTAAGGCAGGAGAGGTTTGCTGTGCTTTGTGGATCCTCTTACTGCCAGGGGTTGAACTTTCACTTCAGTGGCTACAGAAACCCCAAATTGTGGTGCTCAACTCCTTGAACCAGCATGGAGGCCCTATGTGGGTTTATTTCTTGACTCTCAATTATTTTCTATTGTGTGTGTCTGTTTTTGTTCCAGTACCAGGCTGTTTTAATTATTGTGGCTTTAGAATATAATTTGAAGTCTGGAAGTATAATGCCTTCATTTTCTTTCTTTTCTGTAAGGATTACTTTTCCTATTCCTGTCTTTTGTGATTCCATATGCATTTCAGTAGTTTTGGCCTATTCTTTGAAAAATTAATTGGCATTTTTATTGGGTTTTTTTGAGTCTGTGTATTGCTTTGGGTAGTTAGCCATTTTGACAATGTTGATTCTTTCAAGAAAGACACAGTCTTAAGAGTCAGCTATGTGTTGTATTTTGTGTAGTGGAAGAGACAGAAAGCACTGAAGGGAAACAGCATTTAATTATAAAACAGATCAAGTTTTTTGAGTCTATGAAGTTACTTAAAAAACTAAAAAAATGCCCCATGAATGATACAGTTGTCTTCGTTTCATACTATGTCTGAATTGATTGGACCTTATTAAAGATACTATGTAAACCCATTACTGGATTTAAAACTAACTCTTAACTTGAAAGTTGTAACTACCTGTACCATTGAAAGAAGAAATTGATGATTTTATTACATATATCTAATACTGGGGTCCTAAGGATAAGTGAAATCCCAGAATACCTCATCAATTTCAGAACTACAGTTTCCTCCCAACCCTTTAGAATCTTCTATGGTTTGAGGAACTCCTTGCTCTGCTATAGCTGACACTACTTTCCATTGCTAAGTCAGTATCTCATCTCCTTTTAAGGAAATTGTTGAAGTTGTTTATAGTGACCTGTAGCTCTTATTTATTTATTTATTTGTTTGTTTGTTTGTTTATTTGTGCATACAAGAGCTGGGGTACAGGCCAGAGGCAGGGTGGGGTGAGAAGGTTCACCAGAGACAGAGTGGGAAGCGGAACAGGCAGATCAAATGAAATACACTGTTGATGGGAGCAGCAGGCAAGGTAGGAGAAGTCTGCTGTGCCACGGGGGTTCCCTCCCTGGTGGGAAATCAAACTTGCACTGCAGTGCTCTTGAAAGCCCCACCGTGCGGCGCTCAAACCTCCTCACCACGAGGGATGCCCAGCAACGTGTAGGTCTTAATCAGCTTCAGGATAAGAACTCATATAGCTCTGTGATGATCTCAATAAAGAATGGAATTATTCCACTTTCTTGGAAACAAAGCCAGTCTCTCTGTGTTTAGGATAAGCTTGAAGAGAAAGTTCACCATTGTATGTATGTGAAGAGGCCCACAGCCACTAAACTTCTAGTGTATTATTTTAAAGACACTATGCTAGGAGAAGGGCACATCTGCTCTTAACATCCACCATTTTTGTTTTCCAGTCAAATTTCTGATCATTAAAGCTCTAATTCAGTGTTACAGGTTGTTGAAGAAACTGTGCACATAGTCCCCGGGGCATCTGGTTATGCCTTTTGATGGCCTTTACTGGAAAATGCACATTAAGCTATATTAACAAATGCAAATATTTGTATCTTCTTGCAACACCTTGATAATGACGAGAGAGAGAGAGAGCGAGAGCGAGAGAGAGAGAGAGAGAGAGAGAGAGAGAGAGAGAGAGAGAGAGAGAGAGAGAGATTTCCAGAACTTCCTATCCTGGTCTGGCCTTTCCAGAGACGAATTGGCATTTTAAGCAGTGGAAATTCCATACCTCAGAGAAATTTCAATTCCTTTATTTTGGACCTTAGGAGGAAGTCAGTACTTGATTATTTGAACAATGCACTGATTATTCTAGTTGCAAAGAAAAATACTTACATTGTAAATGAGTTTCATTCTACATATCAGTCTTTTTAAAACTGGTAAAATATGGTAGACTGGGAATTACTTTTATTTATTTTGATTGGTATTTTCTATGCTAAAATTGGAATTGTATGGTCACAGATACTGAAGTAAATTTCCTCCTGTAAATAATAAATTAAGGGATAGAAAGGACATTAAAATTTGGATAAGCTGATATTATTCTATGTTTATTTCATAAGAAATTGCCTGAGAAAAAGCCCAGGTAACTTCTGGACTGAAAAACTCTTGTATGTGAATTGTGTGCCTACCCAAACTTGACTAAGTGCCCTCTGCATGTTAGATTTAAAGCCATTTCATTTTTCACAATCCAAAAGTACAAATCTTGTGGAAGATATTACTTAATTTACCTCATAGGACATCTATTCAGGGCTTAGAACCTGACAAAGTACTAGTATTATTCTGATAATTCCTTTCACATCCCATTTCAGATATGAAAGAAAAACATGTCTTCAATTTAACATGACGCCTGCCTGAAAACAAGGATGTTATCAAAGAGGAACCTGCTTCTTTGCTAGTTGTTTGGGGAAGGGTATAGGAGAACTAGCCAGGCTTCTCCTATTTCTACCTTGATCAACTTTTATAGTCTAGAACTAAGATCCAAGTTGAGGCTGTACCCACAAGGAGAAATAGGAGCATGGGATTTTTGGCATTTGTTCTGTATAGGCATATATTTTATTTCAAAAAAAACAATGTCCAAAAATTTCATTTCCTTTTTTAAAAGTCCTATTTGATCCATATTAGCTCCTGTTATCGATGCCTGTTGTGGGGTCATGAAGAGAGACTAGTCTCATCAGAAGCCTGGTACACTGGTGAATGAACATACTGCATTTTAAGCCAAGTTTTCTTTCTCTTTCTTTGTCTTGCCTCAGTAGAGTAATCAACTCGAGTCTTGTAGTCAGCACTGCTCTTTCAAAATCACAGGCACCCTCCTGACTCAGTCCTCAGAGAACACTTCTGATCCTCTTCAGATCTAGACAGAGCCTCCAGTCACTAAAGATTTAAAGCTTTGGTTTAAAAGATTTAAGTTAAGACTCCAAAGGCTGAGGAAAAACTGCCAGTCCAAGATATTCATCTCTTTTCCATTTGTTTTACTCCTACTTCTCTTAATAGGTAAACTTTCTTCCACCAATAAAACCCAAGATGTGGTTATTTTCCTCAGATTTTGAAAACAATTTCTTCTTGTTCATAACAACTGTTTCTTCAAGAAAGGAGGTCATAACATAGAATACAAACCAATTCATCTTCATGAGAAAGGGAGGAATAAAAGGACTGATAGCACAATAGTGACACCACAAAGATATTTACATACCTTCACACTATTATTTTGGGAAAGTTCAAAGATTTGTTTTTCATTAAACATTCAGAAGTTCTCTTCCATGTAATGCTGAAAGCTGATGATGCTGTAGAGCACAAGGCAAAGTTCTCAAAAAACATGGAGAAGTTTTCAATCATCTAGAAGGTTGACAACTGAGTAAATAACTCCTGGGTTCTATGAGAGCACCCAGTATCTGCTTTGTACCTGTTCTGAAGATTTAAGTCCCAAAACTGAAAATATAATAAGGTCAGCTTCTATTTCATCACTTTGTAAATTGTTTCTCTTCAACTTTTACCTCAAGTATTAACTTTCACAATTTTTTTTGTAGAAGGAAGTCACATTATATCTTGTATTGCTACTTAGTCAACCAGTTTCAATTAATTTTTCTATTTATATCAGCATTATATGGAATAAGATACTTTTAAATAAAAACATGTTCAATATAAATGTTAAGAGAGTAATATTAATTTTTTCAGATACTACCTATTATTTACTTTTCAAATCATTTCAGTAATTTATGAGACAGAAAGTATAATCACAGCCGATCTTTTTTTTTTTTTTTTGCAAATGTCAAATTCCGTAAGAAGAGATTAAGGATAAGCAAATATTTTTAAGTTATCTTATTAGTATCTTTTCTAAATCCTTTTCTTGCAGCCTTCTTGTTCAGATAAGTTCTGCTCAAGCAAATACTTTTGAATTACCAGGAGAAATATGGTATTGAAGAGAGGGAATAATAACCTTTGCAATAATTGCATATCAAATGATAATTGACAGCTCTGAGTTATGATTGTTGGCGTGTTTTTCTAGAACACTTTTCCTAAAATAGTGACATCAAAGCACCAACAAGCATTCAAAGGGATCTTGTTTATGCAACACTTCTCTGGAACTGGGAAAAGAAGGAGCCAACATATTTGGATATATTTTAAAGAATGAGGGAGGGTTTACATTTCATTATGATTCAGTCAGAAATGATAATAGACGTGATGTGATTTTTGTTACTACTTTTGGAAGAAAAATACTGGTAGCACTGATGTCCAATAAGGTGAGATTTTGTTCTTGAAGTATGTGATAGGTAAACTAATAAAATTTTCAGGCATAGATTACTGCAATTTTGATTCAGAGCTACTTCTTTAAAACTTTGCATAAAAGGGAGATTAGCCCACTTCTTTCTTATAAAGTACTTTGCTTGATGAATAGTGAAAATATTAGTTTTTAGCTTCATAAATTCTTGACATTGAACAGTTTCCACCTCTGCAACTTCGCTGTGAGGAACACGATGACAGATTCTGTGCTGTGTTTGCCTATGAGATGATTTCCTTGAAGTCCCGTAATGAGTTGTTTTTGGCAGGATTAATGAGTATTATAATGGTAAATGGATGTTTGCAGCTCAGTTGTGTTCCATCACGGAGTAACATGGGGTTTCTGGTCCCTTGGAGGCCATAATTGGTGGCATTAATGCAGTTTTTAATTACACTTCTTGAAAAAAAAATGAATTGGAACCAAAACAAAAGCTAAGTGATCATCTCTCTGCTGTTTCACATGGTATAAACAGAAGACCGAAGCTATCTCTGATAGCATTAATTTGAATCATACTATCCAGATAGAACAAATGTAGTGTATTTGATGATGATTTTGTTTAGAAATGAGTACTTTGCCTTTGCTTTTCCTCAATTTTTATGCAGTTTATAGATTTTATGCATTTATGATATATGTCCCTATAATACAGATCTATATTATACAGGCATATGAATCATACTTTATAAAGGTACACATATTATGAACATAAGTGTAAGTCAGCAAACAATAGGCTCTTTTATATTTACACACCAGCCTTTGTTTCCTGAGTGTCACTATTAGTGTTGATCAAAATAAGTGCCATTAATTCCAAAAGCTATATGAATGAATTAGAATAGCGGCTGTTTTGGCATATACCATCTTTGAAGTATTATGTTCATTTGTGTCTTATAGTGGCAAGTCCAATTATTATCTATGGGATAACTTTTGTAAAGTATACTATGAAGAGGAAAATATCTCATAATGTGATATGGCATATATATATATAAAGATTAAAATGATATAAGTCATTTATCCCTAATCTATCTATAAGTTGGCTCAGCAAGATTAGTTACTGTATATTTCCTCCTAACAATTATCTTATTATTATTTAGTTTTCCTGTATTTTTAAATATATCAAAGGACAAAAATATCAGAATGTTGTTAATTAAATGGTGAGGGGGCTCTTTGAATCATTGAGATTAACATAGTTAAAAACATGTTAGTTATATTTTCTTGATGAAGTCAGTGTGGATGTTCTTCCTTATAAGTCAAAAGACATTTTTGGTATCTAGATTATCCTTGAGTAACAGTTCATGGGGCAGAAATGAATTTGGATAAGTCATAAGAAATTATATCTATGGAAAATGTGTCATGGAATTGCTCCTATATTTATGCCTGAGTTTTGGTGACCTTAGAATTGCTAGCGTTTATTAAAAGAAAGTTACTTTTCTCATCTGTACTTATTTGACAGTGGTGCCATTTCTACTCTTTCCATCAGGTAAGATTCATTGAGAGGCTTAAATATCTGGCGCCAGGATTTTCCACAACTGTAGAACTGTTATATTTTCTATTTGTTAAGGAATAACAAACAAACAAACAAAAAACCCAGGCAAACAAGTAAGCAAGAAAACATCCCTTTGTATTTGTATATAGGGATTCCAGAGTCTGGGAGCTATGGAGCAGGTATCACTGGCTGCAAATTTTTAAGAGCATTGCCTACCAGAGAACAGGGCCTCAGCTTTGGTTTTATGCGACTCCATTCTCTTCGTGTTCATGATGATTGAGTGTGCTGAAGTTGCTTTGTTTTTTCTTTAGAAGAGTGATGATAGTGATTAATTCAGTTGATGCATCATTGTCCCTTCCCCACCATTTAGTAGTTTCCTTAAAATGTCTTAAAATAACTAGACAGCATTTATACATGTGAGAATTACGTGTGCTTTTGCATATTATCATTCTATCTAAATCTGAAGCTGATCTTGTCAGCTAAGCCATCTAAAATAACTGGGGGAAAAAGAGACCAAAGTGTACATAAAAATTTAATGTTTAAGTAAATGTTTAGGTAAATATGTGTGAATATAAGTATTTATACACATGTATGCATATGTGCACATGTTTATTTATACATGTATACATGGGTATAATATACACATATATATAACTTAAAATTCAAAGTATACTAGCAGTGAAATTTTACCCTTATTATTTTTGTGATTTTTTTCTGATTTAAATAAATTGTATAATATAGCCTCATGGTTTCATAATATATTAATAACAATAATAGCTAACACTTTTTGAGTTTACTCTGTGCCAAGCAGTTTACATTTCTTTTTTCCTCACACAATCCTTTGAGTATTTTCTTCATATTATGGACTAACAAACCAAGTATAGACAGGTTGGGCTACTTCCCTAGTGTCACACATGCCTTGCTAGAGCGGGGACAGGAGTCTGACTCTTCATGAATCCAGTCTGGTCATGCTTAAAACCTCTGTAATGCCTAAGAGGAGGAATAAAAAAATAGCAGAGCACCACCATTATATTTTTAGCAGGACTGTATAGTTACTTAAATGAAATGCATTAATCGGATCTCTAAAAATCTTATTTCTTTAGTGGATCTTAGAGAGTACCTAATACACACAATTCATTTTTGAAATGAAGTAATACATTCTCTTTGAGTTTAAATGGGACAAGAAGTGAAGAAGCTGATGAGGCCATTGCCTTCCTCCTTATAGGCTCAACACACTGATGTATGTAATTAGGTGCTAAAGTCTTAGTCTTGTGGGTGGAACCTTGAATGGAGTTTGTGGGTGTGGAGTTAAGAGCACATAGTGCTAAGTGTTAGACTTTTGGAGCTGGGGAAATTTAAAATACAATATTTACCCTTCTCATTAGTTGCTTGACTGTGGGCGAACTGATTCATGCCTTTGCGTTTATTTACCTGGAAAGTTATAGTAATAGTATTACTCACAGGCTGTTGTAAAAGTTGAATAATGCATATGCGCACTTAGCCATTCCAGAAAGCATTCAATTTTAGTGTATATTTTTATTATTGAGCATAAGTGTAACTTTTCTTTAGGATAGGTATTAGACAATAGTTGTCACTATTCAGCTGCCTCTTGTTTTTCAAAAGCATTTTTTAAAAGATATTTGAAAATGAAATTGAAATCACTTTTGTCTCACTAACATGATTATACTGCCAAGGTGGAGTTTTAAAATTCAAACTTTGGGCATCATATCAGCAGCGTGGTTCCCAAATGTCTCAACACTTTCATGAGCCTGGGGCTGGGTTTGTTGTCAGATGTTCCTTTTAAAAACATTTTAATTGATACCAAATTTTAAAAGTTAAGACGCATATTTGCACATAATTTATCACACGTGAATAAAGTCAAGGCTCCTGGACAGAAATGATGGAGATTTGAGTTTGAATTCCAGCTCTTCCACTTGTTTGGCCTCAGGCAAGTGCTTACCCCAGACTGAAGCACAGTCTTACCAGCTGTAAAAATGAAAAAATAAACTATACCTTGCAGGGCTGTTGTGACTATTAATAATGATATATGCAAAGGGCCCAGGATAAGGCATGGGACTTAGTAGGCACATAATAAATGGTAGCTATTAATGTTGTTAATATTTCTTTTCCAAGGTATGTGTAAATCTTTAATAATAATGCTAATCTATCACTCATAACTTCAGTTGTGCAAATTATATACCTACATTTTATAATTTAAACGTATTATCCTAGAATCAATAAATTTGGTATATATGCAAGTACTATTTGAAGGAAGAAAAACAAAGATAATTACGGTTTAAGATTTGTATTGTATATAGGCTAGTCTTCATAGTTCTTTGTATTTAATTTAGTTAGAAAGAAGGAAATATTGTTTTCAACAAAGTCAATTATTTTTGCTAAAAATAATTGTAAACTTTTGGCTTTTCCAGGTGAAATAGAGGCTCATGTTAAATATACTTATAGGAACAGCGATGAACATAATGAACAAAAATTTTAATAGTTTTTTTAAATTCATATCTGCATATTTGAGAAGTTGTAAAAATTAAACTCTATGGTTTATTTTTTCTCTATAAATTTTAAATGATTGCTCTCAGTGGTATATATTCTAATAAGATTATTTCATTTTAAAACTTTAGCACTATACCTTTCTTCAAATAATATTAGTTAATATATGGGCCCTCCCTGGTGGCGCAGTGGGTTAAGCAACGCACTGTGAGGCAAACCTCAGCCACTGCAGCACAAGTTCGATCCCTGCCACCGGCCAGGGAGGGGTCCACATGGCGCGGCAGACCTCTCCTGCCTTGCCCGCTGCTCCTCTCAGCAGTGTGTTTCAGTCCATCTGCCTGTTCTGCCCCCTGCTCTGTCTGGTGGATTCTCTCACCTCCCCGCACCTCTGGCCTGTACCCCAGTGCTCGTATGCATAAACAAATAAATCTTTAAAAAAAAAAAAAACAAATAATATTAGTTAATATATAATTTCCAAACATTACATATGTGTGATAGAGTTACATTACTCATTCTATCATTCATTTAGACTATGTAAGTAGAAAAAATATATGTGACTTGTGGCAGATCTCAGATTAAATACTTATATAGTGAATTTTAAAATAATTAATTTTAGAAGAAAAAAATATATAATTTCCCTGAAGTCATTTGCATCATATTTAAGACATATGAACTTAAAAATAGTAATTGCATCATAAATCTATAAAATTGTAATGAGTGTAGTTTTATATTTTAGTGAAAAAAGGTTTATGATATTAAATCCCTAAATCTCTTAATTTCTAAAGATCACTAAGTAATACTATGAACATCAGACATCAAATACACTAAAAGTAACTAATTCAATAATATTGTTTCATTAAATATATTTGAAGTTACCAAATACCTTAAATTTTAGATATCAGGATGCATTAAAAATAATACAGGCTGAATAGTTTTGAGAAATAACCTGAGATCAAAACCATAATTTTTTTCTTGGGTTCTTCAAATCTACACTGGGATATAAATGCTATATTTCAACATACAAGATACAGAATGTGATGAAAGTTCTTTTGTTGCCTTCCACAGGAATTTTAGCCCTTAGATAGAGCCAAGTATGTCCTCTAGGAAGGCAAATTTTAATTAATATTTGATGAGTGAGTATTGAATATAGTTTTCATGCCATTATGAGTTGGTATAAATTTGCTATTGATACACAAAAAAATAAATTGAGTGAATTTGGAGCTATTGATAGGCAATTCTAAAAATCAAACTATTTGCTCTTCTTTATGTTTCCCAAATCACTATTCATATTCTCCAACTCTAGGTAAATTTTCCACTTGGTTTTTATAATTTTCTGATTTCTGAAAGAATTAGTCTTATTTTTCCCAGATAGGTAGATGATGGATAGACTGATACAGAAAGGTATATAAATTTACTGAAGGAATTTAAGTCCCTACTTACCTTATAATAATCTTTCTGGAATGTAAGATCAGAACATATTTGTTAATTAATCTTAGAAAAAGATATTCTCACAGATTAATTTTGGGATTTTTTTTCCCCAAAGACTATTTGAAAAGCCATAGAAATTCTTTTAAAACTTTTTTTTGTGTATTTAGTTTTGTTTTCTAGATATTTTGTCAATGAGCAAAGTGTTTTTTTTTTCTCTTAATATTCTTCTATTTTGACTGATTCTATTAGCTTTCTCTTACATTTATAAATACCTGGAAGACATGGATAAAATAAACATGTCTTAGTCTTTCAGGAAGTCTAAGTTACTTTCACCGCCAAGAAAAATCTACCCACAATCTTCTATTCCTATAGATACTTCTAATAATATACAACCTACAGGTCCTTATTAAGGAAAAAACAAAAAACAAAAACACTGTCCACATCATTTGTACTTTGTACTTTTCATTTTATTCATTCATTAACCAGACCTTGCCAATATTGTCCTTGTCAATATATCCACTGTCAAGGAAATAGAGTTACAATAGATCAAATCAAAAAGTATGTCCTTGTCTACATGAAATTTGATCAGTATTAAAGTTCTGCTATATTGGAAATCACCAGTTTTTTGAGTTTTACAGATGTTTAATTTTAAAAATGGGTATATGTAATGGATAAATTGATCTTATACTGTATATAAACTAAAGTAAATCAATTAAGGTAAATGTAACTAACAATGTAGTATAAGTATCAGTTCTACCTTTTGAATTCTCATTATGCAATGAATTATATTTGACTTTCTCATTAGACCTCTTCTAGTCTGTTTTCTCATGAGATGTTCCAGGTTTAACAGTGCATGTTTTTGCTATTTTAACTGCTAGCACTTTCATCTTTTTCCACTTTTCTTACACATATTTTTCCCTCTGGAAATGGCATTTTAAATATCTTCCATTATCTTCCGCTGCTTCTTCTTTGAAGTGACTGCCTCTGTATTCTCTTTATATCTATGTGTTCTTACTTTTCTTGTGGTGACTGTGTGCCTCCGCACTGTGTTGCCCACCTCTTTACTGTAGTTTTTCATCATCAATAAGTTTTCATGACCACCATGACCAATAAGTTCTCTATGTTCATTAACTTTGTTGCTTTCATTGTTTATATCTTCTGCATGATAAGGCCCTTGATTTTCTTTTGACTATTATATCGATTTCCATTTTGAAAAGAAGGGATTGGCTTTCCAAGATAGTGCCACCACTAGGAATTACTGCCATGGAAAAGAAAAGCTGTTTTTTTTCTACAGTTTTACAAGGTTTCACCCTTGATAAGACCCTATGGCATCCCAAATTCCTAGGATTAGTCAAAAGGTATATTTATTCCTAGGGTTGTAGGAACTCATCTGCCTTTATTTTGCCCTTTGTGGATTTCAGGATAGTAATATGACTTGCTCTGCCCCTCCACCCACTCCAGTTAGTGGACATCTGATGCACAGTCAAGATCTTCTAGGTGCTAAAACTTCCAGCCTCAGCTAAAACTTTCAGCCTAAAGTTGATTAATGAAGACAAAAGTCTATAGTGTGAGTGCCTGTTTTATACATTAGTATTTTTCCCTGTGTAATAGCCAAATCAAGTGATAGTTCCCTAGTCTTCCACTTAGTTAGGATACAAGGTATGTGAATTATTAATTATTTACCAAATAAATATGTTTATTTTATAATTTTTATTAATGTAACATCAATTTACAACATTGTGTTTGCTATATTTTGATAAGATTTTGTATTTAAATTTTGTACTTTTCTCATTTTCTTCTTTTCAACCTCAGTTTTTGGATAATTTCTCTCATAAAGAGATAGGATTTTTTTTTCAAATAAAAATGCAAAAACAGATAGAAATTTATATTGCAGGGAAAATTACTTTTACCTCCCATGCAAATGTATCTTATAAGAAGAATTTATTAAGTAAATATTAATGAATATGCCTTACTTGCAAAGCATAGTTCTGGATCTAAGGATGTAGGATGAATCATACTGACAAGAATTCAATATTTTGACAATATTGACAAAATCCTAGCGGAAGTGAGAAAACAATACAGAATAAGTTATTTAGTAAGATCCTGAAGTTATGGAATGAGACAATGGGATGGCAGGGAGGAGGAGTGTTGATTTTAGACTTACTAGTCAGGGAAATATTACTAGAGAGTTGACTGAATGACAAACAGGAACCAATCATAAAAAAGAACAGAGGTTCTGTGTCTAGTGTAAATGTTCAAATATGAGAATGACCTTGGAGTGTTTGAAGGTCATAAAGATAGTGTGCTTGGAATAATGAGAGAGTTGTATTGGGTATGAAAGAGCTAGAAACTTAATGACTTAGACTATGTATGTAAAGATTTTTTTATTGAACGTACAAATGAAATTTTATTGAAACTATAATTTGGATTTTATTGAAACTACAAATGAAAGCTATTGGAGGGTTTTAGGAATGGTAGTGATATTATTTGATTTAGGTTTTAAGGACTTTTCTGGTTGCTATAGAAAGGATGGACTGTGAAGTTTAGAAATTTGGAAAGAGAAAATTCTTAATTTATTATAACATTTTCATTTATAATCAGAGATAATATAAATTTGGATTAGAAAATTGTTAGTCAAAATAGAGAGATCTGGACAATTTCTAGGTACACTTTAGAGGTAGAGACAGCAGAGCTTGTTGATGGATTAGATGCTGGGGATAAATAGGAGAGTAGTGAAAAAAGAAGGGCATCAAATTAGGATTTGGGGTCCATCAGTTAGAATGCTGATCAATCAGAAATACAACTATTTCCTGAAATGGGGAAATCTATGTGAGAACCACTTTTGAGGGACAAGTCAAATAAGTATCGGATATACAAATTTAGAGTTTAATGAAGA
Organism: Galemys pyrenaicus; assembly: GCA_019455555.1. Classification (NCBI taxonomy): domain Eukaryota; kingdom Metazoa; phylum Chordata; class Mammalia; order Eulipotyphla; family Talpidae; genus Galemys; species Galemys pyrenaicus. The sequence goes on along the minus strand of JAGFMF010011446.1, from coordinate 8,989,700 downwards.
TATTGTAAGGTGAAAGTCAATTGCATATAAATGGATTTAAAGTCTACATTGTTAAAAGTGTAGGTAGGTAAACATCAACAGAGACTATGACAGAAGTATTCTCTCTTAGCGTCAAACTTCCAGATGAAAGTCTTATAATAAAATCAAGCTATTCTCTAGAGAAGTCTGTAATATTTTACATTACTACCAGTAGTGTATGGGAATTCTAATTACTTCACATCCTTGCCAACACTTGGTATGGTCATTGATTTTAATTTTAGCATTTCTACTGCATGGTGTCTTATTTTGCTTTAGGTTTATATTTCACTAATCACTCATTTTAAGCATCTTTATGTGCATTTATTTGCCATCTGCATAACCTCTTTGGTAAAGTACTCAAATACTTTAATCATTTTTAATTCTCATTTATTATTGAGTTTTGAAGATTCATAAGATATTCTGAATACAAGGCTATTATCAGATATTTACTTAGCAAATATTTTTTCCAGTCTGTGGCTTTCCTTTCTCTTAAGTGAGAATGTATTGACCGCCCCCATACAAAGAAATCACAAATATTTGTAGAAACTTTATTTGCAAGCCAAACTCAAAACTACCCAAATGTTTATCAAAAGGTGAACAGATTAAAAAAAAAAAAAAGGTATATCCATACAATGGAACACTACTCAGAACAGTATTCAGTGTGTTACTACTAATGGAATAACAATGAACTGTTATAGATCCAAACTAATCAATAGTGAAAGAAAACAGATTAGTAAGAAGCAGGGGAAGAATTACAAAGGATCATCTGGAGACCTTTGGATGTGATGAATTGTCTTTTACTTTGATTGTGGTAATAGTTTCATATGTCTATGCATATCCCAGATCTTATCAAATTACATATTTTAAATATATCCCATTTATTCTCTATCAATTATACCTATTTAAAAACAAAGGAATAGAAAATAGTTATTTTATATATTATATTTTTAAATTATAGTATATACTATCATCATCACTAAAATTCTTGGTAAAGCACTATGATTTTCTTATTTCTACAAAATATTTATACTGCTTTTTGGAGGGGATCAAATATTAAAGGTTGTATTGACTTCATTTTACATGTGGTTATATTTTAAGGGTTTTCACATATAACACTATTTATACCAATATATAAAATAGTGAGCAATATAATAATGAGAGTTCTTTATAAAATATAGCTTCCTATGCTGATCTATTTTATTACAAACCAAAAATCTCATTATCAAAGAAAAACTATTACTAGAAGAAGGAGGAGAATCGTTTGTTTGTCAAGGCTCTGTCTCCTGACCTTAAAAATTTAAATGCAAAATATGAAATTTTCAATAGCCATCAATAATTTCCCTTCTAATTTGGTCTTCCAGAAATCTCAGAGCTAAATTTTGATTTTAGTTTTGTACATTTGTAAACAGCACATTTATTATTATGTTTCCATTTCTGTTTGGTTTACCAACATGGTTTAATCTATGTTATATAAGAAAGCATAGTCTAGTAAAAAAATGAAAAATTTCTCAAGTATCCCAATAGATTCAGTAAAAATCCACCTATACAAAGGAAGAATAATAAATGAAGTCTTAAAAATATTTCACTGAATTAGTTTATTTTGGACTTAGACTTACCTTATTTACTTACAAAGTAAATACTTCAGTCCTTTAATGTATATAATAATTATATCTTACGATATTTGGTGAGTTGATAAAAATGTTGACTTAATGATCACTGGTGAAATATAAGACTTATTTACAGATCTGATGAACACTAAATTTCAAATTTCACTAAAGAAATTAGAGATGGTTGGTTTGTATATTTTATAACTGAGGAAACTGAAGCTGAGTACTATAGTGCCTTACACCAAACTAGCAAAGGTTGAACCTCTTGTGACTGTGATTTTTCAACAATTTTTGACGTAGAGAAAGAGCACTTTCACATAATTCAAACTCATCTTAATTAGAAATGAACTCAAGTCTGCTGATTAGCAAATCTGTGATATTTTTCTCAAACCATACTAGTATTTTACAGATTTTCTTATTATTAAAGTCAGAAAATTCACTAATGATTTCTGTCCCTGGAATCCTGAGCTTTCCTATACTGATAAACAATAAAAGAAGTACAGTAAGCTCCTAAGCAATAGTTATACATTTTTAAGGATACTCTCAAATAGCCATACTAAAATAACAGTTTAATTAAAACATATTTTAAAGACCATATTTTGTCTGGACCAGATAAAAAATCAGTAATAACACTGAAAATGTTTACTTTCTTACAAAAAACACATCTAACTCATCATTTAAAATATGCCCCATATGTGAAAAACAGATGTGTAAAGGTTTATAGATAGAAGTAAGAATTACCCTATTCAACACTGCTGTACTAGAAAATTTTAAATACAACCTCAGTACACATAACAAAGTGCACATATGTTTTTCCTCTTTGATAGAGGAGGCAATTCTATTGTACAAATTCAAGTTAAATTAACTGTACATTTTTTACAGCAGACTGAGATTGAGTGACCTTCTATTTTCAGTAAATGAAACCTACGCAATTTCACTTTAGCCTCTGATAATAGGAATTATCCTTTCTTCATATTAACAGTATTGTTTGTTTTATGCAGTGGATGTTGCAAATTTGGCATCTTTTAAATTTACGTACCAACCACAGTAAAATATTCTCTGGCATTCAAGTATGATTCTTTTGTATGTAGGACCCCAACTGAGTTGTGAATACCCATTAAAAATGTCCTTCTAAATGACTATAATGACAGGGGAGTTGAATAGTCAGTGAAATTTTCTATTATTTTAGTTTGTGTGTGTTTTCATTAATAATTTATTGATATAAAAGATAAGAATGTTTTACCTCCACAAATTTGTATCTGTAATTTGTTCTCGGTGCACAGACATATTGAGGATGCTACTCGGCAGTACTGATTGAATATTTATTTAAACAAATATCAGTATAACCCAACTAGCTGGAAAATCCATGAGTTTGGTTTTGATAGCAGAGCATTTCTCAACAATTTATGTGTGCATGCAAATTTTGGTGCTTTGGATATAGGCTAAAGTATTTGCTTTATATGTATTATTTTGTTTGAATACAAGAAAGCTGGTTTGATTTGTATGTTTCCCCCTTATAGAATTGTTCCAAGGCTCTGTCAGAGATCACGTAGAGTAATTTTTCCCATCAATCTTTGCTGTGCAGCCATGCACGAATGCAGTAGGAAAAAGGGGGCAGAAATCAAATCACTTAATTGCAGCATTTTTCATCTACATCTTTTGTTTTATGGTGGTAAAGGCCCCGGAGTAGCCTACCATGATTCATGGCTGTCACTGCTGCCGTTAGCAGTTCAATCCTTCATTCTAGGCATTTTGGTACTGAAAGTACCTACACAATTACTTTGATGAATATGACTTGTTTGTTTTTTCCTCATTTTTAGCAGAGAGTGGTTGTGCTTAATACAGACATTTAAATAAGATAGTATTCATGCCTACTGCATGTATACTGTATTTCAAAAGTTGTGTGTCGAGTTTAACGATAATATTACCATTGTCACCCAGGTATTCAAGTTTGCTGAGCTTACGGGCCTTTATTCCTATTTTTATGTTTATATAATGGGAAGGCCTTAAAATAACCCCCACTCTATATAAAAGGAATAACTCACCTTTAAAGATCTATGAGTCTGTGACAGATTCCTAGGAAACCTCATTTAAAAAAAAGTCATTTCATGAGTGTGGCATTACAAAGCCAGAAAACTAGTCTGCCTCTGCATTTATGCCTAGTTGATCATAAAATAATAACATTTTTGGAAATATATGCATGCATTTTAGAAAGTGACTTACATTATTTGCATATTTGGAGAAAATGTCAGTGATGTCAGCAGGGGTTCTAAGAGTAGCTAAATGAGCAAGCTTTTCAAAAATTGCTATTTTATCAGCTATGCACTGTCAGCACAAATGCAACCTCTTTAAGAAAGAGACAAGAAAGAGGCAAGTGATTTAATTTCTTCATTAGCTTACTTGCAGCTGAATTACTGATATACCTAGCAGCTGAGAACTCTATGCTGTATGCTTGAGGAAAACCATTTAACATCCCTTTGCTTCATGACAAAATGTGTTAGAAGTCTTGAGACTCCACCCCTTCTCCACAAACAACAGAAATTGGCAGTCTCCTGTGATTGGAGAAAAGACAATTTGTCATTCTAGGCACTTTTTCTGGCCACCTTGTGTACTCTTACCCATGGTTGGAATTAATGGGTTTCTTTTGCTGGGGAGGGAGGGGATAGCACTTCAGATAATTCATTCTATTCATTTACTTTTGGCTGTAGTCTCAAAATGTATGTTCTGCATGATATTTTCCTGATCACAAAAGTGTATACACCTGAAAATAGAGCATATTTATTATTACCTAGCACAGTAACAGTTTTCACTGTTTGTCCGAATTAGATTAGTAACATTGTTCACTAGATTTTTGGGAAATAAAGCATATTCATACAGAATTACCAATAAACCTTGAATTCAAAAAGTCCAAAACACATGCTTTAAAAAAATGACCATTGAAATCAATGTGCTTCTAACCCTAAATGTGATATATTTTAAAGTCATTAAATATATACTTAGTATGTGTTTACAACTTGTCTTTTTCTTGTCGTAACATAGCCTATCTGAATTTCAAACTAAGAAAATATGAATAATTTCTTTTCTTTATTAAAGTTTAGATAGAGAAGCAGCAGAGTGCAGTAATTTTACTTTGCTCTAAGAAAGAATTATTTTTTGGATGCTTTACAACTATTAAAATATTTCAACATTAGGTCAAATGTTCCACATTTAAAGATAATAATTTATCTCTGTGAAAATGAATATTTGAATGCTGTATTTTTTTAGAATTGAAATAACAAAAACACTTCAAGCTGAAACAGGAATAGAATTAATTATCATAGGAGGAAATTATTTGCTAAGGTACTGTAGTGAACTTAGGAACCCTAAAATCTGATACTAATTACTGATCAGGTAGGAATGCAAAGATGCAGAGTGGTTTTAGTGGTGATAAGTAGTTCACATTTTAATAGTATTTCTGGTCAATGTTCAAATTCTCTCCTGGTAATTATGAAGTACCAAGTGTGAATATATTTACTTTTTAGAAATGTGTAAGTGCTATGTGTAAAGCTCATGCCTTCACTGAAAAAGGAAACCATCTGATCTTATGTTACAGGCCCTAAAATATCTGAAAACACACTGATTCTTTTTTTTTTATTTCATATCAATTTGCAGACTTTAATATTCCAGAAAAATTAAGTCCATGATACACATTAAAAATATAGGAAATTTCATGAAAACACACTTATTCTTAAATCAATTTGTATTTTCATATAAGGACATAAGCAAATGACAAAATGACAACTCTAATTGAAGAGGAAAAAAATCCACATGATGTTTGTAATAAAATTATGAAGATGGAAAGAGATATCAAAATGTTCATTAATTTCTCTACTGGAGGACTTGTAGATGCACAGGTACAATCAAATTATTTTCTTCTTAGATTCAGTGCTACCTACTCATTAGTTTTGGTGAGCATCCTTTACCTCCAGACTCCTATTTGAAGATTCATCAAAGTAGGGACTGAGGAATGCATCATGTGGTTAAATTAAATTCTTAGAAGGTAGTTGTCTCATTTTGAGTTTTTTAGAATCAGATTCCAAGACAAAATTTGGTGAATGAGTACTTGTGAAGGGAAAGGAAGGAAACAAGATAGACTGGGCAGAGGAAAGAGAAACGACTTGGCATATTGGGGGTGAGGTAGAACCAGTAATCAGCAAACTTGGAGGGACTCTGATGCATAAGAATTACTTGTGACAGTGCTGTGCTTTGGATCAGAATGGTACTCCCAGCCCAAACTACAAAGGAGCACTGCCCAAAAGGAAGGGGAGGATTTCTGTGAGGTGCACTTCCTGAAGCTGGGAACATGCGCTTACTTGCAGGGGGGTGTGGGTGGTGATGTGATATCTACCACATTAGTTACACTATTATACTTGTTCCTTTCCTGGGAAAGCTGCAGAGAATTTAATATGTATTAAAATGTCAATTTTTGTGAAACATAATATACAATATTATCCTATGTGTTTGACCTCAGAGCCTGTATATTTTTTTACATATTAAATATCTCACAGAACAAGTGTTCTGTGAATCCTGTTTGGTTAATAGTATCCTGGTTTGAAATTGATTTCTGCAGTTCCTAAATTCTCCTCCTCCTCTTTTTCTTATTCTATTTTCATCTTTCCCTACATGCTTTCATTTATAGAGCGATGTCATCCATAATGTTTATTGCTTAATGTGAAAACATTTCAAATTACATAATATGTGTTTGGAAATTTATGTGGTTACATCTATTTATTAATAATTCCAAGAATATTAGCTATAGTTTCACGATTAGGAACACAAATAATGAATACCTGTTGTCAAAATAATTACTTGCTAGAAAAAGAATAAACTGAGAGATTTTTTTATTCTATATAATATTAACCCATGCTTTTGCTGAATATTTCTTAACATAGCTAAGCGTTTACCATCACATATGTACAATTCACTGAGACTTGTTATGTAATTATACAAAGACTATCATAAAAACTAAATTAAACATTTAAAAATTGAAATGGACACTTGGAAGAAATACATTCCTTGCAATTATAAATATAAAACAAAACAAAACAAAAACAAGTCAACATATTGACTGAAATCAGTTTGTTCCGCCTACTGAAAATAGATCATCACCATTGTTACTATTTAAATAACATTCTTAGTCATGAAATATATCCTAGAAAGGGTAATAAATGAATAAATGTCATGTTAGTATGCAATATAAGTTAGCCAGAGTAAGTACACTGTTAAGTCCCTATACTATAGAAATCAGCTTTATAGTATTTTAGATACTGGTTATATTAGAGTTCTGAGAAGGCATTTTTTGGGATATTTTTTTGGAAACTCTCTGGGAGAAAATTTATTTTTTTCTTCATAGTTTATGGAATTGTTCATAGTTGGGACAAAACACAGATGTGGAATTGGAAGAAAAGCCTATGGATTAGAAATTCATTGAAAATCTGATGTTTTCAGTGGTTTCAACAAAACCTTTACTTCAACTTATTACTTGAGTTATGATTATATAATATGTGATGTTAAAGGTCTATATAATACATCTATTGGTTACACAAGGTCTATGTAACATATTATCTCTCCTTGGGGAGACATGTCAGATCTTTTAAAGAAATAATATCTCTTGTCAACACTTTAAGTACATAGTTACAAGAACAACTTCTACTTTAATTTTGTGAAATAATAGGTTTAGTTTATCATAGCTTCCAAAGCATCTAATGTACCATTTTTTTCAGTGTTTTATTGTGTTTATCCTTATTTTTCCATCCATGGGTGACATGGGATTTCTGCTGCGCTTACCTATAAAGTGGTTATTCACAAAATTAAATCTGGGTATTGCAATTTCTCTTATGAGAAAACCTTCATGTATTTGGGATGTATTCAGGATGCAGGTGGAGCCCCTGACTGAACTCTTTTGGCCTGTCTCAGTAATACTGTACCCTGAGAGTGTTAGTGACCGACTGAGGGTTAAAATTGGACCCCCAAACTGGCACTTTATAAAGAGATTCTTTCAGAAGCTCTTTGTAACAAGAGTAAAGCCCTAATAGCAGAACAGTCACTTTCCTAATGTAAAACTTCTTCAGAATTCCCATCAAAATCCCAATATTCTAATTTGAAACATTTTATGTTTTCTTTCCTGAACTAGGCTCCACAGAGTTCCCTAGTGGTATTGTCATTTCAACATTTAGAGCTTTAAGTGGATGCTGCCTTAATTATATAGAGAGAGCTGGCTGGAAATATAGCTACTTTTGCTTTCTGTACATATAGTCACCCTTCCTTTGTAGTTTCAATTGACTAATGCTAGAAATGTATTTCATTATCTGATTATGAAAATAAAATGTACACGAACATCCCCCCACACACACACACCATAGTCTATAAAGTTTATAAGATGGTGTCCCATACTCTATATCCTAATTAAGTAGGAAAGTAAATCAGTGCATACTGGATATTTTGTGAGGAACAGCTGGATTGAAATGTGCTTGAGAACAGGGTCTGGAGTCTTGGATGCCTTTTGGCAGACTGCCTACATTGGTGCAGCTACAGAGTACTGGAATGCTTGATAATTTCAGGGCAAGTTGGTTTTCCATGGCTTACAGCCTGCTTAATGCAGGGAAGAAAGCTTGTAACTGTTTTGCCATCTCATCAGTATGTGATATGGAATAATCACAGTGGTTACCTAGCAGTGATGGAAAGCCGGAGCAGCAAGGGAAAAGGGGACTGCAAATCTGACTGAACATGGGCATTTCAGGTTTGGAAATATGTGCTACCTACTAAAATGAGCTATCGACTAATTCAGGAAGAAATGTTATATGGGCTTAATGTTCATCTTCATCCACACTATAATGAGAAGGATTAGACTGGCTTCCATATGTGGAATATTTATTTCAGCAATACAAGAAAATGTATTTCCCTAATATTTTTTTTCTGTATGCACAAGGCCCTAAATTTTACAGATGTGATTAATGTTTTAATTTGCTGTTCTAGTTGGATACAAGTTTACCATACAATATAAATTACTTACAAAGAAATTTGCTTATATGGAGCTTAATTCATAAGCTGTTTAACCACCTTGTGTGGTATTGCTGCTATTTCTCCATGGGACTCTGTAGTTATGCAGCTTATTTTAAAAATAAAAGCAACCATACTGTAAAATATTTAAACTCATTTAATAGAAATATTAAGGAATAAAATATACCAAATGATTGTCATTTTGTTAAAATTAAAGACAAAAAAGATCCTGAACCTTAACAATTAAACCATGACAACAATCTTAAACACGCAAAATAAGCCAAACATATTTAAAGTTCACAAGTCAAATTCTACAATATTCACTTTTCAAGTCTCTTGTTATTTAGTCATCTAGTATTCTTTTGGCATGCATTTAATATAGGGTGAGTAAATAAAATATTAGTAAGTATGATGCAAAGCAAGGCTTCCTTCTGAGTTAATTCTCACCTTGTTTCTCTCAGAATTCCGAAGGCGTTTTGTCAAAATGGGATACCATATCAAAATAGCAAAACCTATCTATCTACATTTACTCAGCCTGAGCACAATAGAAGGTCTCTATTATTTAATTAATATCTATGAGTTTAAGTACTTTAATCTTTAATTTAAAGGTGATATCAGTATCAACCTTATTTGCATTTTATTGTAAGGACTCCATCACATAATATATTTGAAAACCTGGAAAACTTTAAGTATATGTATTTGCTATCGCTACAAGTAGGAATATGCTTTTCAATTAAATATCAAAGAAAATCACTATGAGAGGTGACTTATCTAAGATCAAGAAATAGACAGAGTCATATAGTATGGGAACTGTTGTTAAATCACTTCTGAGGGTGAGTCCTTGCCTTCTTAGATAAAAATTAATGATAATTTGTATTTAAAATTATGTACAAAAGTGAATATTCATTTAGAATGAGAATATAAATCACAACAAATTAGTAGAGGCTTGAACATATAAGTCCTGTTCTTGTAAGTTCAGACATTTACTAGAAATGCTCCTATAGAAATGCTACTTGAATACAATCTTCCTACCCCTCGCCACCTAGAACCCCATCTGGCTCCCAGTCGATCTCTTGCTCTTTCAGAACATGGAGAAAAACAGAATCATCACTAGCTAGCATTTAGAATGGAACAATTTGCATTTTATATTTTAATAGATAGTGGGAAAGGAAATTTTTAAGGAAAGGTTTTACTGTCTAAAATAGTGGGTTCAAGAGCTCAATGTCTGTGGCTTATTTTGCACTGTTATAGATTTTCTTAAATACATTTTCTTTTCCTGGTATTCTTTCTTCAAATGTCATTTGTTAGTAAAGGCCACTTTGGAAGCTCTTGTTATTTAATTAATCAGAAAGAGAAATAACAGGGATGTTGAATTCCCATGGAATTCAAAATTAGTAGTCACTTTTTAAGCTTTTTTCCTACATTAAAAATTAAAAACTTCCAAAAATGTCAAAATAACCAAATAATCTTTAGAAAAGTCATGAGCAAGAAGTTGCAAAAGAATACAAGAACGTGGGAATAAATATTTTGTTCTGAACAAATTAAAGCTTTACAGTCAAATGTTCAACTTCATAACCAAATAATCAGTGAAATTTCCTATACTCAAAATATCTATTAAATTTAGAAAAATTAGTATTCCCTTTATTAATGTATGATATATTTGTGATTTTATAGTTTATCCTTGTGCAGAAAACCAAATGGGAGACAGGACAGAGAAAGATTTGAGCCACTGAATGATTAGAGGCAGATTTCCACAAAGTTGGGAAAAAAATCAGCTGTAGTGTGCAGAAAGTAGAAGAATGCGTATTTTACTGCAAATTAGGTATCTTTTCCCTTTCAACCTGTGGATAGCAGGCTAGCCATTATCATCTTAAATATTAGGTCAGTTCAGTATTAACTTTGCAGTCCTTGATAAACACTCACTTTGTATCTTATATTTTAGCAAGGCATTAAAACTTCATACATTCTGAATTTCAAAGGGACTTCAGCGCAACCTAAGTATACAAACAGAGTCTAGGAGCAATATGAGTATAGAATGCTAACCTTATGTATATGATGAAAAACCCATGTTTTTTCCAACAAAAATTTAAGAATTCTTCGAATAGTGAAAGCAAAAATGGAAACATCATTATTTTGAATTAGGCAACTGTAGTTTGTTTTCCCTAAATTCACATTGTAGTACCCTAATTACCTATTTAGACCTAAACCTATTTTACTTCATTCCTATAATTAATAAACATTTATTCATAACCTTTGGCATCTTCACATTGTGACTGGAGAACAAGCAAACAGCATAAAAATAATGGAATTAAGTACTGGTTCTGTTTTATTTATTACTTATTTATGTATTATGTGTAACATTCTGTCTTGCTTCAAAGAGTTTGTCACATAATCTGATTCTTTATATCATCTTCCTCTTATGATTGAGAAAGAATGGGATGGAGATAGTCTTAGACATATGGGAAAGTTATGAATTGACTTAAAAAGAAAAAAAGCACAGTTAAAAAAACTTCCATTCACTGGAATAGGTTTTAAAAATGATTACAATGTATGACAATAATAAATTGCTATGGGATATATAGGCGATCCATAGGGGAAGGAAAAACTAGGAGATATGGACCTTTAGACAATAAATTTAAAATATATTTGCAAAAGAAATGGTCCACAAAGCAACCTGAGCACAATGCAAAACAGTAGATGGAAGTGCGAGATAGGTAGAAAAGAGTTGATTTGTAAACAGACTATGTATACATTACAGTAAAAGGATGGTCATAGTGTTGTGGGTTTCTCAAACAGTGAAGTTTTAGCTGGTCCTTGGGGGAGAAAAAAAAAAAAGGTTGCTACTTAATGATAGAGAAGGATTGCCAGAGTATCCCAGGTGGGAAAATAATGGAATAGATGGCACGGTGTCAGCAACTTGTGGACTTCAATTGTGTTTAGCCTTACTGGTATATATTTGAGTTTAATAATATAATGGAAAATAAATACTATTATGTCTTCATTGAATATAGTTATCTTATTTGCTTTCATTCGAAAACAAATTACTCTGGAGAACTTCACTAATGCATTCAATATAATTCAAAACAATAAATAACTAAAGGTAAAATAAAACTTACATAATATGTTTATGAAAGCTAAACATTTTAACATCTAGTTTTGTGTTGGGGTACTAGTTTTAGATTGTTCTGTGATTGAGAGATGTGTTTTATTAACAGAAATTTAGCCTAAATACAAGAGTTTAATAGGGCGGGAGAAATCAGCTGTGGTGTTTTAGGGGATTATAAAAAGATTTAATGATCAGTGACTGAGTCCTATTTCCTTTTTCATTGCTTATAACATAACAATGAAATTGCTGCCAGTACTGCTTTCTGTAACTTTCCTAAGAATCATTGTTTAAAAAGGGGTGGGGGTGAAACAAAATGAGATTAAGATTATTTGTTTGGCTATATAAAGCTTTGCCTGATCCTGTTTAGAGTCACTTTGGGAATCTACAAGTTTTTATTCCGAAGTTATGCCATTTGAAATCCTTTGGTGGCATAAACATTCCATTATATAGAAATGCAGACATGTATACAAACTTAACTTGGCAGAAATATATGTTTGCAGCCAACAGACTGTGCACAGTAAGCTAGGAATGAAATATAATCAGGGGTCTGATGCTGACATGGTAAGAAGACTGTGGTCTCCTTAAAAAGTGATGAAAATGTTTTCCCTTAGAAATCAATTGCAAAGAAAAAGGAGGGATGTGAGTGATTATTTTCTTTGGAAATGTGTTTAATATTCCTATTTATGGAAAAAATACCAAAGCAAATTAAGTGCACCTTTTGCATTTTGAAGACCTTTTACAATGAAACAGGGAGTTGCTCAGAGGTAACCAAAAATTTTTCTCTCAATCTGTAAACTTGCCACGTCTCAGGACCTGGCCCTCAGCCTTTCAGGATCAGCAATTTGTTTTGGTCAGCTCACCAAGAGTTCCTGGGTCCCACACAACTGGACATCCATTTATCATGTTCACAGAGAATGCTATATTAAACATCAAATGACGATTTATTAACTTACAATGAAAAATACCAATGTTGATCAGTCCAGAATTCTCAAGTTGGCCTACCCAAAGCTTTTCTCATTTTAGGAAAGCTTCTGCATGGGAGGCTGAATTATTAGTCTCTCGATTTCCTCCTACAGATGACTAATGACATCTGTTGTGACAAATTTTGCTAGTTTAAAGACAAACTAATCGACCTGTTTTTGCATGGTTATTCTTATATAGCACTAGTGGTGTGTAGGGTGGTTTTTCAGTCTTGCTTTTTTAGTGGACACTTTCCAATACATATTTTAAAATCATTAGTAGTGTAAAATGAGCAGGTATTAGGGACCATAATAAATGATGAATCATGCCTTTTTAAAAAGTATGTTAATGTGATACAGAGAATGTTCATTCAGCATAGACCATCTCTTTATATTAAAAGAATATTGAAATCATTTATTAAAATTTATTGGGCAACTACTGGATATTTATTATTTATTTGAAAGAAAGATAAATTTAGAATTTATTCATGTAACTAGCAATTCAGCTTGCTCATCTTTAGCTTAGAATTGCCCTACCCATAGTGTATATCAGGTGTACTGAATCTTCTCCAGGACTCAATCTGATTCAATACTTGTAAAGTTACCACGTCTGCTTTTCATCCAGAGGTAAATACTTGTTCCTAGCTTGACCTGTCATAGTTCATTTTCTTCCTTCCCTGTTGTTTTATTAATTTAAAACTTGAAATTTCATTTTCTCTCTAATAACTAAAGTTATACAATCCATAAGTTGGGAATTGTTGATGACCACATAAAAAGTGCAGACCTTCAAAGAAAGTATACTATAACTTGTAGAAAGAATCAAAGAAAACAAGTGAAAAAATGGTGTTCCAGAAATATTAAAATTCCTCCATCCAGTTGCCTCTGAAGTTCAAATCCCTGAAATATCTATCTGCAGCAGTTCTGACTTTCATTTTGAGTATGAAATTCTCAGATAAAAATTATTCCCCCCCAACTTCTACTTTGTTGAGAAGCTAATGAAAGTTCCAATTCTATTAATTGGTGCCAATATTTTTAAAATAACACAAGAAAATCATTTGCAAACATTGAATTTTTTTTTAGCCCAATAAAATTTAAAGATAGTGATAAACACTGTGACATAAAGGAAGTTATATTGTAAATTGTATAGCGTTTTCTTGACTTGTTAGGAAACTTAGTGATTAAACTTTAGTAAAGAAAAAAAAATTATTCTACATGAAACTCACTATGTATACATTTATTTGTGCTTGAGAGACATATGTACTCCTATATATGAATATTAATATTCAATGAAACACTGATTTTTAACCTCTTATAATTGAAAACATTTCATTTGTAAGTAATATTTAATTACAATTATAATCCTAAAGGAACTATTACTACCAATACTTTCTTAATCAGAGTACTAAGTAGAATACTTGTTTTACTAATTATCATACACATATTTGCTAAATGTACACTATTTCTAAGTACTCTTCTAGATCTAAAATAAAATACTAACCTCTAAGAAAAACTTAAAGGATAGTTGGATATGCTTAAGTAGATGTAAACAAAAACGGTTCAAAATATGAACAACTGTTTATTAACATGTTTAAATCATCTAAATTGTCAATAAAACTATAAAAATATGTAGTAAAGCTAATTGGGTATTCTTCAATAAAATTTTTTATATTATTTTGATGAAGAGAAAGCTCAACGAGAGTCCATTGTGTATATTATGTAACTGTGGATATAGAATTAGTTGCTGTCCTAGATGTAATATTACCCTAAAGAATCTTTCTCAATAGAAATATTTTCTCCCAGCTCAAAGCTGATGACCATGATATCCCACGTTTTGCCTTGAAAATCTTTGCCCCGACCCACCTCATCCTTAATTCTTGACTTGTCTAATGGCTGTCTAATTCTTCATATCCCAACTGATGGGCAATCCTTCCCAATTTGCCATTAATTTCCTCAGACTAATTTGGATGCCTCCTTCTGAGGCCAGTGTCTTCCCATTCCCTGGCATAATATACCTTATTGACTGAAAATGCCTTTTTAGTCATTCACTTTTCAGTAGTTGCAAATTCCTACAGAGTATCGATGGTGTTCATTTTGAATATAGTATATAGGGATTAGCAAAGACAAGAACATACATTTTCAATAACAAAGAAAGCAATGATGCATTGTGAACAAAGGCATCTAGAAATTTTACATTAAGTTGTTAAATAGGTCATAATAACATTGATGCAAAAATATAGGAAATCCAAGGTTGTTTTCACAAATTGAAAATTAAAGCCAAAATTAGGATACAATATGAAATCACAAAATAAATTTAAAAATTGTTTGGGAGGAATCCGTTATTACCATTATTACCACTATGGATTTCATGTAACTGTATGTGCAGATTTAGTTGCTGACCCAGCTGTAATATTAACCTAAAGAATCAGACAGACTAAAGAATTCAGGTAATAGTAGTGAGACATGGTATATTTGTTGGGGAGATTGTAAACCAAAGAAAATAGCACATGCTTCCTGGCCTGCATAGCATACTAATATGGAAATCATGACTAGAAAAAAGATATTTTATACCAGTAACCTAAGTATGCACATGGTGTTCTTATATCTACTTTTTATATCTTGTATCATATCATATCATGGTTAACCATGCAATTATCCCTTTCGGTTAAAAAAAAAAAGAATAACATTTCATGTAAATTTTTGTTCATAATGCATTAATGAAAAGTGTACACTTTTTTTTCAGAATAAGTTTGTTTGATTCGGAAATGAATACCACATGAAAGTATTCTCTGTGTGATTTATGGGGCTTTTAAATAACAGTCTACCCTTCCAATCAAGAAGCTAGACTGTGATTTTTAAGATTCACAGTCTGTAATGAGAACACAACACTGAGCTGTCATTGCACACAGATTAGAAATAAACTGCATTACCCTCCTTTTGATATTTCTCACTGTTGTAGTGTAAGAATGCATTATTTTATATAAGCATTTTACTGATTAGCCCTAATAAAGCTTATTTAAATAAGGCAAAAGAAGAAATATGGCCTCAAGCAATAAGGCAAAAATATTGAACTTGGTCTATTTTTTTTCTATGGTGACACTTCTCTTAAAGTGTGAGTTTATTTTTTACAATACTGAGGCAGCAATGTAAAATTAAAATGCAATATGAATTAAGAATGTTTTAGGATCTTTAATATTCTTCAAATATGTTTTCTTCAATTTTACCCTAGTTTCTAAATGACTGAAAGGACCAGAAAGAGAGGGTACTCTTAGAGGAAATTCTGCAAAAAAAAATTTTTTTTAAAGATTTACTTATTTATACATACAAGAACTGGTGTGTAGACCAGAGGTGTGGGGGGAGGTTGAGTGTGAGAGGATTCACCAGAGAGAGTGGGGAGCAGAAAAGCAGATCTATTGAAATACACTGCTGAGGGGAGCAGCAGGCAAGACAGTAGAGGTCTACTCCACCATGTGGGTCAGCTCCCTGGGCTACCAGGGATCTATCGCATACTGCAGTGACTGGTGATAGCTTGATAGCACTGTGTCTTTAACCCCTGCGCCACCAGGGAGGCCTGTAAAAAGTGTTTCTTAAGTGACAATCCATATGAAACATTGGGTATTAAATTCAGTTAGGTAACTTGTGAAATCTGGCATCATAGCTAGTTTCTAGTGCTTCCAATGAAAAATCCTATAAAGTGCTTTTTAAAATGATTTTGCACAGAAAAAGCAATAACTTCCTTTAAGAATATAAATAATAGTCATTAAATTAGCATTTTTAGCTAATAATTCTCATTTCTACCCTGTTCCACATTCTACAAGTGTTAACAAAGAGCAAAAGCAATTATGAGAAAAGATTTTAAATAAAAAAAATCCAAAGAAAGGAGTTGGGGAACTGGGCAAAATTTATTAGAAATTAGTACAAAAATAAACAAATGCATTTTGAATGTGTGTAGAGATATTAAAATGAATTTAGAAATTCTTGATTATGACACTATATTAAGACCAAAATATTGAGACCAAATATTTTTATTTACTATACACTACTCACATGAGACCTATTGAGTTCATTGTATCCATATTAATTTTATAGAACATAGTAGAAATATATTGACAATGTATCAGTGTACTTCAAACATTTATTTTTGGTCATTATTTTATTTTGTTGCCATTAAAATATACTGGGCAATACAATTTGCTGAATGATTAGATACCATACTAATCCACTGCAAAGAGTGGATTAGTGCAATAGAAGAATTTGGGTATAGGCCAGAGGTGCAGGGGTGAGAGGATTCATCAGAGACAGAGTGGGGAGCACAACAGTCAGATTTAGTGCTGAGGGGATCTGTGGGTGAGACAGGAAAGGTTTGCTGCACCATATTGTGTTAGCTCCCTGACCAGGGATCAAACTTAGCCATACAGTGATAGTGTTGAGAATTAACAACTAGGCTACCAGGAAGTCCCTGAATATATTTCTTATCAGTTTCACAATGATTTATATAATGCAAATAAATCCCATTGCCAGTGTTGCTCTAAATATTTTTTATGTTGGTCATATTCCTTTTTTATTCTTAAAATTTATAACAGGGTTTCAATTTCTATTTAGTCGAACCTGCCTATTTTAGCTTTCTAATGTCTGTTGTCACTTCAGACCTTGAAATTATTAACCTTTTGGAGATACTTAAATATATTTTTGAATTTAAACATTTTAAATGTTATCTTAATACTCTTGGGACTTATTTTGGTCTCTTAGCTATCCTATTGTATTGACTTCTCCAATTTAAATTATGATAACTGTATGACAGATTTTACTTTTACTTTTATTTTATTTCCATATCTACTTGGTGCTATTTCTTAAGATTCAGTTAAACATGTTAAACTCATATCTTATGTTTTCTCCCAGAATTTTTCTTATTTAAAAAAATTTACATCAATCCTTAGTTTGTTCAACATAGGAGCTAAAATATGACACTTATTTATGTATTATAAAGCAATACATTGTATGTGAAATTTGAATTTGTTCAAATACTGGAAATTAATGAACTTATACTATCCCTGAAACATTTTTTCAACTTTTTAACCATTTTAGCAAAATGAATTATGGAATTTTAAGTTTGATTTAGGTAATGCTGATCATTTTGTAAGTTAAGCACTTGCAAACAACACTCCTTTGTAGGAACAGGATTCTTTTTCTTAAAAAAAAAAAAAAAGCTGAAAATAAAAATTAATAGTTTTACCAAATCAGGCTTATATTCTACTATATGCCTTCAAATTTGAAAACTAGCTGACCTAGGGACCCTAATTTGGACCCAAATTGCTCCTTCCTATTAGTGATTCTTCCCCCTTGGCCTGCTTCTACAGACTTTAGAAAACTGTTATATGACTGTCAGCTTAAATTAGAAAGAAAAAAAAGTTGCTTATTTCATAGCGAGTTTTTTTTTTTTATAGCATTTGTATGTGTATTTGATAGGCTTATAGTCAAGAGGGAAAAAAGGATGAAATGTTTTCTAAAATGGGGTGACTTTAATGAAACAGCTCAGTCTGTACAACAGTATCATGTATTTTACTTGAATGAAGTTGTTAAACAAGATCTCTGTTTACATATACTGTTGTGCAGTTATCAATCCAATCAAAAACTCACTCATTGTGTTTTAATTCAAAAGTGATTAGCAAATGCTGAGAAGTCACCTTATCTCACTAAAACACAGGTACCAACTCAGAGTAAATATTTTGGTAAACAATTATTCTGGCCTTGCATATTCAGCAGTGTGCTAAATTATGCATAATCTTGCATAAGTAATAAGTGAAGGTAGCTTAAATTCAGGTTTTTTTTTTAACCTGACCTATTTCTTTCAGTGCTGTTAGCTGCTTAAATCATGTATGAGTTTTCTGTAAGGCTTCAATGAGTAGCTCGGGTGGAGAAACTTCAGTAATAAATTTCAGGAGAAGACAAGTTTTTTGACAGGCATAATGCAATACATACAGAGACTGGAACTCACACTCTGGGAATTTAGAGCAATCCTCGCAAAGCAGCTTTTCCCTGTTACATTAATAGAGAAAATGAAGTATGAAAGTCCTCAGGAATTACTGCTAGGTGTAATTTAAATAATTTACCAGAAGACAGTTCAGCACATGCATAGAACAGGGGCATACAGAGTTTGCCATAAGCAGTTTATAAATAAACTATATTCTGCTGAAATAAGTCAGGCATAAATTATAACTATTCCTTTTGTGTCTGTACCCCGTTCCTCATTGTAATAGTTATTTAAAAAAAAAATTCTGGGTTATGACCTTCTCCTGGAAATCACAGACATTGCCTGCCTTGTACCTTGCTTATGAGCTTCCTTATGGTTAATGGTTTGGTAGCTATGAGATCAAAGTAAAATTACTACTGCTGGAAATAAAGGAAAAAAATGCATTATATATCTGCAAACAGAATTCTGGAAGTATTCTTTAGCCTGGTTGGGGGCAAGGGGGAGATTTGTGGCCAAAGACCATCAAGGAGATTCAGACCATTTTATGAAAGCTTTACACCTTATAAAGAGAGAAAAAAATGATATACTTTCTATTTCTTGCCTTAAGTATCGTGCCTTAAATTATCAGGCCAAAGTAAAAATGCCAAAAGGAAATATATAATGAAGACTAAAAATTATGCAGAAATTATTTGTAAAGCATGCATGTGGAGGTTAAAAAGCTTCTATTCCATAGTGCCTTGAGTTATTAAAGAGCAGATGGGCTATAATGGCAGTCAAGGTTTTCCTAAAATATACTGTTAGTGCTTTGGAAGGAGGCTTTGTAAAAGGCAGGTGATCTGAAGTGCTTGTTCTACCTCTAACACAGCAAATTATAAACCAGTACTCTCTCACTCTTTCACTTTGATTTCCTTTGATAGAGAAAATAGACGCGTTGGAAAAAATAATATAGACTAGGGAGTGAAAAGCTATGTTCCTGATGTTACATAAGAAACACAGAAAAGTGATGTTCATCCTCACAAGTGGTCTTTTAAATATATATGAATCACACTTCCCATGTTGTCTGTTGGGATAATATGCACTACAGTTTTTCAGCTCCTTGGCTGAAAAATCTCCATTTACAGGGGGATATAGTGGGTCAGAGTTAAGATTTTATCTGGAAATGCATGCTCTATGTTCTACATACCAGTGTGATAAATAGAACTTAAGTACTGCCTGAAGGGAACGGTGGAAAGAATAGAAGAAATATCACAATAATTAGGGTTTTTTTTTGTTGTTGTTTTCACAATCAATTTTTAGTGTCTCCATAGCTTGAAAACAATAAATATTGTTCTGATATTAATATAAGGAATTATTTTCTGAGACTTGATTTGTCACAAGGAATGAAGATACATTTCTAATTGTTCATGTCTTCAATAGAGAAAAAAGATTTATAGTTGCCATTCAGACATTCAAATCTGAGCTGTCATTCATTTATATGATTTCTCTTAGGTGGATCTATGAGTCTTAATTGGAATATATTGCTTGTGGTGATGTGTCTGTGTTAAATAACTTGACCCAAGTTGTAAGATGTGTAAGTTCTGAAGATCTAACGTACAGCATGGTGAATATAATTATTAATTCTATTTGCTTACTTGAAATTTGCTAAGAAAGTAAATTTTAAGCGTACTTACCAATGAAATTAAAAAGTAAATATGTAATGTGATAAATTTGTTAGTTAATAGTAATTTCAAAATAAATATATGCATCAAATATAACACACTTTAAAAATATCAAAAATTTGTCAACTATCGCTCAAAAAAGCTGAGGAAAAAAATGAAAAGTTCAGATCAGAACCCTAGAATTGGTTTATTAGCCAGGTTAAGCCTGGGTAATAAAAATTTAGAAACTTTAATCTCTATTCAGTGCTCCAAGTAACTAGTTATGTAGCTTGTAGGGAAAATTGAGAAACTTGTATAAAAGACCCTAAGGCTTATTTAGGCTTACACTTACTGAATATAGGAGGAAATGAAGAAATTCTAATAAATCTATCCTTAATAGGCAATAAAAATTAACACATCAGAAATTATAGCTGGACATACTTGCTAAAATAATTGGTAAATTTCAATGTGCATCAGTTACACAAGGTGAGTCCATTCCCATAAAACTATTATAGATGCTAGTCTCCCAATATAGTTTGAGGTTTTGAAAGTCTCTTTAAGTTTAGAAAAGTCTGAGAAGATACTATCTGATAATAATCATATAAAAGGTATTGGGGGCCTCCCTGGTGGCACAGTGGGTTGAGCGCCGCACTGTGAAGCACCTGCGGCACAGCAGTGGCTAGTTCGATCCCTGGCCAGGGAGGGGACCCACATGGTGCAGCAGACCTCTCCTGCTGTGCCTGCTGCTCCCCTCAGCAGTGTACTTCCATTGATCTGCCTGTTCTGCTCCCCACTCTGTCTGTGGTAAATCTTCTCACTGCCCACACCTCTGGCCAGTACCCCAGTGCTTGTATGCACAAAATAAATAAATATTTTTAAAAAAAAAGGTGTTGGAACACATAAATGCAGCATAAGTATGTATATAATGCTTATTTACATACTACTAATATATTCATATGCGAATAAGTTTGATACTCTATGATGAAATTTAGGTACACTTTGTTGATAAGATGTGGGCAGGAAAGTTGGACAGGAGCAAATGTTAGTAATGCCTAGTGCTGCTGAGGACATGCGTGCTCCACTGGACCACAAAACGGATTCCTGAAAAACAGAAAATATGAAGAGGCCCTGGGGCTACTGAAGGTTGAGGTATACATCTAAGATAAAGAACGGAATATCATAAGGAACATAACAAATTCCTAACTTCACTGATTTAACTTGGGTCAGTCTGGGATTGACAACAAAATTCAAATTCCTATCATTTTATTTAGCTATCTATAAATCTATATTCAAAGCTCATATTAATTGTAGAACCCTTCTTTAGTTGTTATATTGCACACATATAAAAATCTTTATAAAAATTATTACTCTGATAGAATTTATCCCTATAATATCTTCTGTATCAGTGATTGTTTTCATGTTAACATGTTGAACTTGTTACTCTCATTCAAACTCTGTCAGTTCCTCTCATATGATATGAAATATTCTATCAGAAAAATCAGGTTCAGCAATTGTGCAAAGATCTGTTATGAACTACTGTGTATCTACCTAACATAGTATACTCATGTGTTTGTGTTGTGTGTGTATATAACATTTGCATATTTGATAGCTCTGTTTAGTCTGATATCATGGAGATATTCATATGACAGGATTCTTAGCATTAGTAAGGAATGCTGTTTTCTTCCCATAGCTGGTTTCTCTAAATTTTCTTATTCTGGCTCTATAAGCTCAAGAAAGGTATTGTGGCTAACATAAGCAAGGGAAATGTCTGTTTTATTATCTCAGATCTATAAAATAGAAGTAAAGTAGATTTATACAGTATCAATCCACTCAAAAGCAGGAATTTAATAAATAGAATTTTGTAAGTTTTAGGAAAAACCTATACTTAGAATTAGAAAATATGATTCTGGTTTCATTTTTGTCCTTGTGATGAACTTCCAGTACTTTGTTTAAATATTAACTGATTTTGAGTTAATACACCTTTTGTAAAGTGTACTGTTTTTGTTTTGTAAAAACAAAAGAAGGAATAAAACTGTAACTGTATCAATCTCACACAATACTATTTTTCTTTGTAACAGAATAGCTGATGAGAGACAATAAATGTGAATAAACTTGGGCTTATTATTCATTCATGTCCGCATTCAAAAAAATTTTACTGAAAGATCTAGTAGTTCCTCAAGTATATATGAAAAACAACAACAACAAAACTTTGAGAATCTACCATGTACCAGAAGAAATTATGCAGAAATGGTTTGAAATTGCTTATGATCTAAAGCTAATCAGCAATAGAAAAATTATAATGTAATTTGCATTTGCAAGAAAACTGGCACTAAACTTACCTTTGAGAAAAATTTTTTAAGTTTTTTTTAACAAATGAATACTTTAAAAGTAAGTAAAAGACTCCAATCACATCTACAGTCAAATATAACTTTTGACATATACTGTTAATAATATGGAAGTGTTTCTTTGATAGAAAATTGAAACTTCCATAGACATTATAATTTTCTTTATTTGTTCTAATTTCTGCTTGAATTAGCTGTAAATAGCAAAACTATAGTATCATTTTATAAATTAAATATAGTATCTTTTAAATGATGATGTTCTTCAGAAAAGTACATTTTCATTAGAACCTCCAATAGATTAAGTAACGTGAACATGAAATTTTTCCTAATATGCAATAAATAGATTGTAGACCTGATAAAAACAGTTTAGTTAAAAGAATTCCATTAGCATCATTACAATGATAGAGAAAATAATGTGCAAAATAGAGTCACTGTCGTGATCCTGACCTTGTGATACAAATTAAAATAAAGAAAAGTGTCATATTTCTTCGTGGTTCAACTTGGGTTCACCTAATAGAACTCTGACAAAAGCAAATGTTTTGTCACTTAGTCTGTTGCCAAGAACATTTTAGTACATAATTAATGATAATCCACTCTTTAATATGTGTATATGAATGAACACAAAGTTGCTGCTGGTGCCACAGAAACAATATCATGTTCAGTGTGAAGAGAGCAGCACAATTTCTACTGAAATAATGAGCTGTGGAAAGGATAATGGAAGGTGTCAGAAGCACAATAAACATGATTAGAGTGGACGAGGAGAAAAAGGAAGATATTTAGCACCATCAGGATTTTCTCTTAAAAAAGAGAAGTAAATTCTTGATGGATTTTCCATGGCCCCCTCACTATGTTTTCTATAAATATGGAATATGCAGCCTATTGCTTAGTTTCCTTCTCTTTCTTGTATACTGACCCCTTCTTCTTTAATTGACCCACAAGGTTTGATGTTCTCTAGAGTAGTGCTTATTATTTTACTATGCATACAAATCACCTGGGGAATATTAATATGCAAATTTTGCTTCAACAGATCTGGGTTAGAGCCTCAGATTTTGTGTTTCAAATGAGCTCCCAGGAGATGGCCCTTGTAGCTGGTCCATAGATAGTACCTGAGTGGCAAGGTCTAGGAAACCCTCCTTGGGCTTCTTTTCACCAGAATCACTCTCTGTGGCCAGTCAATCCACTGTCATGAATTTGCCTATGTCCTATATGTTCATTACTTGTTATTTCTTATTGTGAGACTTTTCTAATCTTCCAAATCCTCAGTTTAACATATTAAAAACTGAATTCATTACTGCTGCCCTCAAATTTGATCTTCATGCTTTATGTCCCATTACATGGAGAGTGCTGCCATTCCTCAGGTTGTCTCAGATGGCATATTACATCCATTTTTGCATCTGACCTTCAGAAATAGTAATACATTAAAATGATATGGCTACCAAATAAATTAGCCACTATTTGAGCCCCACTTAATAGTTTTGATTATCTCTTTTTAAAATAACTTTCTTCTTCTTTGCTTAGTGATGAGTTTTGCGTAGTGATGAATGATCACAAAGTGTATTTTTTCTAAGTAAACTTATCCTATTTTTTAGACAATGTAAAGTCTTCTTTCTTCTCATTCCATAGCAGTCTGGTATCCTGCCCTATCAAGGAATACATCTTTGCATTCCAAATATTCACCGATTTGTCTATTTGGTCAGATATTTTGGTGTAAGCTCCTTTAAGTATGGAACTATCTTATTTACATGTTAACTTTTTAAAAATAATTATTTTATGAAAAAAAGAAGAAAGCAATGCATGATCATTTTAATAATATGTCAAATGAGATAGTAAAGAAAGAAAATTCCTCTTGTAGATATTCTCCAAATCCCAGGTCTCTGCATTTAGATAGTCATTGTTATAAGTTTGGTGTGCATTCCTTGAAAATATCTTTGCACATCTGCCCATTTCCCTATTTTTAATCTCTATATGTGCATAGCTATAAGTATCTTCTAACATTAGTATTTTGGGACCAGCTTATGCTGCTTGACTTTTTTCTTTATGGTGGCATTCTTATGAAGTAACTTTTTCCCTATTGTTTTCATGTTTCTAGTGAAACGTGTTTTCCATTTTTTAATATATCACAAATATGCACTCTCAGTATCTTCTCTTTAAATTTATTTAAAATATCTTTAAATAATATATCCAGTTTCACATCTCCTAATTTAAATCTTTCATATTTTGTTATTTTATTGTTTATGTAGAACTATTTATTTTAATCGCTCTAGTTTTTTTCTTGTGTCAAATTTATTGAGTTACTTTACGTACAATAAGGTTCATTACTTTTAGGGGTTTTTGTTGTTGTTGTTAGAAAAGTTTGAAAAAACAAGACTAGGTGCATAATGACCACCACATAAGGTGGAAAATATTTTTGTTACCATAAAAAGGTGAAATCATTTTCCTCTACAGGTGATTGCCAATTCCATAGAATCCACTTTGCTGATTTCTCTTGTTATTCCTTTTTACCATAATTTCATATAAATAGTACTGCATGGTATACAGAGTTTAGTGTCTACCTATTTTCATTTAACATTCATCATTTTGAAGTTCATCTATGTCATGCATATATCAGTAATTCATTCCTTGATTATTGATTATCATTCTGTTAAAAGATGAGCCACAATTTTTGATCCATTCATTTGTTGATGGAGCTTGTGTTGTTTCCAATTTTTGGTAAAAATAAATAAACTATAAACATTCACATAGGGCCTCCCTGGTGGCGCAGTGGGTTAAGCAACGCGCTATGAAGCAAACCACAGCCACTGCAGCACGAGTTCGATCCCTGCTGCCCGCGGGGGACGGGACCCACATGGCGCAGCAGACCTCTCCTGCCTCGCCCGCTGCTCCTCTCAGCAGTGTGTTTCAGTCAGTCTGCCTGTTCTGCTCCCCGCTCTGTCTGGTGAATCCTCTCACCTCTCTGGACTCTGGCCTGTACCCCAGTGCTTGTATGCATAAATAAATAAATCTTTAAAAAAAAAAAAACATTCATATAAAGGTCATTTCCCTTTCCCAGGATACATAACTAGTAGCGGTGTTTCTGGATTTTATAGTAAACCACTGTTTTCCAAGTGCCCATATAATTTGCATTCCTACCAGCACTAAGGGAGAGTTGCAGTGACTCCTTATCCCTGCCAGTTCTTGATAACGCCAAAATTTAACTATTTTATATGTGTGTAGTGATATCTCATTGTGGTCTTAATTTGTATTTTTCTGTTAAAACCTTTCACCCTTTCAAAACATTAGATTATGGTTTTCTTATTATTGAATTTGGAGAGTTTTTCTGGATACAAATCCTATGGCAGTTGTGTGTTTGGGGAATTTTTTCCCTTAACCTGTTCTGCTTTTTATTTTTTAAGTGCTTTTCAGAGAGCAGAACTTTTAAATTTTAATGAAATAAAATGTATCCAGCTTTTTCTATGTTCATTGTTTGCATTCTATTTAGGAAATAATTGTGACCTAAAAGTGTAATAGTGATTTTTTTCTATACTCTCTTTTAGGCTAGATGCTTTAGAGTTTTAGATCTTACTCTTAGGTATAGGTTCCAGTTTTAGTTTAGTTTCATATGATGCAAAATGAGACTCACAGTTCTTTTTTTTTATGAGATTTGCAACTTTCTTAGCATGCTCTATAGAGAAATCATATCCATTAAAACATCATAACTTTGTGAAACATCAACTGACCATTTATGTTACATTAATTATCTTTGTGTAATATGCATTGCTACAAATGGCTGCAAATACTAAATAAAATGTTCTCATATTTTCTGTGGGTCTGGGATCTAGGAGCTGCTTTGCTAGTTATTTAACCTCAGGTCTCTCACAAGCTGCAATCAAAATGTTGGCCAGGGTATTAGTTAAGAGTCAAACAAAGGAGGATCTGATTCCAAGTTTACTCACATGTCTATTGGCAGGCTTTAAGTCTTCACTGAATATTGGCTACAGATATCAGTCAGTTCATTGCCAGGTGGGGCTCTCCATAATGACAGTCCCCTTTCTCCATAGTAAAAAAATCCACTCACAAGAGCACCAGAATAAAAGTTATTGTTGTTTTAATCCCTAATCTTGTCAGTAATCTCTTATCACTTTTGATATGTTCCATTAATTAGAAATGATCCAGTGAGTACAGCTCATACTGAGGTAAAGGGACTCCCTAAAAGGGTAACAGGAAAAGGAATAATCACACACACACACACACTCAGAGTTGTTTTCATTAATCTAAATTCTTTTCTTTTGAAAATTTTGGAACTAACATGTCATGTTTTTACAGAGGACTTCTAAAAAGTGAGGGTTTTGTTCAAAACTGCATCAAAACTACATAAATGTGGGAAGAATTGACATCTTCATATCAAGTCTTTTAGTCTATGAAAATTCATTTGTCCTTAATTATCACAAAACAAGTTAAAAATCCTCAGTATTCAATCTTATATGTATTTTTGTAGATAAAGCTCCAAGTATTTAACTATGTTAAATGGCATTCATTATTACATGATGTATAATTTCCACTGATTTTTTAAAATTGATCTTGTAAGCTTAATTCTTGATAAATTCAACTACTAGTTCTAGTGGCTCCTTTATAAAATCTGTAGGATTGTCTGTGTGGATGACCATGGTGTATGAGTTAAATAAATTGTATTTTCTTTTGAATTTAAATTTATTTCAATTTTTATCATAGTTTGTTGCATTGACAAGAATTTAGAGCACCGTTTTTGAAAAATTATGGTATAAGTATATAACATCATCTTATTCCTAATATTTGAGGGAGGCAATCTTTATTATGTATGATTTATTATATGTTTGCTATAGGTTTCTAAGAGAAATTTTTATCAGATTTAAGAGATAATATTACATTTCTGCTTTGCTGAAACTTTTCATCAAAAATGGTGAATTTTTAAAAGTTACTTTCTAAATCTACTGAAGTGACTGCTTTTTTTCAATATTGATTGCTGTTGAGTTACACTGACTAAATTTTTTAATGTTGAATGTGATAAACCTTAATGGTCATAAAATATTTAGCAAATAATTTGGTATATGATGTATTTGGTAAATAATACATTTTTATAATATTTTACATAAATACAGACATTCAAACATACAGTGTTGCATGTATATACATGTATGCATATAACACATACATACAATGATACATAAATACACTAATGATATTTATAAAAGATGGTGGAATAGGAAGAACTTTTGCTTTCCTCTTCTCATAATACAACAATGTACTCTGAAACATGGATTAATTGACACAGAAGCAGACCTCAAGTCCAGATTAATAGATCTGTTGCAACAAAGGATAAAAAGGCAACACCCAGATAGAAAGGAGACAGAGAGATTGTCTTGCCAGGAAAGAAATCATATCATGGGAGTGACAAATTAAAACCTCTAAGGTATTGCTAAGGTATAGAACTCTGCTCTGGAGAGTGTGGGGAAGATTGGGCCTAACACCTGTCATCTCAACGTAATTATCTGCTATAGCAAAGGTGAGCCCTGGAATTCCTGAATTAAAGAGAAAGAATAAGACTGAGTTCACTCATTTGTGGAATATAAAGAAACATAGCAAACAAAACAAAAACAAACCGGCTGATGGCTTGGTGATGGGTGGTGACTGAACATTTAGCGGTGGACTTGTGTGATATTTATATTTTGATAGTGGCTGATGTGAGAAACTGTATACCTGAAACCTATATGGTGTTGTAATCTAATTTACCCAGTTTTTTTTTTTTTAAAGATTTATTTATTTATGCATACAAGCACTGGGGTACAGGCCAGAGGTGTGGGGGGCTGAGAGGATTCACCACAGAGAGCGGGGA
>JAGFMF010011446.1:8636721-8955230 GCA_019455555.1 Galemys pyrenaicus | reverse complement strand
GTACCACCTCACACCGGTAAGAATGGCACACATTGAAAAAACCAACAATGTCAAATGCTGGTGAGGATGTGGAGAAAAAGGAACCCTGGTACACTGCTGATGGGAATGTAAGCTAATCCAACCATTATGGAAGGCCATATGGAGGTTCCTCAGTCTACTAGAAATGGAACTACCTTATGATCCGGCAATCCCACTCCTAGGAATCTACCCAAAAGACACAAAAACACTGATCCAAAAGAGCACCTGTACTCCTATGTTTATCGCAGCACTATTTGTAACTGGTAAGACCTGGAAACAACCCAAAAACCCAAAAGTAGATATTATTCAGCAATCAGAAATGAGAAACTAGGGGCATTTATAGAAACATGGATGGAACTAGAAGGAATTATACTCAGTGAAACAAGTCAGAAGGCAAGAGAAAAATCCGGATGGCTTCACTATTAGGAGGAATATGAAAGAACAACAACAACAATAAAGAATAAGCTCAAGGAATTGGGCAATTATAACCAAAAGTAAACAAAAAAACTCAATAAGACCAAAAAGCCAGGATAAACCAAAGGGACCATGGGGTTGGGGGGGAGAGGGCAAAGACGGGGAAGAGGCCCGAGGGTGCACAAGGGACTGACGTGATGGTGCACGGGTGAAATGGTGGTGGGTACTCCCTGGGGACTACAAATGATGTCAAATATAATTAATAAAAAAAAAGAAGATACTGAGATTTCCCATATACCCCAATGTCCAAACATTTGAGCTAGCTTCCTCATTCTCAAATCTCCCATTATGCTGGTACATGCTTTGCAATCAAATGGATATACAGTGACACATCATTATTACTCAAAGTCAACAGTTTACATTAGATTCTCAGCATTTACCCATCTACTCTCTAATTTGGGGGACAACATTTTATGATGTCACCTGTCTCGAATATTTAAAAGGGATTGTTGACTTTCAGTTTGCAGCTTATTACTTGTTAAGACAAAATGATGACTTTTCAGCTACCTTCCAGACTGAAGCTGCAATTCCTAGATAATAATTTTTGACCTACCTTTATTACTCCTTAAAATGGGATGAAATAAAAGTGTATTTTAACTATTAGATGTAAGTGATAATCTCCCCCTTTCACTCTACAGCTCCCTGAAAGGAATAATTCTTCCTTCCTTTATAAATACCTCTCCCTATTTATGTGCTTCTTTTGTTTTGTATTTTTTTTTTTCAATCCTCCATTTTAAAAGGTTGTTTGAAATCAATGAAAGAAGCTAAGGTGGTGATAACTTGAAAGAGAAGAACGTAGATAAATTCTAACTCTTTCTTTGAAGTGAATTCTTTTTTGTATGAATATTTTGTATGAGATAACCATTTTTCCAATTTGTTTTGTCTAACAGTTTTATCATTTGTTAAAATAACTACTATTTCATTGGTTAATTATATAACTTTCCTGAGTTTCTACTCATTTTAGAGAGCATTCAAATATTTTCAAAGAACCGCTGTTTAGCCTAGTATTCTTGTATCCAGTAAAGTTTACTTAACTCACGAAGAAATGTTCTATAGTAACCCTGAGAAAGTGAAAGATGTATATTTGGATAATTTCTTACTTGGCACAGACTTTCTGGGTAATTATTCTTCTGGGAGATGCTGCAACTTTATAACCAAGAGTATATTTTCAGGAAGAAGCTCTTTATTAATTGTTTTCAAATTTAACTTCAGAGTAGGACTTACAAAGAAACACTTGTGATGTTATTATACAATCATACTTGCACAATGTTTAAAATAATGACAGATATGTAGTAATTGTATGATGAATGTTAGTTAT
The DNA here is from genome assembly GCA_019455555.1 of Galemys pyrenaicus. Lineage (NCBI taxonomy): Eukaryota > Metazoa > Chordata > Mammalia > Eulipotyphla > Talpidae > Galemys > Galemys pyrenaicus. The sequence continues at coordinate 8,953,420 of JAGFMF010011446.1, read as the reverse complement.
TAATAACTACAACAATAATATGGTTATAGCCAGCTTGGTTAGAAGTCAGTTGCAAGCATTGGGAACAAACCTGATATCTTCACCCTAGAAAGATGGAGCTCTTCAATATTGATTTATTCAACAAATATTTATTATGTGTCAAGAGACTGTATTCCATGCTGGGGTTATAAATAACTGTAATATAATTTGATTGTTTTAAAAGAGACATGTAAAATCTACTTTGGGAGCACTGTGCAGGGATTAATTAATTCTGCCTACAAGATTCAGAGACGACATCACAGAGGGAAAAGGCAGTGGAATTAGGTCTCTGGAGATGTGCAGGGACTAGGAAGGGAAAGAACGAAGGGACGATAAAGAGACTTTCAAGGCATAAGGCATAGTTTGTACAAGAGAATGAGGCATGAAGTACCTGGCATGTTAAGAATGGATAGTTTTTCATGACTGCATGACAGATTGTAGAGTGCCAGTGGTCAGCAATGACTGCAGAAACCAGTTAAGAACCCTTTAGGAAGGGCATTTAGTAAAGCTTTTCAAGGAAGTTGAAGCTTAGACTAAAGATAACAGCAAGCTAATTGAGAGTCTCACATATTGTTCTACTGCTCAGTCATTCATTAACTTATTCATTTCTTCAACAAATATTGACTGAGCTGTTACCAAGTGCCAGTGACATTCTAGGCACTAAGAATTGAGCTATAAGTAAAAGACTAAATATGTTGCTCTTACAGGACTTACAACCTAGTGTGGAGTAGCAGACAACAAACAAAAATAAAATACATAGTTACAGGTAATAACAGATACTGGTGTGAAAAAAAAAAAATGAATCAGGAAGGAGAAATAAGCAATGCCAAAAAGAAAACTGCAGTTTTAGATATGATAGTCAAGCAGAGTGCTGGTTAAAAGGTGAGATACAGCCAAAGCTGAGGGAGAAAGGAAATGACCCATATGGGTAACTGGAGAGCACATCAAGAGGAAAGAGCCCTGATCTAGAAGTGTGCCAGAGATATAGGGGAGCAGGAAGAAAGTCAGTATTGTGGGAGCATTGCATTCATGGAGAAAATAAAAAGTAAGGCAGCAGGATGATGGAGGAGTGAGGTGAGGAAAGAAGATCGCAAAAGAACGGTGAGCCATTTTTAGGATTTGATTTTAGTTTGAGGAGGGAATGACATAATTTTATTTCTACTTTAAAAGAATCACTCTGACTGATATCCAGAGAGTAGCATAAATGTGAGGGTAAAATTAGAGAGGGTGGCTGAAATAATCAGGCATCATAGGATAATGGTTCAGATCAGAGTGATAGTGGTAGAAGAGGCCTTAACAGAAAAACTTCTAGAAATATTAGAGAGTAAAAGCCAATGAGATTTTTTTGATGGGTTGACTTGAGTGTGAAGTGTTAGGAAATGTATCCAATTTTTCAGCCACTCAATCTTGTTTCTTCTGCCCTTGCTTTTGTCTTCTTACAGACCTCTGGACTTAATCAATTTATTTTTCCCCTTTAAATTTCTGCCAGTAGTTCATTCTAGTTTTGTTCATTCAAGATTTTCTCTGGAAAAACATACTGACTTCTCAGCTCTCCTCTCTTTACAGCCTTAAAGACCACTCTGGGTGCTTTACTGAAAGTCACTATGTGAAAACCAGAAAGAATTTATGAAGTTTATAAATTACTTACAGAAATAATACTTGATAAACTCTATTTTATTCCTCTAAGACAATAATTGAAGGTTGACTACCGATTCTGTACTATGTTGTCGCTGAAGGGTGTTCTCTACTGTCTTTCCTTAGTGATAGTCATATAGCCAGTCTCAAGAAGAGAGATTTTCTCTCCTAATGAGGACAAAATCCTGGTGGAATAGTTGGTGGTTTTCTGTTTACTAAGGAAATAGACTGTAGACTTCAACTGGCTGGCGCCAAAAGACAAATCCAAATTTTATGGTTCCTGAGGTTCATAAAATATTGGGAAATATTTTTAATAAAATGATTTCACAATTACTTATACAAGACTTTTAGAGTTCCTCTCAGAGTACTAGAAGGCACTTACATAAATGATTACTTAAAATTATATTTCACTCGCTGTAACATTCATTGTTGTCCTACCACCAATCCTGTTATCCCTCCTCCACACACACTTTACCCAGGAATAATCTTAGTCTGATTACATCATCCTCATAAAATCCATAATCTTTGTGGCAGGAGAGTACTCGATCTGATATGATCTGTGATTTAGAAGAAAATTGTCAATCATTGTAGAAGTGTTTTGGGACTAGGTATAAATCAGTATGATCATTCAAGATTGTTTTACTAACATTTTCCCATTCTTAAGTAAGTATTCTTTGACACAGTATTCCCTTTCAAACTTTATACTTCCAAGCAATGAAAATTATCATCAAATACTCTCCTCAAATGAAAATCTTGCATGATCTTCATTTAGATATGCTTTCTAACTCAAAATTTTCCAATCTCATAGTTATTAAGCATCTATATATGTAGTGAACATTTATTAAACAAAACACTACATGAAAAACTGCATTTTTCTTTTAGCAGAATCTCCACATCTTTTCTTTTCTCTCCATGGCAAACAGCTATGTACTCTACAGCACAGGGAACCATCTAGGGCAAATTAATATCCCTAAAGCACCAGATAAGTTCTTGCCTCCTATGAAGCAGTGACTCCTGGGGTGACTGCAGACTTTTGTGGTTTCCATCATGAAATGCTGCTGAGGCTCTTCATCTATATGCACCACTGAAAAATATTTTTACCATTGATTTTTCTTCAGCATTGATCTACCACCTGACGCCATCAATAATGAGGTTTGTCGGCTGATTTCTTAGGCTGCTTGGAAATTTTTTCCCCCCCTGGAAGAAGAGGAGCTTGTAGTAAGGCAGGAAGAAAGGTTTATAACTTGAACTTGGGAATCTGCAACCAACCTGTCATCTTCACTGCCTTACTTCCTACTTCCTTTTTATCTCCCTCTGGTTCACCTTTCACTTAGCTACTTGATAGGAAGTCGTCCATTGAGTTGGCCTCCTGAGTATTGCTATATTTCAGCTTAGAATGCACTGGAATGCAAATTCAATGAGACAATTATCTGTAGTAAAGTGTTTTCTTGTAACTGGAATAATGCTTTATCTTTTGCTTCCCTTAAAAATCTGAAGGCATCTAAAAAGCTGATTCAACTTAAGTACTTAGTGAGAAACCAATTCTGTAAACTGTGCGACTTTCATTTATTGAAGCTAGAAGACCATGTTTGGGCCTAAAGGGAGAATTTTCTGAAACACATGTCTATTTTACTGTGGCAGAATGTTTCCCTTTACAAAGCAGTAATATAAGGAAAAAGTAGAAAGTAGGTAGTCAGCATTCCCACATCCCTTGTAAAATAAAATGAAAATGCAGATATCCTTCTGTCAAGGTCCTGATCCTGGGAAAAATTATATACCAAAATTTGACAAAGCACGTTCTGGGAGATACAAATTCATTATTATGCATGAACTTAACTAAATATTGATTACACTGAGTGGAACAGATGGAAACAGCCATTTTTCTGGATTCTGGATATTGAATTATGAGAGGTCAGGGGAAAAATTCTCATTGACAGGTTAAGAAAAAATAACTTAAGAAACAAGATAGGAAAGGATGAGAATTTATGTATAATAAAGCTGGTTAAAAAAGTTTCTGATTTTTTTTTGCCTCTATACATTTTTAAAGATTTCTAACCATAATAGATAACTTGTATTGGAAACATAGGTCAGATATAAAGAATTCCTGGTATCCCATCCTTTTATTAGTAATGTATATAACCATTTGTTTTAAGTAAATGTATTTTTATCAAAAGATTTTTCACACATTCCCTTAAATAGTTGTAGAGATAACAACTTATTTGTTTTAAATGTATATAGCTATGAAACTTTGGTAATTTCATATGGAGTTGAACTGCATGTAAATTGAACTATTGTATCATTTTTCCCTAATATTGTTAGAAACAGAATTGGTAAGTGATTGGGTTTTAAACATCTGATTTCATTAAATACTGCTAGATTACTCTCCAGGCCAGCATTTGCCTTTGTACCAGTCCATAATAGTATCTCATTCTCCAGTTTCTGGCAGCATTTAATATTATCTTTCTGGATTTTGCAATTCCTGTGTACCTGTGCTAAGTGGACATTCCCTATATGAAGTTACTGTTTTCTCGTATGTTAGAACTTAACCACATTTTCTTTCTCACAGGATTTCTCAGTTTTCATATTAGGTGCCAGCATGTACCATCAACCCCGTTCCTTCTAAAATATCTTCTGGATTGGGTTTAGAGGAAGACTCAATTAATGAGATAATTCCAGATCATCAATGTTTTGAAAACATGACTTGTCTGGACTCTGTGTGTGTGTACATATATTAGAAGTTGAATATGCTTGATACCTTATTTTTTATTTAAGCAGTATTTGGCCTCTTCTTCAGTTCTTAAGGATTCTGAATACCATCCTTCTGCTGGGTCACCTTCTATGTATTACCTTCTTTTGTCTGGTACTGGGTCTCAGGTCCAACTACTAGAGTACAACAAGCAGCACCATTCATTTTTTTTAATAAGAAAGATTTATTATATTTATTTATACATACAAGAGCTGGGGTATAGGCTAGAGGGGTGGATTGGGGGTATGTGTGAGAAGATTCGCCAGAGACAGAGTAGGAACAAAACAAGAGGGTTGACTGAAATACACTGCTGAGGGGAACAGCGGGCTAAACAGGAGAGGTTTGCTGCACCATGTGGGTCACCTCCCTGGCTGTGGATTAAACTCATGCTGCAGTGGCTGCCCAAAGATTCATAGTGCTAAGACTTAACCCTTTGTACCAACAGAGAGGGCCCAGAAGCTATTCGAAAAGTGAGAAGTGATTGTTGAGCATGATATTTTGCCAAGTGTTCATCCTCTCAAGGTACCACAAAAGGTTCTCTACCACCTACATATTAAAAAGTGAATGTTCTCCAATCTTCAGTGATAACAAACCTTCTACAGGCTTGGTCATCATCATTCCAGCTTCATGGCGACCTGTGAACCATTCTTCCTATGGAAATTCTGCTAAAAATGTCATGCAGATATAAAAAAAAAAAAACATTTGGATAGAAGTAGTTATAGGATCGGGGTAAAGGGGCATATTTGACTCCATTGATGGAAGATTTCAAATGTGTTTATACAGATGGCAATAGGAGAGAGAAGATTTATAAATATAGGGCAGAAGGAGTGTCAAGGACACATATTTTTGGGGAGAGTGTGAGGAAATCATAATAACTAAGATGAAAGAATCCATCTTGAACAAAATAAAAAATTCTTTTGACATCCAGCATGGTCAGGAAATCAGGTCAATATGAATAAAATTGCAAAGGAATGTATAGCTATAGGGGCAAGAAATTGAAAAAAAATCACAAAAAGTCTGTTTTATCAGTAAGATATGAGACAGGATCATTGGCTAAGAGAAATGAAGTTTTTCAATAGACAAAGCAATGATGCATTGGTACTGGCTAGTGTATTCTAACAAGAGTTTATTACTACACTTTCAGGAATTTTGGAAGCTAGTTGCTAAGCATGGTATTTACTGAAACATAAATTTACAGCTAAATAAATTATATTAAACAAAGGTAATAAATACTCAATATACATCATTTTCATCAATTCCAAATTATTTTATTATTATCTGTACCTTCTGTAACTGTATGCTTATTTTTTAAATCTGTTATGGCCAAGAACAGAATATTGAATCAGGTAGAAATACCATAAACTGTGTGCGGCTTACATTATCTGTTGTTTCCCTACTTTAAATTTAGTGATGTCACCTTTCTACCTTGAAATGAACTGTAGTTGGAAAACCTGCAGCTTAAAAACAAGCAAATACAATAAATCAGGGCTTTCAGATTACTGATGATTGAATATATACTGGCATCTTATCAGGCAAAGTTTACAAGTATAACAATGAAGCTCTTGAATGTGAACTTAGAGGAACAGAATACAGCTGCCCACTGACAAATAAAGGAAGGCCAGAGTTGTCCGGGCAAGGTTGAAATTAGAGGAAACATTCATAAAAGCAATATATCCCATGAGTAACTCAAATATGGAAAACAGCAAAAGCTTTGTGTTGAATTCCTTGTGTGTAGGAACTGGAGTGAAGGACAACTCGTTGAACTAAAGCCCTTAAGCTCTCCATCAGTTACAGAGAATAGTAAATCCAAGAAGAACAGACTGTACTGAGAGAAACAGGTGGTAGCATGGATCCAAAAACCTTAATAAGATGGAAGCCCAACTATGACTGAAATGATGCAGATAAAAGTAGAAAGATGAAGAACTGTAACCAGAGTGAGATACTGGAATATATTATTTCAGATAAAGCCTTTTCCAGACCCTGAGTATAATGATGCTTATGAATTTGCTTAAATTACTATGATCATAGATATAGTGAGATTAGAAGTCTTTTTGAATGAGTTGATCAAATGGTCTGACTGTAGCAGGTATGATGGCAGAAATTGCAGGGTAAAACTGAGAATGATGTAAGAGTTAGAGTATAAGAATAAAGATAATATGAGGTTTGGAGTGGAAAGCTGCGTTGAACTGGATAATGCTGGAGTTCCTTAGATCCCAGAAAATCATTCAGTGAGAATAGCTTCTGTGAAAACAAATAGATATGATGATTTTACCAACTATTGTCATCCTTAGACAACAGCAGCACAATAAATATATAAGAAAAAATAATGTAACATACACTCATTTTAATGTTTAGTAAAATATAGTTTGCTTACCACTCTATAACATTTCTGCTAAAACTGATGCACGATTGTCAACAGGTTGGGGACAGTGGCCAGGTGGTGTCTTTAAAATTATTTATTTTTTGATCACTTCTCAGCCTTTTGGCTAAGATCAAGTGTAAAATTATTTACTTTTCCTTATGCACAAATTCTCTGCTTCTTCAGGCCACTTTGCTTCATGTTCATACACAAAACACTACACCATTTGTTTTTCTCTCTTGAATTCTTTTTTTTTAAAAAGATTTATTTATTTATGCATACAAGAGCTGGGGTACAGGCCAGAGTCACGGAAGGTAAGAGGAGTCACCAGACAGAACAGGGAGCAGAACAGGCAGATCAACTGAAATACACTGCAGAGAGGAGCAGCAGGCAAGGCAGGAGAGGTCTGCTGTGCCATGTGGGTCCCCTCCTTGACTGGGGATCAAACTCACACTGCTGTGCAGCGGATGCTTCACAGTGCGGTGCTCAACTCGCTGCTCAACCAGGGAGGCCCTTTCTCTTGAATTCTTAAGCATTTTTAAATTCTTTGTATTGTACCATATTTTTCTGAATTTATTTTAGTATTTGTTATATTTTACTCCTTTTACTATTTATTCTAAGTGTCATTTACTGCTTTTACCTTTGTTAAAGGCATCAGATTGAGCTGTATAAAACTTTAGATCTCAATTTTGCCTTTCATTTTTGATACAAAGAGCATATTAAAGACCATTTTGTCTTAGTATTACACCCTCTTGTAACAGTTTCAGCCATTACTTTTTGCCAGTGTTTTAAAAGTACACATTTAACTCATGATTCTTACTGAGGTACTTTTCAACATTTGGAGGATATCATTGACGTGTGTGTGTGTGTGTGTGTGTGTGTGTATTTATAAAACCTTGCTATCTAAATATCTTGCTCAGTATTACTCTATATGGAATCAAAACCCAGCAGTAAAACAACAAGTTACTATTTCTACATTTTTTTTTTGTACATTATAGTTTTAATGAAGGCCAGTGGCTTAATCCAGAAGATTGATATTGGGATCTTTTATAGGAGAATATCAAAAACACCTACCCCTCAATCTCATTAGCAAAAAATTTTGTACACAGAGTTATACAAAGTTGATAGGGAAAATCCTCTTTGTGTGTGTGTGAATTTATATGAAATAACTCCTTTTATATGCATACACATTCATACACTCAATATTTCCACTCAAATTCCATCATATTCTCTAACTAAAGGCAAACATTTAAAACCAATTATTTAGTCAATTATATTTTTATGTCGTTTAGCTCAGTCTTTTATCACTGCTACTGTAGATGATGAAAGGTGTGATAAGCCATCAAAAAGAGGAATGTAGATGTTTTAAAGTCCAGACTAGCATGGGTGGATAGTTTGGGAAATTTGAGCATCAGCAAAGTAACAAGTAATTTTAGGTGAACAGACTCACTTCTGAAGCAGTGTGGTATAGTAGAAAGATGTGAGATTTGTGGTTCCACCACCATGAGTTTCAGTTTGGACTTTGCTTTATTCTGTGATCTTTGGCATATACTTAATTTTTCTAAATCTCAGATAAGATTATAATTTGTGAACAATATCTACTTTAACTGTTTTAGACAAGATTATATAAAGTGTAGTATTTAAAAGCCTTCCAAGGTACACTTTTAATAAACATGGGTTCCCAATTCTCTAATACCTACAAAGTAATATTTCCTTTACAATGACTTATTAAGATGCTAAAAAGTTACAGTACTATTCGTTTAATTTCTAAAATTTGAATCATATTGCCAATATACCCTAGTTAAGAGGTCTTGAAACTTTAAATAAGTGATTAGTGTTCACAATTCAGATCTCCCAACAGCACATGCAACGTTTAAGAAATACCTACAGAATAAACAATAAGCTATTAGCAAATAGGAAAATTAGCAGAAGTGTATGCTTTTAATATTCTAGGTGCAAAAGCCATCATAACTGAATTGGTGGTGTATTATGAAAATTTGTTACTTTATTCTCACCTCTGGGAATATATTTTATCATCCTTACCAAATGAATAAACTAGGTTTTTATTTTTGTATTAGATTCTTTCAATTGTAAATATGTCAGCAACTCAAGATTATTACTTTTAATCTTAATAACCTAATAACTGGAGTTGATCTTACTAAATCATCTTACTTTCTGCTTTGGTATTATTGTTTGCTAGATTAAAATCTTAATGGGACATAATAAAATATTTCCTTCTTTTGTTTCAAAGCCCTGCCAAGATAATCATTGTGTACTGTTGGTTAGTTTATTTAATGTTATTGGAGATGATTTAATATAGATGTCTTATTTTCTCTTATGTCTGCTCTTTCCATCAAATAATGTCTGATATTAGAAATTGTTATTGGGATTTATACATAATTGAAAAGGGTGGTACTGCAGAGCCAGAAACCTTAATGAGATGAAAGCACAGGTATGGCTAGAATGATGCAGAGAAAAAAGTAAAAAAATGATGAAGAATTGTTATTTGAATACGATGTTGGAATTTATTATGTCAGATTGAGCCTTTCCAAACCCTAGGCGTGGAACACTTTTTGAATGGTAAAATAAAGCTTACTTGAAAATTTGGAGTACATATGATTTTTTTTTTCAAAAAATAAAATCAATTACCAGTTTAATAGAAAAAATTTCTCTGTTCTCTAATCTGGTCATTAGACAACAGATCTATTTGTTTTCTATGTCCTGCACTGATAATTGACACAAATTCTTTGTGGATTTATTTAAAGTACAGATCCACTCTGCTCCGTGCCACCAAAGACATATTCCTTCATTGTCAAGATTAATTGCGTTATAAATGGGGATGTGTTCACAATTATAAATGTTTAAGAAAAAAATGGCTTTTTTCTCAGGTAAAAATAACAATAAAAGCAATTGGCTGATTTTTTTTTAATTTATGAAAGATGCTATAGCTTTACTTTAAGACTATTAGTTTCTGTTTATGGTATTTTAGGAAGTCTAAGCTTCTTTAAGAGAAAACAATCTTTTACAAAAGTATCTAATCCTATCCTAGTGTTGGTTGCTAGGAGAACATGTGATACAAATTAATCAGTAAACATATAGTAGCCAGCTACCTGAGGAGAAGTGGAGTAGGAGAGACTTAGAAGCTGGCCAGCAGGGAAACTGCTGATGGGAAAATGGCTGTCAAGGGTTTTTTATACACACCAGCAGTCTCACACTGTGCTATGAATTTTTTTTTTCTATTATTCTTGTAGGTATGGTGGAGGAAAGAAAGAAAAAGTTGAAAGATAAATGGGGTCTTTCCAATGAAGGTATCCTTGATTTTTTTTCTGTTGAATTTTGATAGAATAAAGTTATATTAGTTAATTAAAAACAAATGAAGTTTAGTGATAATGATGTGAGATATCTGATACTACTTAAATACTTAGGTTTTTCGCCTTCTCATGTAACCTATTTGAATGTTTCTATAAACAATAACAAACCAGTTTGAGTTAAAAAAGGATCTTCTCTACTTAAAATTTCATCAGAGAACCTAAAATATATTAGAAAGACTTAATAATGCATACCTACCTATTTTTAAGTGTAAATTAATATTTAAAATATCAACAATATGAAAAATAAATTTTCTTAAATTTTAGTGTAATTTAGGTATGTCCCACAGATTAACATAGGTCATTGACACATCTGTGCAAACAAGTTATCATGATTTACTGTACCTGGTTAATTCTTAAACTTAAGTCTTTTCAATTTTTTTCTTTTTTAAACTATATCAAAAAACTACAGAGAATTACTCTAGAATTTCAATTTTTCATGTATTTAAGAAAATATGGATACCTTATAGCTAGAAATAAGTATCTGTAGCAAGATAGAAACAGAAATATATTACAAATAATTACAAAGGAAATAAAAAAATATTTTTATTAGTTATACATAGGCATTCGAACCACTTTTTTTTTTTAAAAAAAAGAACAATTTTGGTGTAGAGTTCATTATTTTTGTACTGGAAATATGTATGACTTTCTTTGTTAAGGAAGTTAACCACATAACTTCTCTTTGAAGCGGTTTGCACATATACATATTAAAGTCAATCTATGTGTTTTGATCATAACTCAGAGACGTTATGAATTCCATTCAAAATTGTATTGCATATGATGCTTAATCTAAGATTAATACTAAAATTATTTATTCCTGTTTTATATCAAACTTAATGTGTATAAGTTTATTTTTTAATATTTATTGATATATTACAATATTCTTTATTTTTGTATGTGTTTGCTTTCTCCTCTCAGGTGTAGTCCCCATAGAATTCACACCATCAAGCCATCTGTGCACCATCACCATAGTCCCTTGTGTTCTTTCTGCCCTTGTTTTAATCTTGCTTCCACCCTCTCCGCTACAGAATGTCACTGATTTATGGTTGTCTGTTTATTTTCTTTATTTTGTTTTTATTTTTTTTCCTTGACCTCTTATTTGGTTCCCTATATTCCTTCTATAAGTGATACCATCTGATACTTTTCTTTTTTCCTTTCTGACTTATTTCACTGATCATGATCCTTTTAGCTCCATCCATGTTACTGTGAATTGCATAAGTTTATCTTTTTTGATTGCTGAATAGTTTTCCATTGTGTATGTTTATCACATCTTCTTGATTTAGTCATCTATTTTTGGGCATTTACATTGTTTCCAAATCTTACCTGTTATAAAGAGTGCTATAATAAACATAGGCGTGCAGAATAAATATGAATATTCATATCCTTTGAATAAATATTTTGTGCCCTTTGGCTAGGATGGAATTGTTAGGTCATATGATAGCTCCATTTTGAGTAATGTTAGGAAGTTCCACACATCTTTCCATAGTGGTTGGATCAGTTTGCATTCCCACCAGCAGTGTAGGAGTGTTCCTTTTTCACCACATCCTCCACAACCAACAACCACATCACCAACATTTGTTTTTGCTAGTTTTGTTGTTTGTTTTTTTTTTAGTGTGTGTCACTCTCATTGGTGTAAGGTGGTATCTCATTGTGGTTTTAATTTGCATTTCCTCTTTGGAGAAGTGTCTTTTTAGCTGTTCTGCCCATTTTTTGACTGGATTGTTTGTTTTTGTTGAGTCACATGATTTCTTTGTAAATCTTTGTGATAATTCCCTTATCAGTTGTATGAAGTGCAAAAATTTTCTCCCAATCAAAATGGGGTCTTTTTGTTTTGGCTAATGTTTCTTTTGCTATACAGACACTTTTTGGTTTGCTGTAATTCCAGCTGTTTATCATGTCCTTTACTTTCTTTGCATTGGAGGATGAGTCTTTAAAGATGTTACTGAAATATATTTCATGTAGTGTTTGATCTATATTTTATTCAATATATTTTGTGGTTTCAGGTCTTACATTCGATTATTTTATCCATTTTAAGTTGATTTTTGTACATGGTGTGAGGTAATCTAGTTTCATTCTTTTGCATGTGTTGGACTTCAGTTTTCCCAACATCATTTATTGAACAAACTATCCTTGTTCCATTTCTTATTGTTTCTTTGTCAAAGATTAGTTGTCCATAGGTGCATGGGTTTATTTCTGGGCTTTCTATTTGATCCCATCAGTCTGTGTGTCTGTTTTTGTCCCAGTATCATACTATTTTAATTATTATGACTTTGTAGTATAGTCTGAAGTCTAGGGATGTGATGCCTCCATTCTTCTTTATTTCAGTCAGGAGAGCTTTGGCTATTTGAGGTATTTTGTAGTTCCATATGAATTTCATTATGCAATAAGTTTAAATTCTACTTGTCCTACATGTAGAATTTACATGCTTGCCCATTATCCACTTGCCTAATTCTTCATGTTTGACTTGTATGATATTTTCTCCTGGAGGTCTATTCTTAATTCCTTCTTCTCTCATCTATTTGACTTCTTCTCTTATAGCTTGGGAATGAGTAGTGCTTTTTTCACCCTGTATTTTGTTGAAGCAATAACATTCCTAAGGAGAAGAATTATATCGAATCATTTTACTTAGTGCCTGGCACAGAGCAGTGATTATAGAAGGTGTTTACTAAAGTTTTCCTACATTAGTGAATGAATTAACCTTTTCCATATCAATTAAACTCATTTTGTAACACACACTTTCATATTTAACATAGAAAACTCATTTTGGAAATTCATCTAATTTTGAATTTAGTTCCACATTTTTTTATATTCTTTACTTATCCTGCCAAATCCACCCTGCTGTGCCACCAAAGAATGATATTTATGAGCTTCAAAAAGATCAAAGTCTCTGATCTTTCCCCTTGCCCTTGGGACATGTAATGACAATTCCCACTACAGGCCTAAGAGTCCTTCCATTGTTAATTTCATTTAAATTTGCCCATCATTTCCTTAAACTTTTCTCAACACTCTCTTAGACAATTCTATCCATGTCCTGCCAGGAAACTAACTGATGCAGTCTAGAGCTTTTTCTACTGTGATCTTGTTTTAGACTCCAACATGATAGTGTGATAACTTACCAATTAGTTTGTGTGTTGGTCTCATCAAATATATTTAATTAAGTATATATATTAATTAAATATATCAGTAAACACACAGGTTGAGTCATATAATGATGGGAAATGTATTATTTTTTTAAAGGTGAGTAAAGTATCTTACAGCTATAAAATGCTTTTCATTTTAAAAGATGGTTTCAGATGCATTATGTCATTTGGTTTTCTCATTTATAAATATCTTACTGGCAAACAGTAGGAGTATTGAAACTACAACTTTCAAAGGTCACTTCAATTTTTTTTTTTTTAATATTGAAGTACCATTGGTTTGCATACTTCTTGGTATTCTGGAAGTATAGGATTACCCCTTCAGGTGTAGTCACCATAGCGTACCCATCAAATCACCCACAGTCCTTCACCGTAGTGCACTGAGCCCCCTCCCCACCTTGTTCTCAAAGAATTTAAATTGAAATTGTATTCTTACTAAAAATAATGAATATCTTAGTGAGTGTTGCTTAGTGATATGATAGCACCCTAAATCACTAGTTTATAAAAATGACAGTTATAGCCCAAATCTCCTTTGTGCCCTACTCATACCTCAAGGAATTGAGAGGACAGTTTAAATCAAGACTGTCAGGGCATCTTGCAAGCACCATTGCATGTGTTCCACTCATATCCCATATCATGCTCATATCCCATACTTCATGTAATACTTGGAAAAATAGGGTTATCGTGAGTGCTATGGACAATGTATAAGCCCACATAGTCAGAAAAAAGTAATAAATCACCGTGTGTTCTGGAGACACTGCAACTCTAGAGCTCTGCATTGTCTTCTCTAGAAGGAAAGTATTAATGTCATCCTTGTTCCTACAGAGTTACTAGCCTTCTGTGTCTAATCCAAAATCATCACATTAGAAACTAGGTAGTCTGGCCTATGATGTAGTTAACGGTGTAGCACCACTTTATTCTGTCCTTTTGCCATTTTGATCAAAAATAAATCATTTTAAAAGGGTAGAATAGATGACTACACTTTCATGATTTAACACTTTTGAAAAAGGGAAAAAAAATACTTTGTTTCTGAGAAATTAATGGAAACAAACTAGTGCAGTGTTCAAGTCTCTCAAATGCCGAAAGTCAAGTTAGTTTACACATTTAAGGTAAAAGGACTGATTAAGTTGCTCCTGAGAGCTGCTATTCCTGTCAGCTATGTTTAGAGGGTTTAAAATTCTTGATGCTTCTTGTAGATATAACTGACATTCTGAGAAATTCTTAGCTTCATGAGAGTGCACTTGAATATCCCTAAATAAAATCTTTCATGTTTTTTATTAACAAAGTGTTTTGTACATATCTGTTAAAATACCCAAAAGATAATCTTTTTAAATATGTCATTTAAATTTGATAAAAGTACACAAAGAACTTGCATATTTTGTCCCTAGGGCAGAGAGATTAGAACACAAAAGGATTTTAATGTATAAACTGTGTCCTTTTTTTAGTTTCACTTCTAGATCAGGACAAGAGTGTTCTGAAAGTTCCCAGATGCAAATTCAAATTTAATGACTGAATATTTTCCCAGGTCCTCTTAATTCCACAAAGAAAAACTGTAGGCTGTATCAGACAACTGCATGCACACCATAACAAATCTGCAGGTGTATGAGCTTTTGGGTTTTAATTTCAAGTTAAATACCTGATTTATCAGGTAACCAAAATCTATTTTCAGTAACAGATTCTGTATCCTATCATCAGATCTAAACTAAGAGTGTCTTATGGGAATGAGTATACTGTGGAGGCAGAACCTCAAGGGTGTTTCAGGTCAGGAACAAAGGTAATCTAGAAGTGTTTACTGACCTCCTGAGACTTAAATGGTATCAGTACATTCTGGCTAATTATTGTATCTGGCATCAGTGCAAGTTTCTACTGGAGGTAAATCCAAGTGAAGCTAGAGGGCTCAAGCATTGGAGAGAAACCTGATGAATGGGAAAGTAAGTAACAGGAAATCAAGGCCAATTAATAGATTTATGAAGACCTTTGTTATGGGTATGACTGTGGAAGCCTCAAACTCACCAAGATGGATTAACAACAAAACAAGCAGGAAAAAAGAAAGTACTATAAGGCAAAAGTATGTGATGTTAAAGTATAATAGAAGTTAAGAAAGTAAGAGAAGCATTGATCATATTTCCAATTTATAAAATTATTTCGAGATACGTATTTTGATGCCTCACTCACCGTAAATTAGTTATCAGCTGGAAAAGAAGAGTTTTCCATATAGTATTGTAACCCTGATATTTATAGCAGAAAATCTAGCCAGAACCTTAGTCATTATTACTTACAGGAAAGACAGAATATAAGCACAGGCAACAGTATTAAACGATATTGATTTCCAGGGTAGCCAGAACCTTTGTGGATACAGAACTCAGAATTCAAAGATACTGACTTGATTGACCAAGACATGAAGGTAAAACCTCAGACAGTGGAATCCATGTGTTTCCAGGCAGTTCTGAGCCCTTTGAAGAGGGACTTAAGCACATGTCACTTCCTGACTGGACAAGTAGGGTCAGGCAAATTTGCCCAGCTCTTGATAAAGTGGTGGAATTGTAAAAGGTGAAGACAAGGTTACTCATGTTGCTATAGCTAGAGAGAGGTTGAAGATGAGCATTTAGCTAACATTCCTATGAGGGTATTTTATACACACACACACACACACACACACATTGAAAACAGGACATAGTCAAATTGATTCAAATTTTTGTTAGATAAATCAACTAGAAGTGACTTTTGGAACTGAGTGCTGGTTATCCAGTGGTTGGAGATCTTTCGTAACTAAATTTCAGTGTTTTCTTTAGGAGAACACATTTAAGACAATTCTCCCTGAAAGGAAATGTTAAATAATAGTACTTATAAGTCATCAGAAGACAGGAAGTAAAAAGTTCATTTCCTCATCAGGTCATTCAATTCTAGATGCTGGTCTCTATCCCTTATTACACTAGACCTCCACGGAGAAAGAATTATTCATTGGGATCTACTCACCATCATAGACCAGGTGGGATTGTACCTATATTCTTCACTACAGGCAGCTCTTAGAAAGCTTGTTTGGGGTCTTGTATTGATTGGTCCATTTATCAGCTGGCCCAATATCATCTCATAATTTATAACTCTTCAGCAAAGGCCTATTGAAAGAATGAAGCACAGAATTTTTTTCTCTCAAAAGAAACCCTAGTACACTGCTGGTGGGAATGCAAGCTAATCCAACCATTATGGAAGACTGTATGGAGGTTCCTCAGTCTACTGGAAATAGAACTACCATACGATCTGGCAACCCCACTCCTAGGAATATACCCAAAAGACACAAAAACACCGATCCAAAAGAGCACCTGTACTCCTATGTTTATCGCAGCACTATTTGTAATTGGTAAGACCTGGAAACAACCCAAGTGCCCAAAAGTAGATGACTGGATCAAGAAGATATGGTACATATACACAATGGAATACTATTCAGCAATCAAAAATGAAAAAAAACTAGGGGCATTTATAGAAACATGGATGGAGCTAGAAGGAATTATTAAACAAGTCAGAAGGCAAGAGAAAAATATTGGATAGTTTCACTACTAGGAGGAATGTGAAAGAGCAACAACTACAACAACAACAAAAAACAAACGAAGAAAAAAAAAGATTGAGCTCAAGGAAAAGGGCAATTACAACCAAAAGCAATCCAAAAAAAAAAAAAAAAACCTCAACAAGACAAGACCAAAAGGTCAAAGATAATCCAAAGGGACCATGGGGGTGGGGAGGGGAAGGAAGGGAAGGCAAAGAATGGGATGAGGGCAGAAAGAGCATAGAGACTGAGGTGATGGTGCACGGGTGGAATGGTGGTGGGAACTACCTGGGGAATACAAATGATGTCAAATATACTTAAAGAAGTAAATTTAAAAAAAAAAAGAAATTTTTCTCCCAATGTCGTTTGGGAACAGAATATAGAGATGTTGCTATAGCAATGTAAAAATTGGTTACAGAATCCAATCCAGGGTAGGTACTCAGTTTGTCCTAATGAGAAGTATGGGTAGTACAACGTATGCTAGATATGATCTTTGACTCTTTTCTACGGATGAAATGTGTTCCTTTTAGCCCAGTGACTTACTAACTCACCTTAGAAGTATGTGTAGTTCTCCTTCTAAAGGTTTGCTTTACTTATGTAACAAGAGGGCATCTAACTAAACAAGAAACAAAAGTTCCTTCAACTATGAGATTTGTGCCCTGGGTCTACAAGGAACTATGTTTCTTAAAGTATTTCAAAATATTTATTTATTTTTTAAAATTATGCCATATTATAAAGAATTCTTACAATAGTGTCTATTTTATCATCAGTAGACCAACACTTCACAGTTCATAAATAATCTAGAAAAAAGGGCAACAAATGTTTTCTGCAAATAGTCTATTTGGGGTGCTTTGTGGGATATACACTTTTTATGGCAACTACTAAATTGCACCCTTGTGGCCTTTGTAATCTGAGAGCAGGCAGAACCAGCAGGAAAAGAATGCCGTGGCTGTGTTCCAATCAATGCTTATTTACGGAAATAGAATGTGGACCAGATTTGGTTCAGGAGCTATTTTTTTGCAGACCCCTACTCTGGAAGATAATATAGAGTCTGGCCTTAAAGATGAAATTCACCATGCTTTGCCTACCAAATTTTAGCCAGGTATAATTCTTCATCCCCAGGATTCATTGCTCAAGGAAATGTTTAAATGAAATTCACTGAGAGTAATATTGCTTTCCTACATTCCAACTGATCCCTCCCATTGGGAGGAGGGTAAAAAAGTGAAATTTCAGTAATTTGTTTCTTGCTGTTTTGATGTATTAGCTTCTATATAATTTTATATGTAAGTAGAACATATTCATAGTATAAAATGGTGTGGCAAATTTGAAAAATCAGTAAGTAATAATTACAAACTGAAATATGTATAACTAGCTGAATATTTTTAGCCAGTAGTTATACCCATTAAGTAGATCAATGGTGTAGGACAGATGCAGTTTTCGATAGATCCCTCTGCTGTAGAAGAAAAGATTTTTTTTTAACTGTACATTACATAGTGTCACATTATATAAAGTTATTGCTACATCAGGTGACACAGAAGAAACTGATATTACATGACCTAATGCAAATTCAAATGGAAAATTTGGAGCATACAAATGGATTAAACACCCTTGAAAATCAGGTAGAGTACAATTCCAAAGGATTTCAGGTCATTCAGAAATGCTATTACCTCCCAGCTAAGAAATGTAGACTGTTTTGTTAGTGATCACACTGAAGCATGAAATTGGGGAAGAAGACTAGTGATAGGTCAGTTAAGGTAAGAAGTCAGAAATATTATTTTAAGGTGGAATGTTGTGACAAGCGGTAAAATGTAAAATCACCTCTCAGAAATATTTCTCTTTATTTTCAGTCACTATTTACAGTATGGAAAATGTATTAAGACTGGAAAATCACACTTGTAAAATTCTTAGCTTAAAAAACACAAACCTTTTCAGAATGGGTCTATCATTGTCTATACATGCTACCAAATTCTTTTTGGAAAGCAATTTATATGTCAAATATTCATTGTTCTAAAATAGTGTTGCACAGTGTTTTCAAAGCAGATTTTTGTTTTTCTAGATATTGTTAAAAGTATTTATGACAAATAATAGAGGGATGAGTCAACAGTCAAGCTGAGTACTTTGCAAACACCACTCACTCAATAGCATTTACTGTCTTGCAAACTCTACTGATTAAAATTTTAGATTTAATTGCAGATGGTCATTATTCAGAAGAATTAAGCTCTTTCCTTTTTTAATATTTTGAATACATAGTGTCAAATTACTTAATTGAAGCCACTCTTTTTAATTTCCCTTAATAAAAGTATTGCTTTGATTCTTCTTATCCTATCATTTTTTTTCTTTAAGTAATGGGCTCATTATTTGATATTTAAAACAGAATATCAAGCAAGTAGAGATAATAATAATTAAAAATTTATTAGTTGGTGTATCTTATATGACCATATGTATTAGGGTTTTTAATAAAATATATTTACTGTGGAAAATTAGAAACATTAAAATTTTTCAATGTAACATAGCAAAATGATGGTAAAAAATTACTAGAGTTACAAAATCTTTGTTATTAAATTTTTAAGATCTGATGATATTTTGCACAAAATGCAGCTAACAGTTAATTTTGCCTAACTTCCTCATTTGCGACATTTGAGCACTTACCATCCCTTTGTGTTATCAGGCATTAGTAATGATATTTTGCACTTAGAAAACTTGGTTCATGGTTTGTTCACTCACCTAAACACCATTTTACCCTGACTAGTCTTTTTGCAGGTATCATGGTCATGCAATAAATGTATTTTTTAAATAAACCAAGCCTGTGCATATGTTCTCTCCTGAGACAATGTCACGAAATTATTTTATAGAAACTGTTTTTTGGTCTTTAATTATCAAATTCACTCACCTGCAAATTAATATTATTCTGAAATAATATCATCAGAAAGCCAGTTTAGAGTACTTTACACATATGCATGAAAACTATTATGGACTATCTCAATTTTTAATTCTTGATACACTTAACATGATTATTTGTTCTGCACATTTATATATTTCTCAACTTGTTTAGTATCTTATATTTAAAATGTTTCTTTTCTCTAAATTGTCAATTCATTTTTTTCAAAAGCACATAATGTACTAACCAAATGTTACAAATATGAAATGTATTTTGTTTGAAATGAGTATTATTCAAAATAATAATTGAAATATATAGAGCCCTTATACTTCAAAATATTAACCTTTCACTGAATTGATTAAAAGCATATAATATGACTTTGAAGTATTTTGAAAACCTGACTACTGGAAATCAATCAAATTATTTTTGTTGTTTGGTAATGTAAAACAGTTGCTCCATTTTTCAAAGACTATAATTATCCAGTGTACCCTGCCAATGAATAGGTTTAGCAGAAACCATAAGCTGTAGAGAAGAATCATTAATAAGAAAGAATCAAAAACAAAGGGAATGTAACTGGGTTAATTATGGTAAATATGATTTAAGTGTTTATTTAGGCTATCGGGAAATACAAAAGGGAATTAATATGAGAGAGAGTAAAATCTGAGCCCAAATTAACAAAACTCAAATAATGATAGAATTATTTTCAGAGCATGATGAACACATTAAGTACTATTTTTATATAAATGCATACTTAGAGATGGCCAGTAAACAGCAGCCTTTTGTTTATTTAAGGTTATGTGCATACTTACTTCATCCTCTGGCGATGACAGTTACCACAGCATCAAGTCACACAGATGTGATCACACGGCTGAGGTACACACATTAAAAGCACTAGATTGTGGAGTAAAATGAGGTACTGTGAGTATGAGCACTAGATACATTTTTAAGTGCCATGTTGTATGATACCTTTCTGGCTTTTATACTTCTTTTAAGCTTTTAAAAACTTCCTGTAGTTATTGCATTTCTGACCAAGACTTTGGCCTTTAAAATATTTACTTTTGTATTGAATTATATATTATATTCTTGAATAGCCAATCATCTGATTGCTTTAAAAAAATATTTCATGGATGCTATGGCTACCTCATAGCATTCCCTTAATCTATTTAATCATTTTATTTACCACGTAATATAATTTTTCATGTCCTTAATATTCAATTACATTGGTCTGATTTCAACTTCCTAATGTGCATATCTGATTTTGTTCTAGTCTGTTTTGACTTCTTTAGTGAGCTTCACGACAACAGGATAAAATCTAAATTTCTCTCTATGACAATAAATTCCTTCATCCACTTTTTTTCTTTCTATTCTGCACTATGCATTGACATCTAATATATTATCAGTTGACTCACTAGAAAGCTGTAAAATTTCCCAAACTGGGCATGTTCCCTCACACCTATGTAACTTTCTGTTCTTTCCCTTTACCTTTAAATACCTTACTTAAGTGCATTTGGCTAAATTAGAATTATTATTCAAAACACATTTTAGTAATAATCTGATTCCCCTCCAGTTTGTATATCTACTTTATAACTACACTGTTCAGTACTGCAGCCACTAGCTGCAAGTGACTATTTAAATTTAAATTAATTAATAAATTTAATAAAATTTGAAAATTTGTTTCTTTAATATTGTCAGTCATAGCTCAATACCCACATAGAAATAACTGTACACATTGCACAGTGTTATCATTAAAAGTTCTATGGACTGGCACTTTCTTAAAATCTTAATCACCAAATTGTATATAGTCATCTTTTTATTTCTGTTTCTAAATTTATAGATCCTTAAAATAAATTATGTGTCTGTAGATACATAGTTGGGGTGCAATGTTTTTTTTTTCCTCCTGCAGAATGCCAGCATTGAATATTTTTCCTTCCAAATATTTGAGTTCTTTGCCTTTCTCAACCTCTACTTCCATTCTTCCTGTACTACCAGGGAAAACCTGCTAACTGATCTCTTACCCTTAAGTCAAATATCAAACAGCCCCATTTATCCCTCCATCACCATTAACTTTCTTACATGCAATGCTCTTCATGTCATTTCTTTTCTCAGGACTCTTAGAAGAATCCAAAAGATTTTTTTTTTAAAGATTTATTTATTTATGCATACAAGCACTGGGGTACAGGCCAGAGGTGTGGGGGTGGTTAGAGAATCCACCAGACAGAGCAGGATGCAGAACAGGCGGGCGGACAAAAACACTGCTGAAGGGAGCAGCGGGCACAGCAGGAGAGGTCTGCTGCACCATGTGGGTCCCCTCCCTGGCCTGAGGCAGGGATCGAACTCGTGCTGCAGTGACTGAGGCTTGCTTCATAGTATGTTGTTGTTTAACCCACTGCGCCACCGGGGCGGGCCCAAGATTTTGGAATAAAATCTAAGCTCCTTATCATCCTTCACAAGGCCTATATCCCTTTCCATCCTTATAGCCTTGTACAAATAACTGTATAGACTATCTTGCTTTACCTCTGGCCTTTCTAATGGAGCAACCTTGCTCTGAATATCCTCCCATTCTTCATTAGACTAACTACACATGTAAGCTTGGGTAGGAAATTCACCGTATTTTTTTTTAAAGAATTATTTATTTATGCACACAAGAGCTGGAATACAGGCCAGAGTCGCGGGAGGTGTGAGGATTCACCAGACACAGAGTGGGGAGTAGAACAGGCAGATAACTGAAATACACTGCTGAGGGGAGCAGCGGAGGGGGGGTGGGGAGGAGAGGTCTGCTGAGCCATTCCCCTCCCTGGCCAGGAAGCGAACTAGCGCTGCTGTGCCATGGATGCTTCACAGTGTGGGGCTCAACCCGCTGCGCCACCAGAGAGGCCCGGAAATTTACTTTCTTAAGGAGCTTTTTTTTAATGTCACTATCAGTTAATGTGCTGATATTCTTAGAGACCTCCAGTTCCTGGAGAGGAGAAAGCACATTTTACCCTTATATCTAACATATTGTTGGCATAGACTAGGTCAACAGAACTGTTGAAAAATACAATTGAATAATTGCGTATCATCTTAAAAAACTTAGAATGTATATTCACAGGAAGAGAGGTCATTTTATGTGACAAACTTCTTTAAGAAAATGACTAAAAGACCTGGGAAAAATATTTTAGGTATTGTGTTTAAGTAACATATAAATAGCAGGGCTCGAATTTTAAATTTGTTTGGAATGGTTTTAGTGAGTATCAGACTTTACTGACATTTATGTCTTACCTTTGTGTTGAAGGAACACAAGTTTATGCCTGTAGTGATGATGCTTCTTTTTTTTTTTTTTTCCAAATTCTCCAAACAATTCCTATCAACAATGCATTAGAAAAACTGTTCTCCGTATAGTCTAATAGGCTGGAAAAAAGTTTCCAGCCATATCACATATATAATTAAATATATTATTAAATAGTTTTGCTACTGAAACAAATCTTTTGATCCTTTAAACATTTTGTAGAATTATTATTGTTTTGAACATTTTCATGTTCTGATGATTCTCAGTTTAATCATCAAAAGTATTTGTATACGTGTATCTTTGTATATACACATTATTATTTATAATTATTACAACCAAATTGCTTTAACAGATTTGTAGTTTTGCTTTCACTTTATCTCTAATTTTTAAAAGAATATTATTATTATGATTTTGGTAATATATTTACACTCCCCAAATTTGGTTATCAAATAACTTCCATATTGTTAGTTTTAACTTAAGAAAAAATCAAAACAAAATAAAAACACAAAACCTTTAACAGTTACTCAGAGTTTATAGGTCTACAGCAACTATGAATAAAATGCTAGAGGCAAGTTTTTTTCAGAATAAATTCTGCACTGCTATATTTTTCCTTAACAAATCTTTTCTAAATAAATGTCACAATTATAATCTTTTAATTAATTTGGTTCTCCATACAGAGAAGTCCTAAATGAAAGCGAGTAGCTGCTTTTGCCATGGCGCCCAGAAGGATGCCTTTATTTTGCCAAAAAATATTCTGTCACTAATGTGAAGCCTGTTGACAAACTGTTGTTTATATGTTGTCAATGTGATGCCAAGTCAATTGTTTCACCACGGGAATCCTGGCTTGGCCCCAGTGGCTGTCTAAATCTTTGTAGACACAGATAAATTTAGGGAAGGAAATTAAAGGCAATAAACCTCTCTTTTACTTTTATTTGGCTTTAAGTTGCAATTTCATAAGATAGAAAAATAAGTGATGATCAAATAACTGAAAAATTATAATTCTGTAATCTTAGACATATGGTTAACTTTTAATTCCTCTAGCTGTTAATTAAGAGGCTAATTGTACAAGATGGTTAGGTACATATCAGCTTGCAAATTTTACCTTCTTACCATTAAAAATAAGAAAGTGGGAGTTCTATTGGTCTTATTTATCCTCTAAATCAGTGGTTGTTAACTGGGGTTGATTTCAACCCCCGGGGAACGTTTGGCAATCTGAAGACATTTTTATTTGTCACAATGGGAGAAATGGCTATTGGATTGAGGTTAGAGATATTGCTAAACATCCTACAATGTATAACAATCTCCTACCAAAAAAGTTTAACTGACCTCAAATATCAGTAGATTCAGAAATTCTAATTTACATTAAATAGCTGAGAGGTTTATACAATATCTTTAAAAATTATAAAAAATACAGAAATTGTTAGCTATTTAAGTGGATTGATCAGAAAAGCAACAGGAATACCTTCTGTTTTAGCACAAGGAGATAAAATAGTAGAGAACTAAAAAATCATTCACAAATAGAAACAAAAATGATTTCAAATCAAATATTTACTTTAAAAAAGGAGAGAGACAGGAAGAAGCAAAGGAAAAATAAAGTAAACAAAATGATATCCTGGAAACTATATTTTATATATCACTAATCAAAATACTAGTAAAGAACCTGACTACAAGATTGATATGTATTGTCTCAATAGATGAGAATTAGAGAGCATAGCACTAAAAGGTTAAAAATGTAAAGATAACAAACATAGTCCCAAAACAATGCCATTGCATCAAAGTTTATATTGGATTGTACAGGTTTTTAAGACAAAATCATTATTAAATAAATTAAATAAATTCAAAAGCTGAAGACCACTAAAAGTAGCAATCTGCCAAGATGAGGTAAAGCATATGAATTTGTGCACAACTAATCAAATTAACTTAACAAAAATAGTGGTATAATTACAAAAGAACTAGACAAAACCAGAAGCTTAATAGATTAATATACTTCTGTAAAAATTAGAATTAATCACTCATATCCAAGACACAAAGATATAAATGATTTAAACCATAATGTTGTTTTGATTTACCTTAATTTCAGTACAAATGGGTGGACTCAAAGTATGTACCTAAGCTCAGATGCTTTATCAAAATACACATTCCATCAGTGATTATAGAGCATTTAATCTAAGACCAGTACATCAAAAGTGGCTACTAAAATTGCTTGAGCTATCTTTGATTCCAATCAATACCAGAAACTTTGTTAATTACTAATGAGTGTTAGAAATGTGTTCTCATTGGAAAAAGTGATTGCTAATTAGCATGGTGGATGTTAAAAAATGGGCTCTCCTTGGTGAAATGAGTAGTGTTTGATACAGATAGATAGGCTAGAATACTATATACAAAGTATGCTTGTCATGCGCTAGAAGAATATCAGAGTGCATCAGTACCAGAGCCCATCCCCTGAAGGCAAGCATTGTAGAATGGATACCTCAGCTGTAAGATGTGGTTAGATGAATTGTATCATAGAATATCGTCATATATGCTTTAGGTAAAATTTTTATGCAAGGTATTTGGGAACCAAACATAACAAAACTGGGACTTTAAGATGATTATCATAGGTGGTATGTAGACATGGTTATACTAATCATTTATGGATAAAATAATCCAATTGGAGACATTATGCTCTATGAAAATGAGCCTCAGAATCACGTATGACCAATTTTCTAAAGATAATTCACAAGCTTACTTAACAAGTTGCATTTATGCTGACCCTAAAAACAGTGATTACACATTATTTTTAAGTTCACATAAGTCATTTATAAAAGGTAGTGACCACCTACTGAATCAAAAGTAATTCTCAACAGATTCCAAGAAATGAATTACTTGTAGGACAAGTGTTGTTGTTGTTTTTCTATGAAATGCAATTGCAAAATAAATCAAGAAGAAACAAAGTCAAATAAAAATCTTTTGTTTAAAAATTATTCATTGGGTTCAGAATCAAATAACAATGTTAATTATGTAATATTTAAAAACTGAATGATAAAGTGTTTATATATCAAATCCTACAGTTTATGTCATGGTTATAAAGATTTATTTTCAAGTAGTAAGCAGTGTAAAGATAGAAAGGAAATCCTAGAGAGGGTACATTCTGGTGAGGAAGAAGAGAATTTGGGAAAGAATATTAGGATCTTCAGTTTTATCTGTAAGTTATTATATCATAAATAGGAAAAGGAAGTAAAGAAGGGATCCTAGTATGTTCTTACAACTATTCTTGGTTGGTTTTTAGTGGGACATTCTGTATTATCTTTTGTATTTTGCTTCATTTTAAATTCTCCAAATAGTAAAAGATTATTAAAGTATTATTTCAAGATATCAGTTTTATTTGGAAATTTTTCTCTAGCAGAAAGCATTTCAATAAAGCAATGAACTCTGACTAGAAAGTATTGGAAATTTATGTCATATTGGATTTTTGACACAAGTATGATTCCTCCAAAATGTCAGGCTTCTGCCCCCAAATAAAATTTACTTAAGTTGGGTATTAAAAATAGTTGAAACTTTTGACCTCTTAGATTGAATGGCTGTATTAAAAATTCATTATTATCAGATTATATTTTCCTATACTTCTCAACTAGAAATCTACTAAAAAGTTAACTTTTTACTATTTCAATCAGAGAGCCATATAGGAAATGATGAGAACACAAATGAATATATTTTATTTTTAATATATATTTTAGAAGTAGAGGGACAAATAGAAATGACATAGATTGCTTTTTTTTCTTCATGAATTTTTAGTTTTGAAAATAGATAAAATTGATTTTATTTATGATTTTTAAAGTTCTCACGGGGTATTCTTGGTGGCCTAGGGGTTAAGTCTCAGCACTATCACTGCAATGGCCTGAGATAGATCCCCAGACAGGGAGTTAATCCACCCATGGTGTAGCAGACCTCTCCTGTCTTGCCTGCTGTTCCCCTTAGAAGTGTATTTCAATAAATCTGCCTGTTCGGCTCCCCACTCTGTCTCTGGTGAATACTCTCCACCCCCACCCTGTATCACTGGCTTACACCCCAGTTATTCTACACAAAAATAAATACTTTTTTTTAAGTTCTCTGAAATATCTTTAAAAGTTTTGAGTTATACATATGCTCAATATATAGCATTTCCTTTCCTACATTCATAAAATGGTTTAAAAATTATTGAAACACAATAATAGGTAAAAGTTTTTGTTTGCTGTATGCCAGATAGCATTCTAAGTCACATACACACGCACCCACGTGTACAATATTCATTTAATTGAATAACTTATTTCTTGAATTACCATAAGGTATTTCAGTGATGTTTGTGTGTGTGCCTTTTAAACAAACAACTTTATCCAATGTTTGTAAGCTAATTTCCATATGCATTTGCAGACCTTTCACAAAAATATCTTTCTCCTTAGAGGAATAGGCAACTAGTTGGGAACCACTGATCAAAGTTATATTGATTTAAAAGCACAGATGGAGTTAATGGAAATTTCTGAGGAAACAGAGCACTTTTTATTTATTTCCAAATAAGGAAAAATAAACCGTTAAATGAGATGCATATTATAATCTTGTTTTTTTTTTTTTTTAAAATTGGGGTTGAATTAGAACAAAAGACACCAGTTTTTACCAAAATAGTAAAAACTGAATTTAATAAGTGTTTGCAGTTGGGAAATGAGAATTTAGTAAGAATAATAATTGCTTCAACAAAATATGATGGCTATAAATCAACTGTATGTTTTGAAATGAATACTTTCAGTATTTCATTTTTTCATTCAACAATATTATATTGACAGTCTATTATTTATTACCATAAATTTTAGAATAGATTCACATTTTTCCTATTCAGTTTGAACATTCTTTAAGATATAAATGCAGTCCTTATTAAATAGCATAACAATTAAATATTTTAAATTAAATATTAAGTATATTCTGTAATAATAGTTGTGTATACATAACCAGTAGAAGGCAGCATTTTTTGTACTCTATCCTATTGTCAGTTTTATAAAAAATTAAATAAGCTGGTTAATGGTTAGTTCTTCTCTCAAACAAGCCAGATTACGTATGTGTATGTGTGTGTGGGGGAAGGGTGTGGGGCAGGAGGGTGTTGGTTATTTTTCCTGGAACTATTTAATATAGAAGAAGATGGATAAACACAGTTGTTATTAAGTCTTCAAAAGGAGCCACAGCAATTTATAATTTTTGGTGTCAGGAATTAATTTTATGAAGTGAAAGTTTATTTCAGAGACAGTAATCGATTCACGTGTGCTACTTATGAGACTACTATAATGTTGTAAGAGGCTCCTAATGATGTGTTTTAAATAAAATTAATTATTTGTAGCTACCTTATAAATATTAATTTTTCTACTTTATTTCAAGGCCATCAATTTTCACTATCAACTGTAATTTTAATCCACTTTCTAGTTTTCCCTCAAAATATTCTTTAGTATTTGATTTTACTGCTATATTTTTCTTTTATATACTTATTTATCCTTTATACATATTTATTATTTTCATTCACATAATTATAATTGCAAATAGATTTATATAACTGGCATATAGATTTTTCATATTAATTAAGATTTAGAAAGTCAATATTAGCTCTTATTTAAAAGGGAAAATTGAAGAAAGCATATATATAATGGGAGCACATGATTTCAAGATTTTACTGAATACATTTAATTTTTAAATCTTTTGAAAATAATTATGTGGCTGATTAGCTAAATTAGTAAAAATATAATTATAATATGCAAAAATCAAGAATGAAATTGTATTGTGTCCTCTGAATAAGCCATATTGCTATCATCTACCACATGCCATTTAAATTGCTATTATATTATCCAGGTTGGGACAAGTGATAAGTGAATAAATACACTAACAAAGAAAAGTGAATGAAATATAATTTGTTTTCTGTATTTCCCCAATCTATCCTCCCTGTATCCAAAAAGTGAATTTTTCCTAGGATATGTCCCAGATCTTCTAATGTTAGAAATTTAGAAAAGCTAGATGAAGAAAATCAACTCTGTAGAAACCTGAGGAATAGAGTGAGAAATTAGAGGGAAGGGCTAAAAGAGTCTATGTAATTGATTTGGGATGGATAATAATGGGAAGGAGCTAATTGTAGAACCTGAATAGATCAGCAAATCCCAAATTTTTTCCAGAGAAATAGTTATCTGAGTACATGAAGGCAAAAATTCACTGATTTTCAATGAAAAATATTACAATCAAATGCTCAAAAACCAAAAACAGTGAAAGAATTTTGAAAGCAGTAACAGATAAAAGGCTTATAACATTCAAAGGAATACTCATAAAACAATGAGGAAATTTTCAGCAGAAACCTTGCAGGCCAGGAGAGAGGGGTTTATATATTCAAAATGCTCAAAGAAAACAACTACCAATCAAGAAAATTTACTTAATAAAATTGTAATTCAGCAATGAAAGAGGGACAAAAAACTTCCCCAAACATAAATTGGGGGAAGTTAGCACCACAATATCTGCCTTACAAAAATTTTCTAAAGAGATTCCTTCAGCTGAAATAAAAATATGTTACTTAGTAACATAAAAGTGAGTGAAATTCACTGGTAAAGGTAAGTAAATTATCAAGTTCAAATTACTCTAACATTGCACTTGTGATGTGTAAATCAATTTCAATTCTAGCAGAAAGGTTAAAAGACAAAAGTGTTGAAATAACTATAACTGCAATATTTGTTAATGACTACAACAAGAGAAGATAAATAGAAGTTTGGGGATTGTTCCCATGGAGCTGAGATTACTCTGAGGGTTAATCCTATGTAGTCAATAATGGTGATTTTGACAGTCTATTTCTAAGAGGAGAGGAAAACAACACAGCACTTGGAGACAGTAACTACTGTTGCAACGGCAACACCACGCTGATAAATGGGAGTCATGGAGCACGCTGGACAGTGCAGGATGCTGCTGAATGAGCAAGATCCTGGCCTTTTTATTAATAGAATAATCATACAGCATCAGTTATGTGGGGTAGGCAGACAAAGAGAAAAAGATGGGTAAAACTGATAATGTGCTTATGTCATATAGGGCCTCAGGGGACATGAGTTTGTTGACCAGATCATTTTTATCTGCTTGGTGACCAAGTGTTGTAATCAATACTTTACCCCAGACCCCTGGCCATGCTTCCAATCTTACCAACAAGCCATTCCACTGACCAGCTTCTGGGGTCCCTTGTTATATATCAGTCAACAGCCCCTGTGCATTCCTAGCCATACCTTGTGATGTATAAGTTGAGAATAAGTTTATGCATCCATCATCAGCACCCCCAGGCATTTCAAGACACCTCATGATATATACCCTTCCCAGGATGATTCAACTTTTTGCTCTTGATTGATTGGAAAGACACATCATAAGTTTAGGCTCCTATAACTGATTGACCAGGCAGTTCTGATCTTATATAGGAATGTAGAACTTCAGGTAACAAAAATGGAGCCTGAACAGGCCACTTAGGATTAGCAGACCCACAAACTACTGCTTCTGGAATCCACTGACTCCCCTCAGGGTGGGGTTAGAACCATTGACACTGGCAGAAACAGAGCAGACTGAAAGAACAATCCTTTCTGACTAACAATCAATCCTTTTTGTTTCTGTTACGAGTTGAATAATGTCCCCTGCAAAAGTCATAAGCTGAAACACAGGTCCCAGTGTCCTAGAATGTTATCTTATTTGCAAATAGGGTCATTGCAGATATAATAAGCTAAAATGAAGTCATATTGGAGCAAGGTAGATTCTTAATCTAATAAAACTGGGGTTCTTATAAAAGTGGGAGATTGGGACACAAGGGCACACACATAAGGAGAATACCATGTAAAGATGAATACATGAAGAGAGAATACCATGTAGAGATATTAATACTCATGTCAAGGAATACCAGAGATTTCCAGCAAACCACCAGAAGTTTGGAGAGAGGCAGGAAAGGCATGAACAAATTCTCTCACTGTCCTCAGAAGGAA
Source organism: Galemys pyrenaicus (assembly GCA_019455555.1). Lineage (NCBI taxonomy): Eukaryota > Metazoa > Chordata > Mammalia > Eulipotyphla > Talpidae > Galemys > Galemys pyrenaicus. The sequence goes on along the minus strand of JAGFMF010011446.1, from coordinate 8,922,491 downwards.
TCAACCTTACCAACACTTTGATCTTGTATTCTACTGTGTAGAACTTTTGGGATGATAAATTCTGCTATTTAAACCAAAAGCAGACAAACAGAAAAAACTCCAAAGCATTCATCATCAGTAACAAGATAAATCAAAATCATATGCCACAATTAGAAAGGTAATGAGTCCAACATCATATGTGGTATTTTTACCCAAAATATATAACTTAAACTTAATTATCTAATGATGATACCAAATTGAGAGACATTCTATAAAGTATCTGGCCTACTATATTAAAAAGTGTCAAGGTTATGAAAAAAAAAAAGACTGAAGAACTGTACTGTAGCAGACTAAAGGTGATTAATGAAACATGACAACTAATACAATGTATGAATCTGAACTAGATCGTTTTGCTATGAGGCAACTGGTGAAACTTCAAAGGGATCTGAAGATTAGATGGTAGTAATGCATCAATCAGTGTTAATTTTCTGACTATACTACAGTTATGTAAAAACTAATACAGTCTTTTAAATAATCCAGATGTGATAAGGTATCAAGTTACTCTCAAATGCTTCAAGAAAACATATTTTATTCTGCTTATAATTTTTCTTGAAGTTTGAGATTGTTTCATATTAAAATTATTTTTTAAATTAAGAACAAAATAATTCCTGTAAATTATGAGACAATCAACTTTTGGGTTTGCTTGTCTTAGATCTGTTGATAGGTTATGAATTATGGATTAGATCCCCTATAAATTATGTGTAAGAGACAATGTTTCAAACTTCTTTCGGTTTCCATTTGGTGCTTTCACTATTTGGTTTTGTGGATATAATTTCATGAATTTATTGTGCAAACCAGGCTTACTGTTAAAAGTCATGTGAGTGATATAATGTAAATTATAATCTAATGTAAATTATAAATTGTAAATGTGATGTAACTACTATTTAAACAGCAATTATGCACACATTACTAAATACAAACAACGAAACTGCTATTTACAGGCAACCTTTTATACTAATGATGAGATTAAAAAAGAATAGAAATTTAGAGGTTTTTTAGTCATATAAATATTTATGCATAGATTGGTATAGCCACAAAACAGAAAAACACCTATCTGTAGAAAGAGGAATTTATTAAAAGTTTTTCATATTTTGTTCCTACAAATGTGATTATTTATGCTTCATTTTTGGAGACCCAGCAGTATCACTTACATTACTGTATATAGCAGTTTTAAATATGATTACAACTATAATATAACTTCATATGTAGGAACATTTTCCTAGTTTTTAAAGTTTAATCTGTAAGAGCTATAATCTTATCTACTCCCTATTTAATGAAGTTTTAATGTACAACTACGAGATATTTTAAACTTAAGCTTTGTTTACTCTATGCTTAAAACAGGTACTCTGGAAGAAATATATTAGAACATTGTTACTTAATGCTAGATACTTGCAAAGTTGTTCACGTGCTGGTGGTTTATAACAGATTAATTCTTGGTCACTTTTCCTTTCAAAAACATATGTCAGATGTCACATTATTAGACAGGAGAATGAGGTAACAGCTCAGAGAGAGATGTTATAAATACTGTTATTATTTATAGAGATAAGTAATAAGGAGGTTTTCAAAGAAACCTTTAGGAACTCTATTAGCTCAAAGCTCTACTAAAAGCAAAGACATTTGACTGGGGAAGTCCAACGAATAACTATCCCAAAGCAAAATTGTGTTTTCACAATGATCAGTTTAATAACATCAGTGGAGCCAGTCAAGCACTCACTCAGTTGAATACTTTGTCATCAAACCACTACATTGCATAGACAAAACTATACACTTTTTTTTTAACCTCAACTTTAATATATAGCAATTGGAATGGCTCAGGTCTAAATTTTTTTTAGAAATTACAGCTGTAAATTAAAATTACATCTATATTTTGAGACTCATACTTTAGAGAACCATCTAAATATTCAATTTTACCATCAGCTCCCAACTACCATTACAGTGTTGCGGAATATACTACATCCTTAAGATTCTTGGCACTATCAATTATAACTTAATTATTAACCTTCCAGACAAATTTTATAAACTCAGTATACTACAAAATGAAGACTCTATATTTTAAGTTATGTCTGTTCACTTCTGTTATTCTTTTCCTTTGGATACAAATATACCTATAAAGGATGAAGAATTCTTAAAAGATATCATTGATGACAACATATTCTACACCAAGTTATTTTAACAAACCACTATTATCGTATAGCCATCAATCTATAAACTGATTTGAACTTGTGTTAAAATCTTTCTCAGATTCTTATGCATAAAAGTGTCATCTACCCTTATAATAATGCAGACATAGTTAGATATTTTATACTCTCCTTGACCTTCTTGAATATGCTACTAGTTTCATTGTAATTTCTCTAAAGAAAAAAAAAAAAACAACGTAACACTGGGTGTTAAATGAAATAAATATTCCTAGCCTGGCTTGTGTAAAATATTGAATCTAATTTTTGTATGTACCTAGCCTAATGTCCCATAGCAGTGTCAAAGGGGTTTTTGAATTCTATTAGTCTAGCTCATCATTAAAACTTGAATCTTTATGTTGCACAAGGAAACATGGTCATAGTACAGCTTTTATAAAGTAATATGCCAAATATTAGTTACAATTCTCTTTGTGAGGAATAGGAAAATTTTCACATCATATTATTCTGAGAGCAAATAAATTTCAAAGGTGTTCAAGGACACAGTTATGGATGAAGTCTACATTTCTCCAGTCAGCTAGACAGGTGTCTTGATACATATTGCCTAAGTGACAATATGGGTCTTGTGATCTTATTTCCATTGCAAAACCATACTACAATGGGATAAAACCAGTAACCAAAGATGAACATATTCTATATCTTGATCCGGAATAATTAACCAGGTTTATAAATTTGTCAAAATTCATCAAATTGTAGAATCATAATAGGAACTTTATTTGGTAAAAAATAAATTTACATCAACAAATTGATGTAAAATTTGCTTACGTTTACCAGTAAAAAATACCTTTTTTAAAACTGAAGTTATGGCATTAGTCACTTAGTTGCCTACTTCAAAATAAAAGTCGAGACAATGTTAAGTAGGAAACTGATAAAAGGTATTGGCCATGACCTCTATAATAAGTATTATAAGTCTATTCTATGATCTCACTTATATGTGGAGTGTAAAAAATTCAAAATCACAAGAAAAGAAGTCAGATCTATAATTGCCAGACATGGCGTTGGAAACTGAATGAAGGTGGTCAAAGGTATGAACTTACAAGTATAACACTGGAGATATAATATACAACTTGATAACTGTAGTTAACAATGCTATTCAGTATCCTGAAAGTTACTATGTTTAGAGAAGATCTTTAAAGTTCTAATTAAAAGAAAAATACATTTTTTGGGGAAGCTACATGAGATGATGAGGTTAATTAAATTTACTATTGATAGTTTTATTTATATATATATGTAATTATTCTGTATACAGTATTCCACCAAAAAATAAGAATGTAGGGAAGTTTGGGTTAAGGTATGTATTACCAGAATCTAAGAAGTAGCTCTGTAATCACTTGTCTGGTTTTAAGTGACAGGGAGTGGAGTATAGGGCCATTTTAAGGACCTACCTGTTGAAAATTCCCCAGAGAGCAGAGAAGAGTCCTTCAGAGTCTTTCAGAAAGACACAGTGATCCACAGACCCGAGTTTTCAGTTTGTGTTCAAGTTATTGGCAGGCATTCACTGTAAGGATTTTGAAGCACTCTGAAGTTGAAAAGATTCCAGACTCAGGCTATTTTATTGTTACACTTCCCTAGGAGAGAGTGAAGTAAACAAAAGAAAGCAGCTTTCCTAACCTATTTGCTAGAATTACAATCCCAGATATAAGGTTTAGTATTTCTACATTATCTGCTTTATCACCTACATAATCAATTCCTTAGGAGTATTACTCCTCACCCACTTCCTGCTCTTTCCCAGGGAGCTATGCTTTACATATAACTGTTATATAAAAGAATTGAAATAATTAATTACTGTTGAATTTATAATTTGAAAACTTTCATTTTAGTTTAATGGAAATCCAATGTAACTTGGAAAATATTAACAAGGATATATTTAAATGTAGTTTAGAAATTATTTTAAATAAACCTAAAAATTACATGTTTTCTTCCTAAGTGACTTGCAAATCAATTTTTAAAAAAAAAATTTCAAGTAAAAAGCGATGGTTTCCCTCTCTATATTCTAAAACTGCAGAGGAATGTGGTTTATAAAATTTCTGAGTCATATATTTTCATTAGCTGTAGTGATCTTACAAGTGAAGCTTAGCTATAGGCTATGTTAAAGATACATGAAGCAGAATATAAAGTAATCAGAATTTATTTTGTTATGTGGTACTGTAAAATCAAGGCTAGCTGTTTTTCTTAACCTTAGTACAAATAGTCTAAATGGAAAGATGTTTTGAGGTCAAAGCTTTCAAATAATGTTATATTTTAGTTAAAGCTAAAAAAACTGTTATCAACATGGGGTTGAATGTCTGCATTTGTGAGAATCTGCTAGTATTCTTAGTGATTAGCTCAGTAGATCAAGGGCCATTCAACCCAAGAATATGATACTATGGTGAATATATCCAAAGCTACAACAGAAGAAAGTCTGGAGAGAAAAATGACTCTATGGCCTCTACTGATTTGAGCTTCCTGTTCACTCCCATATAAAATTGAAATCCTGTTGATCACTTGCCTTTTGTCGAAAACTTAATTAACCTTAGCATTTTCTACTTTGTTCCCTCTAATTTTTTCCAGTGATACAGTCATGTGCAAACTGCTGTTACTTTGTATGATAAAGTATTTTCAACTTGTAAGAACACTAAGAATACCTCTTATGGAACTCAAGTCAATGAGGTAGGTACTGTCAGAAAGATGAAGTGACTTGCCCAAGGTCATTCAACCCTGCACCTATAAAGCCCACACAGATTTATTCATTTATTAAAAGTTTAGCTGTCTGTACTTCCTTTTTAAATGTTCTTATTTATTTCTGCTCATCCTTCCTTATGCCTTTATCTTGACAAATTATTTTGGGTGAAATTAATTTTAATCAGTTCTTAAGTTTTTCCACTAGAGAATTATTTCTACACAAAATAGTTAAATGTGCTATATTTGCCATAGTAATTTATCTTTTCTCAATATCACCCTCTCAAAAGAAACTTTTCTTGACTGTTCTACCTACTGTTCTGCCAAGTTACTCTCTGAAGTGATTATAGACTTTACTTTCTTCAAAATATTTTTTACTATGTAAACTTATTTACTTGTTTATGTATTTACTGTCTGTCTCCACTTATTGTAATGTAGGCTACCTTGGAGCATGAACTTCATCTACGTATTCTACTTTTCCCCTGGCAACTATGTGCTTGGCATGAAATAACACTTACTATTATAGATTTTAGGTGAATGAGTAATGACCGGGTACTTAATTTTGGGCTAACAATTAGAAGGGGTGACATCATTTTCACACTTGGCTATAGTTCTCCTGGCAAGAAAGCAGTGTATTTTGTTTTTGTTTTTAGTCACTACTTTCCTACAAAGCTTTTTTAAATAGGTTGCATTGTAACTCAGCTGAAAACTAATGCTCTTTATATGTTCCCTTTAATTTAAAAAGTTATATAAATGATATAAAAAATTAAAAGCATTCTTTTAATTGCATGTGAACAGTTTGTCTTAAAGTCTTCAGAACTTGCTTCTGATATTTATTCACAAGATGTCACATTTTGTTTAATTATTAATTACAGTCATTTACCATAAGAGGAAAGTGAATATTAAGGAGGGAAACAAAAGTCAAAAACCATCTTCAAGGTTTCCCTTTTCATAATCTAAAATCATTCACATAATTTTTGGTTATTTATGCTCTTTCTCATTTCTTCTAATTCAAGCATGTGCTTCTTTTTTCTATTGTGATGTGAAATTTCCTTAATTGGAAATAGTATCAAAATAGAAATAAACCCTTGGGTCATTTTTTCCCCCAGTGCTTTAGAATTGATAGTAACAATAAACCCCATTAACACATATTTGAATATATGAACATATACCTGTTCTTATAGTTCTTACTAGATAAAAGCTAATATACACGCCATGGATGCCTCAAATTAGTGACTTCAAAAAATAGCCATTCTTTTTTTCTCACTTAGTTGAAGAGTTGCTGAGTTTAGCTAATGTAGTTGTGCCTTGGTTTAGTGGCTCTGCTCTAAACTTGGATCCTTGATGTGGGTTAAATCCATTCTGAATGTAATTGTGTTCATTTGGGACCCCACTAGAGAGTGAAGCTACTGAAGGGAATCATTTTTCATGGTGATGGTAAAATGCAGGAAAGCAGAAAGAAACACACAATGTCTCCTTTAGCCTTGGTTCAGAAGCAGTAAATTCTCACTTCTGTTAGCTAACCCTAGTTACATGTCCAAGTCTAAATTCAAAATGCAGTAGATTCTACCTTAATGAGAGGGACTGCAAAGTTACATGGCAAATGGATTAGATAAAGTTAGAGATGAAGAGCTAGGACTAATACTTCATTTACCAAACCAAGAAATACTGTTCTGGATTTCTGCCCACAATAAAGCAAGGCATAATGGAAGGATTATGAAAATATAATAGTTTTGTGATGATTTGTGGTTGTGCAAAAGAACAAAAGTATAGTATATACATTTAATTTAATAGAAAATTAAGAAGTATATCCTGCACATTTTGTTCATGTATAGATATTAAATATCATTGAAATTTTGTAGATCACAATTGTGATTTCCTACAAAAAGATTTGCGATGGAAAGAATTTTGTTTCTGTACAATTTTAAGTTTTTTGTGGCAGATGTGGCAAGTGCTATGGATAAGGAGGAGTTTGATTTAGCTCCATTAGTGCAGTGTAGTGTATACATGAGAGAGTAGAGCCCAGGCTCTAAGATGCAAGTTGCATAAAAACTGAAATATAGACATTGCTTATTAAGTGGAAATTATACAAGGAAGTCATGAACTTGAGGAATTCACATATTACTCATTTTGTAAGACAGTCTCTTAACTTCAAGGGATGCTAGATGACTCTGTAGCCTTAGTAGCAGCTTGAGCTGCTCAAAGTCTCTCACCATGGTCATGAAACATTCCATAAGGTCTTATTTACCAAGACCAGTCAGGACTTTGCCACAGCTCTTATATGACAACATCATACCTAGGGAAAGAACAGAAAACTTTGCTGGCACTAGGGTGGACTTTTATATTAAAAATTGGAAACTTTAGGTCTTTGTTTTAGCAGCTGTGATTTTTTTCATACAAAGGAAACAAAAATCAAGCTATGACTATGTAACAATCTGTAGTCTTTCAGTGAAACCAATTAGAAAAAAGGCTGATACAGTCAAGAAATGATAGAACTATCAAAAGCACAAAAATATAAATGATTACCTTATATATAATTTCTTTAAGCACTGAGTTGTAAAAGGCTGATGAAAAAGTTTTAATTTGATTTCACTGTTTATAAAAAAGCTCAATTTTCTATTACTCTAATATATTTTATTCACAACTATGATTATTTTATAGTTATTTTAAATCATTTCAAACATTTTGAGTACTATAAAACATTTTATGATGTTGTTAGGAACTTCATCTATGAGTTAGATAATTTTAACACACCAAATGCTTTGACAGTCAAGTGGTTAAAATTCTCCCCCAGTAGCAGAAAAATCCCCTAATTTTACAACGGATAATAATGGAAGGAAAAGAATGCTTTATAAGGAACTTGAATTGTTACAGGACTATTCATTGATGTGCAAGATACCATTGCATAAACAACCCAATTATCAAAATCAACGAATGGTTATTCAATTTTTATTTTGTTATGCTAATTTTATTTTTCTAATACACTTTACAACAAATGCATTATAATTAAAAATTTAGAAGTAGTTATCCAGTGTTGTTTAAATCATCTTACGCTATATACACCACATTTGTTCAGGTAACAGTGGGGAATCCTTGAAGATTTTTCAACATGGAATGATGCAATCAGTTTACATTTTTACTGTTTCTTAGCTATTAATTTTCTCAAAACCCTGAACATATTTTTCATAATTAATAAAAATTATTTTTATAATAGTTTTAGGTTAACACAAAAATTAAGTAGAAAATATAGAGTTCCCATATGTTCCCTGTGCACGCGTGCGCACACACACACACACACACACCCTTTACCACTATGAGTACCCCTTACCTACCTGAATGGCATTAATTTACTTACATTGACACATTATTATCACCCAAAGTCCACCATTTATTTAGGGTTCATTTTATGTTGTACATCCACTGGTTCTGCAAATGTCTGTTCATGGCTTGATAGTTCTTCTTAACACCCAGTTCCCCTCTGGATAGACTAGCTATTACTCCATTCACCTACTGAAGGACATCTTGTTTACTCCTAAGTTGTAGCAGTTATGAATAAAATACTTATAAAAATTAATGTACAAGTTTTTATGTCCACATGTTTTTAATTCCTGAGTAAATATCAAGGAGTGCAATTGCTAGATCATTTAATAATACTATATTTATTACATTGAAAAAAAAATAAACTGACAAACTGTCTTTTAAAGTGATTCAACCATTTTGCATTCTTACCAGCAATATATGAAAGTCCCTATTACTGTACACCCTTGTCAGCATTTGTTGCTGTCAAGGTTTAGATTTTTATCATTCTGAAACTTATATTAATGTTTTAATTTTTAATTCCCTTGTAATATATGAATATGAGCATGTTTTTATAGACTTACTTTCCATAACTATCTTTTTGGGTAGGTTTTTTTTTCACTTTAAAATCAAGTTCTTTTCTTAATGTTTTGAGTTTTCTATATATTGGATAATACTATTTCCAGATGTGTCTTTTGCAAATATTTTATACCATCTATGGTTTGTCTTTTCATTCTCTTGACAGATATTTTGCAGAGAAAACATTTATAATTTAATGAAATCAAGTTTATTAATTCTTTGTTTCATTTATTCAACCTTTGGTGATGTATATAAAATGTCACTGCTATATCACGGTCACATAGATTTTTTTCTTCTCTTATTTTCTAGGAGTTTAATAATTTTGCATTATACATTTCAACCCACTCTCAATTTTTAGCTAATTTTTCTGAAAAGTTTAATGTCTGTGTCTAGATTAATTTTTTCATGTAGTTGTCAAGTTATTCCAATACCATTCATGTCTATTGTATGATCTTTATTCCATTATAAAAAAATAATTTGGCTATGTGAATCTTTTTCTGGATCTCTATTGTTTCATCATTGCCATGTTATTATTATATCTTTATAGTAAATCTTGGTATCACATATGGCAATTGTCTGCATTTTTCTCCTTCAATATCATAGATATACAATTAATGTATATCTTCTGGATTTTATGCCTCTTCATATAAACTTTCAAACTATTTGTTGATAGCTACAAAATTCTGGGAATTTTGTTGAATGTGTAGCTTGAGTAAATAAGAACTGACATCTTGACAATGTTCTTTCTATTCATGAACTTGAGTATCCTTCCATTTGTTTAGTTCTTCTTTGAATCTTTTGTTAGAGATTTATTGTGTTCTTCCTATGTCTCGTGTACGTATTTTGCTCTATTTATACTCAGGTAACCTTGGTTATGGGTATGCTGTATAAACAGGTCTGTGTTTTCAGTTTCAAATTCCACTTTTTTATTACTAGTATGTAGAATAGCAATTTACTTTTGCGTAATTGTTTTGTAGCTTGCAAACTTGCTACTCTCATATTAGTTGAAGGAGTTTTATTTTTATTCTTTTGAATTGTATACATAGGCAAGCATGTTATCTGTGAAAAGAGGACATTTTTATTTTTCCTTCTTAATCTGTATACCTTCTATTTCCTTGCCTTTTTCTTATTATATTAGCTAGTACTTCCAGTATGATGTTGAAAAGGAGTGGTGAGATTTAACGTCTTGCCTTATTCCTAATCTTAGTGAGGAAATTTCACGTTTCTCACACTTAAATATGATATTAACTGGGATTTTTGTAAATGTTCTTCATCAAATTGATGGAAATCCCCATTGATATTACTGCCTTTTTTTTTTTTATATTCAAGTCTTTAATCCATTTTGAGTTAATTTTTTTTATGGTATTAGATAATGGTCTAGTTTCATTGTTTTGCATATAGCTATCCAGTTTTCACAGCAGTAATTTTTGAGAAAACTGGCATTTTCTATTGTGTGGTCTTGGATCTTCTGTTATTAATTAATTGCCCATCTATATGTGGGTTATTTCTGGACTCTATATTCTGTTCCAGTGAGCTATTTTTCCTTTTTATTGCTAATACCATACTGTTTTGACTACTACAACTTTGTCATCTAGTTTAAAATTTTGAAACATGATGGTGCCAACTTTGTTCTTTTATTTCTCGATTGTTTTGGATATTTGGTTTATTTTGTGGGTTCCCTAAAATTTTTAAGTTGTCTTCTGTGAAAAATGCCAATGAAATTTTGATAGGGAGTACATTGTGTTTGTAGGTTGCTTTAATGAGTTTACATTGTATCTGTAGATTGCTATAGAAAGATCAAAATCTAAAACACTGATAGCAACAAATACAATTTTTCAGTATTAATTCTATTAATTAATAAGCACATTACTTTCAATTTATGTGTATCTTCTTCAAATTATTTTATCAAAGTCTTACATATTTTGATGTGCAGGACTTTCACCTCCTTGGTTAAATTTATTCCTAGGCATTTTATTCTTTCTATAGCAATTGTAACTAGCACTTTTGTTTTATTTTTATTTAAGTAAATTCAGTTATAACAGTATATAAATTTCAGTTGTATGCAATTAAAATTCAGCCTGTGTATATAAGCTAAAATTTTAACCACTAAAGTTAACCTCTAAAAGTCTAATTTAATCCTCTCCTTTTACCTGATATATTCCCTCTTATTCCACCCCCACTTCCCTTTTGGTCACCACTAATTGATCTTAAAGTCTGAAAGTTTATTTTATGTAGTTCATTCATTTCATTTCCACCATATAATACATATAAGTTAAAGCTTATAGTGTTTTTCATCTCAATTTGACTTATTTCATGGTTTTTATCTTTCTATATTTGACTTACTGAACTAAGCATAATACCCACTATATTATAAATGTTGTTGCAAATAGTAGGATTTCATCCTCTTTTATAGATAAATAATATTTTATTGTGTACCTAAACCAAACCTATTTTAGCCATTTGTCTATCAATGGGCACTTAATTTGTTTCTTGAATACTGTAATTAATGCTGCACTAATCATATGAAGTGCACATATTTCTACAAATTAGTGTTTTTATATTTTGTGAGTAAATCAAGAAGTAGGATATTACAATGCTACTTGAATTTAAACAAAAAGAAAATGACAAATTTAATATTATAAACTATTATTTCATAAATTCTGTTAAACATACTTTTCTAGTTAAGTTACAGTAGGTAAAAGAATCAAAGTATGTCAGAAAGCCAACAGTTGTGATTACAGAACCTGTGGGTTTTGTATACAATCCAGACTTCTCTTTTTTTTTTTTTAAAGATTTATTTATTTTATGCATACAAGCACTGGGGTACAGGCCAGAGGTGCAGGGGGTGAAAGGATTCACCACAGAGAGCAGGGAGCAGAACAGGCAGATCAAAGGAAGTACACTGCTGAGGGGAGTAGCGGGCACAGCAGGAGAGGTCTGCCACCCTGGCCGGCAGCAGGGATCGAACTCGTGCAGCAGTGGCTGCGGTTTGCTTCATAGTGCGTTGCTTAACCCACTGTGCCACCAGGGAGGCCCAAGGCTTCTCTATAAATATTGTGATTTAGTCAGTTACAAAAAATATAGTGATAAATTGGTGGACTTTAAATGGTCTTTAAACTAGTCTCAGATAAACGGAAATAAATTATGTTGGAAATATATCACTAAAAATGGGAATAGAAATAAAACCTCTGTTAAAGAAGTATTTTATGATAAAATATCTTACTTTCCCTTTTATTTTTGTTATGTTTTCTTTTTTTTTTCCAAGCAATATGCCATCATGCAATAGTCTTCAGGCCTAGTTTTTCTATTTTCTATTGAAATTTAATACCTAAAGCTCATCAATGCCCTTCTATCATAGTTTATAAAACATAGTTCAAAGTGATATTGAAATCTATGGACATTCCTTCAAACAGTGAATTTCAGGTTTATAGGCTTTAACTGATATATAATCTACCAGATAAATAATTTCTAGAGTAATTTTCATCCAATTCTTACAGGGCTTTGTCCTAGATATGTCTTTAAAGGTTACCTATTCTAATATTCTAGCTTTTAAATAAATAATCAGGACATATATAAGTGAATTTTTTCAGATATCTTTAAAAATATTTTCAGAATATTCTCCAACCATCTCTACTGCCATATTCTAAATCTTAATAATCCTTGTTGTTAAGAAATTTTATACAATCCCTAAACTGTATCATTCCTATGATAATAACACAATTCTTCAGTACCTCTATTGACAAAGATAATGCAAAAATATTTGATAAGTAGAGATAATTTTAATATACTTATTATATTTTTAATTTATTAATTTATTCATGCATGTGATTTGAAGGTCAAGATTATTTTTGGCTTCAATCTTGACTCTCCTACTTTCCTGCTAATGCAACCATGAACAGCTCAGCTAATGTTCTGGTGTCTTAATTCCCTCACCTATAAATTCAGAATAATAATTCCAAATGTAGCAAATTGTTGTAAGATACAAGACAAAACATATGTGAATTCCTAGTTGATACCTGGTTCAGAGTAAGCAGTCCTAAATGCAGTTGCTTCTGTAATTGCATTTAATATTATTGGATTAATTCATTTATCACTTAAATATCTGACAAACATTTATTATGCGACTTCAAGATTATAGTCACTCTGATAATTGCCTTTTATTACCTTGTGTTGCTGAAGTAGGTTAAATTAAATGTATTTCTATTACTTATTCTATCAAAAATGCTCCTAGTGCTATAATAACAAATCTGCTCTTCACCTCCCCTTCAGAGTATTCCTGTATTCTTAAATTCAGGAATATACCGATTGATATTGACAAATTTATTTTCTTTCATCCCACTTTTATAGGAGCCTGATTCAAAATGGATTTTCTTCCTCAACATAAACACTAGTTTTCTTCCCTTCTTTTATAGTACATTATATCAGTTTATCATGTTTGGAAAGTACATGCTTTAAACTCAGGCTCACTTGGTTTCTAGTCTTAGCACTCCCACTAACTGACCCAGACACTATTATTATTCAGCCTCCCTAAGACTTAGTTTCCTTAGCTTTTTCAGACATAATACCAATTTCAGTGACTGACCAAGAGAATTAATTAAAATAACATTACCTAGTTTAGCATCTGATGCTGAGTTGGCACACAGTATATCACAGTTGTTATTATTAAATGAAACAACTTAAAATTGGGGGCGGGTTTTAATCTGAAGGTGTCATTTCTTCTACATTTTAAAATTTCCATTAGAGTCTTATTTTGACAGTTCTCATAATTTTTAAAAACCATTTATGTTAAAGGAATTTTTTTTGCAAGAGTAGCACACTACAGAATCTTAGTATTCTTTGTCAGATGAAGATCTTATGAAAAACAGTTGAGGAAAATTTTAAATGGAAATCAGGTGTTAAAAGTTTAATTAGAAAAATTCATCCCTTTCTACATGGGCTAATATAGACTATAGCAAGCTGCTTAATTGTTGATTCTAGGGCTATTTTTACATCGTCAACATTCTATTTAGTAATCTTGGGGGAAATAGCATCAAAAGCAGACAAAGAAAAATGTTTCACTTTCCTGCAGCTGATTCCCGTGATTGCCTGACGTTTAGTTACATTTGGGCATCTGTCTCAGGAACTCCCATTGTCTGCAACCATATGCAAACTGAAGTGTGCATTGGGGTATAGACATGAGGACAGAATTTACACTTGGATATGCCATCCGACAGCAGCGGGAGAAGCTGGACAAGCCTGGGATACTTCATACAGTTCATTTAATGAACTGTTACTTTATTATTTTGTAAAGCTTCTGTAATGCACATTTATGATATAAAAAGTGCCTTGCATACTGCTTCATCGGAAGGGGACCTCATTTAGATTAACCTGTGACTTCAACAGCAGGTGGTAGAATGAACCAACTGCTTCAATTACTGCTTTTGCGCATGACTTTCATGTGTTGCTAAGATTATCAGAGGAACCTGATTACATCCCCTTAGACACTATTGTTGGCACGATGATTAAGCTGTTATTTTTTTTTTTTTTTTTTTTTTAAGACTGGGAACCTAAAAAGCTTTTTGGCATGAGGCAAAAGCACTGTGTATAGAGATCAGTAAGATAGTGTGTATCATTGCCCTGTAGCTTATCTCCACATATACAGCTCCCTGGTGGATCCCTATGATAAACATTATTGGAACAATTAGCTGCTGCTGACACAGAATCCAGACACAATAGCCATGGCCAGAAGCACAGAGCCAAAAATTATGGAGCCAAAAACCATAAAAAGCAACACCAAGCTAGTCTCCCCATTCAACTGCTGTCATAAAACCCTCCCAGTGCTATGTTTGCATAGCTGGCTTCACCGATATGGCAGTGTTAACACAAAAGAAGAAGCTGCAGCACTTGTCTTTGTTTAGCTGAAATTACAAGTCATTGAATTAGTATGTCATCTTTATTGTGCTGTCATGCAGCGGAGGTGAGGAAGGCTCTGTAATGGATGGGAGAGTTTGATGGCCTGAAAGACAGGCTCACAGATGGTTGTCGATATAAAACAGTTCTCACCCCTTTAAAAAAAAAAAAAAAAAAGGAGGAAAAGAAGGGAAGGGGGGAATCAAAAAACCTGCTTGGAATGGATCTTCACTGATTTGCCTATAATAACCAATAATCTCCATACCAGTCTCATATGTAAGAACTTTGGTGGCCCAGATTATATGACAGAGGCATAGAAAACAAACATTCCCGAGGAACATATCTGCGGTTTAAATAGAAGTGATGTAGCATTTTAGTTTCTTAGAAAACTCATGGTTGATGTTGCTCTAGGGAAGTTTTTCTTATATTTCTAAACAATTGTGAATAATTAGAACATGTAAATGCAAAGAGTGAACAGTGTTACAGGAAGTCTAAAAATAAGAAGTGAAAATTTTAACCATTCTTATTATAAGAAATTTTAAGTTGTACACTGATATGATTAAATACATTTTTAGTGAGAGGCATTTTAGACTAAATTTGGATTAAATTACTTTCAATTTAGTAATTTATTACTTTTTTCTATAATTTTATTTTTATTTACATTTAATTTGCCAATTATTAGCTATTAAGTCAATAAAATTGCAAAATTAATTTTACTTTAAGAGTTTAAGTATTTGATATTATTATTAAAAAGTTTGACCCAACCTGAAAAGGTATTGTTCTGTATCTAATTTTTTAATAGCAAAAGCACTCTCCCAACATTATTTCATTCCAGGCAGGACTCTTATCCATCAGACATTCAAGGTAATGCTTTAATTAAGGAGCAAACTAGTTATATCTAATCATGTATAGAATATTTAACATGGTAGTGATTCTTTTGGTCAAGATAATTTTTTTTTATTTTTTTCTCTTGTGGACAAGAAAGATGGGGAAAAATATAGATCTGATTTTCTATGTAAAACTGAGACAAGTGTATGACTGTATACAAAAACATCCAATAGCAAGAATATAAATGTGAATATGTGTCCTACAAGTACATTTGACCACATGTAAGAAAACTTTAAGGGCTGAATTTCAAGGGCAATATATTAGCTCTGATCATGAATGTGCGTATTTCTCTTGACGTGTGAGAAAAAATTCTTCTTGAATGTCTACAAAATACCAGTTGGGTCCTCTGAAAGAGCTGCATGAGGGAGAATTAAGGAAATAATTGCCTTGCCGGGTTCCTACATATATCTGTGTCTATTCAGAAACATTACCATACTTATTGACTTCTATTTAATACTCAATTTACCCTTTTTTTGAGTATTGTGATGCTGATTTTTGCAATTTTTTATGAAAAGCATTTAATATTTAAATAATAATATTTAAAATTTTTGTTGGCACATATGTAGATATGTATAATTGTATGAATTGGGTTATGGCAAAAAGTTACAAACTTTCCAGTTAGTCAGATCCAGATTAGAATCTTGTTTTTTCAACTTGTTAGTGGTATTGCCTTGAGTAGGTTATAAACCTATTGATATCTGACTTTCTTATTTATAGATATGAGTGAGGATAAATGGGAAATGAGTGGGGCGTGAGGGCAGCAGGTCAGCAGGCCACAGCTTGAAAGTGACTTTTCATGGCTGCAAGGTTATAACTTGCAACTCACTGAACTAGTGTGAAAATGTGACCACTGTAAAGACTGGAGCAAGCAGATCCAGACCCTGGAACAAGAACCTAACACAGAGGTTATAGCACAAATAAACAAGATCAAAGAAGAATTAACTAAATGACAACTTGCTGCCTATCGAGTCTAAGGAGAGAAGGCTCCCTAAATCTGTCCAAATTTGCTAGCTCCTGTGCCTGAAGGGGGGCCAAGGATAAAGAGGTCCGAGTTCATGGTAGAAGTGACCTTTATGTCCACATAATCAATCAAACCATTAACATTATGATCATTTACAATTTTATATGACCTAATCAGATAAGTAGTGATATTGAAATGGGTGACAGTTTGGTGGTGGGGGGGAGCGGGAGGGGGAGGAGGAGAAGAAGCATGAAGTGTGAAAAATTGAAGAAATAAGATTTCTTTTTTGGGGAGGAAAAGTTATAGGGAGTGGCATTTAGGACAACCATGGGTGAAGTGCTTAGTCTTGTATTGGTGGAACTATCTTTCTGTTTTGGAAATAGGAAGTGTCTTCCTTGGCAAAATCTGTAACTCTAGAACTCCAGGTCCTTTATAACCAAGAACTGTTTGATTCAGACATGGTGTCTGAAATAGTCAATTTCTTATGTGCTGTGAGAGATTTTAAGTGTTCTCTGTGATTTCCCCCTATTAAACATCTCCATCTCTTCCATAATCTTTCAAATTCTTCTTTGAAATAGAAAACAACTTTTTTGGAAAGATTTATTTATTTATGCATACAAGAACTGGAGTACAGGACAGAGGTGTGGGGTGTGAGAGTTTTGACCATAAACAGAGTGGGGAACAGAACAAGGCAGATTGACTACAATACACTGCTGGGGGGAGCAGTAGGCAAGGCAGGAGAGGTCTGCTCCACCATGTGGGTCACCTCCCGGCCAGGGATCAACCTCGTGCTGCAGCAGCTGCAGATGCTTCATAGTGGGGTGTTTAATCCCTTGAGCCACCAGGGAAGCCCCAGAAAACAACTTTCCATAAACAATTAGGCATATACCAAACCTATGAAACAACAAGAACAGTCAAAAGAGAACCATTTCTTTTTTAAATCACAGTTTACAAATCTAATGAGATAATATAGATGTAAGACATGGTAAATTAAAAGGTGCTATGGTGCATGATAATAATTATTACCATCTCATCTGATCTATACAAGAGAGTAAATGAGGATTAGAAGTTAGTTACATGTTAAATTTACATAAAGATGTAAACAACAGAGATCAGATCATTACCTGTGAATTGGTCTATCCTTCTGAGTAAACTATGAGATTATAATTTCCCTATATTCTAATACACTGGAATGGAACATTATAGAAAACTTAATTGGGAAATTTATCAGCATTATCACTTTATACAATCTACTCAGATTCTTTGCTAATATCTCATACTCAATATTTCTCAAACACCCCTTCTTTCTCCCCAAACCAGCACCTCCTACTGAAAGTCACTTGGTCTGTGGTCTTCGGGGCTCCTTTACACCACTCATTTATCAGTCATTTGCCATAGTGTATAGAACTAAGTCTACAAATCAGTATGTTCTCTCCACTAAATTTAAACTCCAGTTAGTTTAATTTTCTACAATCTTCTGAACTGGGTCGTCAGACTTCTCGCCTTCACACCAAAAATTAGCCTTCTGAGGATTTTTCTCTCCATTATTTTCTCCTTCTCTACTCTTTTGTAAGATTTCTTGCTCCTCATCTTTCTACCCCAATGCATTCCACATGGGCAGGGATTGCTCTTCAGACTGGCAGCCAGGGTCTTCAGTACTGTGGCCAGTTTTTTCTTCTTCAAATACCCCAAACAGAGCCTACATTTCCACAGACCTATACACTTTTAAGAAAATCATTCTTACCTGGTAAAATTCATTTCCAATGTCATTTCCTTTTCTGCTTCTCCCAGCCCAGAGTCAGCTATTCTATGAGCACTCCATTATGAATCCTTGAAGATTATCTTATCCCTTTTGTTACCACTGTTGTTGTCCTTATTCAAATTTAAACTTCTTTTAGGCCAGACCTGACCTAATTGTCTTTGCATTCCACAACATATCACCCCATTTCCTATGCCTGAAACGCAATAATAATTATTTTTAAAGGAAAACAACTACTTGCAGTTTATGTCTACTTGCTGTTTGTCTTAGCAGATGCTTCCCCAAATACAATTCACTAACACAGTGAATTGGCTCCTAAGGACCGCAGTCAGCTGAATGAAATTGAGAATTGTGTAAATTTTCAAGCTGATGAAATGATTGATTCTTATAATTCTGCCTTGATTATTAGGACTTGCATTCTGTGTGCTTGCATTTATGTTCACATTCTGGAAACTGAGAGTAAATTTGTAAGGATAGTACAAAATGACAGTGCAAATAAACTTCCCAATTAGCAGGTAAGTTTTTAATAGTTACCCACACTGGTATAATTCTTGTATTTAGACATATAGCCTCACATTTTTCATTAAGTGAAAATGGAAAAATAGTTAATGGTCTTAACATTGAGTAAATCTGGGTTTCATATAACGGTGCTTTAATTCAGGGCAAAGGACACAAGGATAACTCTGTAGATGGAAATGATGCTCAAAAATACCTTTGTTCATCAGGTTGTGAGCTAACCTCCCTTATTCCCTGAGGTGGAGGGGGAGCAAGGGTATTTACAGCACTGCAAAGGCCTGATTCACCCCCTGACTTCACGCTCATCTAAACTTGGAAATGCAATTGGTTTATTTTGTATAAATAAGCAAGAATGCTGGAAGAAACTAAATATCTTCATAAAACAAAACATTATGATACCAGAAACCCTTAGGAATAGCACTAATGCTTTTAAATGAAGGTTTTATTTGTCTCAGAGCTGCAAAAAGGAGTCACTAATGAGATGTCATTTAAATTCTAACACCTGTTTAATGGCAGTTTTTCTCTATCCCCAAAGAGTAACTGTTTATGAATGTTTGCAGTTTTCCAAGTGTATCTACAAGAATTGTTTTTTCATAAACAATGTGATGCCTTTTTCTTCATATGCTACAGTCACGTCACAACATATGATGGAAATTGTTGGTTGTGGCACTTTTGTATTAGATAGGCTTCAAAGATAGTGTAATTTCATACACTGAAACTTAAAATTTTATAATTCACATAGTAAATATTTTATCAGAAACTTCATGTTTTACAGATTTATGAGTATAGGTAGGTGTAAGAAAAATAAAGTTTCTAGTTGTATTCTTCACCTAAATTTAAATAACATGAAAAGACATTGTTGAAAAATGCTCATCCCTAAATTCCGTGTTATGAAAAGAAAATATATTTATAAATGAACATACATGCACATAGATTCATGAGAGTTGCCTAAAAGAAATGCTTGCTGACTTTTTTCCTCAGATGATAAATAACAGAAAAAGGTAGAAATGAGACTACCCTTTTTTGTGATTTTGTTTTTCTCATGTAAACAATTTTTTATTCATGAAAATAAACTACAATAACTGTGTTACCATTTTTGGCTATGATTTCTCTAACAACAAAGAGTGATGACTAGAGATACTCTATATATGAATTTATGAAAAATTATTTGCTACTGAAAATGTTTTTCTTTAGGATCTTTTTCACTTGGTATTTATAGAATCTTATATAGCTTACTTTCATATTTAAAATCCTTAATAAAACTACTTGTGCTTTAGTGAAATAAATGGCATGTATGTTTATTTAAATTAATTACCTTTATCTAGAGAAATTCAAATATGATTAATTTCCTTGGAGTAGCAGAGACCTTAGGCCATAGATTCTTGCCAAAATGAATGTATGAATCTCAAACCGCTGAGGTTTCTAGGGAAGCTGCAGGGAACTTTTCTTTTAAGGAATGTATATCTTTGAACTAATAAGAGGACTACTTTTGCTCTGTTAACATGCTGGATGTGTGGCAACGCGATCCTTGTTTGTATCAGGAAAGCAAGAACTTGTCTTGATGAAAGGTGAGTCAGGGCCTGTGAACTAAATCTTCCTGAAAACTCTTTGGATTTAAGCTGAGTGTACCTGACTTACTGCAAAAGAGAATGGGTAAGCCATAAAATGTTCAGTGTGGACTTGAGTAGTTCTATAAAACCTAAATGTGATGCACATTAAAGAAGGAAAGAAGAAAATTGTTGCAGATGTGATTGGATTTTCCATTATGCTGAAAACCGTTCTAAATTTTTTCCTCTTGGTCATTATTCCTTAGATTTCTTAGCAGTAAATCATTTCTTATCCTCTCTTCTCATCTTGCTCCCCCCACCACCACCAGCACCTCTAGAGATTTAAGGTGTTCTTTGAGTGAAAAAAAGGACAGATATTTTCAGATTTTAGAATTTTTTTCTTAGTTTTTCTTCTTTCTCTCCCCTTTCTGTACAGACACACACATGTGCACACACATAAAGCACTGAAGAATTGAAAAGTATCCATTTCCTAATGGTTTATACAATTTTTATTTGTAGGTGGGATCTCAATACTTAATTGGTGTGTTTTCTAATTACCCAATGGATTTATTCATAATCAGTCGACATATAACCTTGCACTGAGCCAAAGGAAAAAAGCATATACTTTTTTTTCTGTGCAGTTCCTTCCTGACTTATGAAAACCAAATATCCATTCTGTATGGAGAGATGAATCAGCAATCCATATAATATCTATTCATCATACATATTTCACAAGGAGGATATTGTGGTGCCTGCAAAGTTCTTACAAAAATAATATGGAAATCCGGAACTTGATGTGGAGTGTCAGAGAGCCTCTTACTATTATTTACCTTATCAGCTTTTGCTTTCTGAAATCAATGGAAGGGCATCAAGTTCAGCTAATCCATATTTCTGAGTATGAAATTGAATTTATAGTCTGTAGTATGTTGACTACCGCTCGCATTTAAGGCATAATTGATTTTTATTGAAAAGCCAGCAGGCACATCAAAAATTTCCACAAACCACAAGGATGTTAAATTTTAGCCTGTTTAGATAATAGTGTGGCTTTATTTATCCTTTAAAATGAAGCTTTTATATTTATATCAGCAAATGCTATGGAAGTGTGACTGATACCTTATGAAACCATCAATCCATGGTTCTGTAGAAATGTACTGCATAGAAAAAAGCAACTTTCGATTTCTAAGGTAAATGTCTATGGTTGGCTTGTTTTAAGGATAAATGGATAAATAGAATAATAAATCTAACATCAAGTCATGTGGCAACAGTTTTGCTTTAGTGAAACAACTACTTGCACCCATATGTCTTTTCCCCCAAATTCCTTCTGCATCTCATTATTCCATCTGATTTATAAATTACATTTTTCTATCTGGATAATTGTGTATGCATATGAAATGTAATTCCTAAGGGAAAAAAATCTATTTTTAAGTTAAGTAGTGAACCTGATCATGCATGATACTTCATTAAGTTTCACTCAAATGTCCTCAATCGATATGCTAAATCCATTTATTTTAAACTAAAGTTATGATCAGAAAACTCGTGCACTCCTGGCACACCAGGTGTAAAAGTGATATCAACTGGGGATTTAGAATCAAGCTTTGACTCAGCTCAGCAATAATGATAATAATAACAGCAATAACAATAAGTAAAAAGGAAAAAAAAAAGAACTATGTTTGCTTTAGTCTTTCTTCTGCAATCATAAAGCAGTGTCACTGGGAGACAATATTGTACCCTGAAGTGAATTTTGTGAATTTGTGAAAGTGTATTATGATTTTACAAAAATTGAATATAGTGGTGGTGATACCACCACTGACTTGGGTATAGTCAAGGAACATTAGACATTTGCTATTTGCAGAGGGCCCAGCAATTGAAAACCTATTCCATGCTTACAGACATTATAAGTCATATCAGATATTTGCATAGATAAAACCTATTTACTATATAGGTAATTAAGACCTATCTATAGCTCATGATCGTAAAAGATTTTTCATAGTTTACACTAAATTTTCCAAAATTAAGCTATCATGTAAATTGAGAAAATTGTTATTTTGGACTTGACTGCTAATCACTGACTACAACTCACTTTATAGTGTTTGCTTAGTCAAAACAGAAATCTGTGTCAGCCTTCATTGGTAGCTGATGCACTTTTAAGATTCTTAGTATAGATAGATAGCTGCACTAAGGTTTTCGACACTTCATTATATAATAGTAGCCAGGTATTTACATTTCAAATATGTATTATTTTATTATTAAGTGCTTTCTTTTTATTACTCTCTTACTTTATAGCTAGGGTGCTATATTGATTTTTTTAATAGATCTTCTCAGAGTAGTTACATATAATATATACCATTTTTGTTCTAATATAGTAAATAGTTACAAAATATTTCTTATAAAAAAAGAGGCACCAAGTCTGATAAGGTTGAGAACAATTTCTTTATGGCATCAAGGCATGAATGCATTACTTATGAATTTTTCAGTGATAAATCCAGAGATTATTTTAATGGAACAATTATTTCCAATGAGGAAAATAGTATCTTGGGGATTTTTAAATACGTAGTGATAAGCCCTTAGTGCCTACTTTCTTATATGCACAGATGAAGAGTGTTCAAAACAATTTGTCATATGCACAGAAATACAAAAGATGAAACCTAAAGAGATTATACATTAGTCTCTTAAGAGTAAAACTGACGGAGAGAAGCAGTATACCTTTCACAGAGGCAGATATTTTCAAAGCAATGTGTGACAGGTACAGGGACAAATCCCGTTAATAAGTAAGAGGATTTGTGCTTGGCTCTGTCACATGCCACTTTGAAAACCTACCCTCAAACTGTCTATAAATTTTCATGCCCATCTTTTTCTCTTTGCTTTTTTCCAGTGTCTTATTTTTGTTGTTGTTGTTCACCATTTTTTCCCTGCTCATTCTCATGGTGTTCTTTAATAATTTTCAGAGGTTGTATGTGCACTATGATTTTAGGCTACTTTTGTTAACAACATATTTCTGCATCTATTCATTTTCACTATCTCATTTACCACTTTGGTATAGGATATTTTTATAGCACTTGTGTCTTATGAAAAAAAAAATCTACTTATTTGCAAATATGAAGGTAGTATTTATCGTGTTGGTTAGCATTTCTTTTAACATATAGTTATATCTTTTAAGAAGAAGGAAAATTTTTAAAATTATGTTATGATATATAAATGTTGCAGTGTGGGGGAAAGTTATTCATTTCTCTTAATTATTTTTTTTTATTTTTATTCATACATACAAGAGCTGGAGTACAGGCCAGAGTCAAGGTTGGTGAGAGGATTCACCAGAGACAGAGTGGGGAGCAGAACAAGCAGACTGACTGAAATACACTGCTGAGGGGATCAGTGGGCAAGGCAGGAGAGGTCTGCTACTCCATGTGGATCCCTTCCCAGGCTGGCAGCAGGGATCTATCTCATGCTGCAGTGGCTGCAGTTTGCTTCATAGCGCGTTGCTTAACCCACTGCGCCACCAGGGAGGCCCTCTCTAAATTATTTTTTAAAAATTAATTATTAAGCCTAAAATATCTAACTTTTTTGAAAGTAAACTCAAACTTTAATCCTAATGATACTACCTTTGCTTCTGGAACTTGACCACTGTGCTTCATCACATACAATTATTCTGACGGTTGAAAAAGAACACAAGTATTTGGCAGAACTTTTGACTATAATCCAGTGCTGGGTGATGCTGCACCCTCTTTCACTTTGGTCCAGATTATTTGATTTCTGGGATCACATATTTGATTACTTCCTGTTGAGATAAAATAATTGTAAATAATTTTCCTAGAGAAAACATTTGGTTCTAAATATGACTGAAAATTTCATTATCAAGAACCAATTACTTTAAATTTGAGTATTATTTTAACACGATGGGTTTCTAAAAATAGAGTTGTCTATAAAATGTTTTAAAGTAAGCAATTCCAATAAAAATCACTGCTATATGGTGTTTTTGTTTTCCTCCCTCAAGAACATCAAGAGGACCTAGAAGCTGTTGAGTTAGAAATGTCTCCTAGAGAATAAGCACTGTACATCTGACACCATTTTCTTTGCTTATCTTTAAGTACAGACCCAGGCTGTCCTTCCAAAGCATCCAGCAGCTGGATGAATTTTGGGAACTAAGCTTATCTGCCAGATGGTTTGTCTACATTAAATCTAACATCTGGATATTTTTTAAACACCTAGATGATTGGCTGAGATTTCTACATTACATCTGCATATTTTTGGCACTTTATTGCTCTGTGTGTATGTATGTGTGTTTAGAGAAAAGATGCTACCACTCTGATAAAACAAGCCAGAATATACAGTATTGACTTTGACTTTTTTTTTAATATGTATTTTTCTAAACATCTAAATCTGGACTCAAGAACCAATTAATTCAGGTTTAAATTATAGAAAATTTCTGAATTTTAATTGACAAAGTATAAAAGACTGTAGCTGCTTGTGGTATTTAACTCAGGGATATCTATAGACACTCAGACATAACTACTTAGTCACCTACTTAAAATTAGTCTAAACTTTCTCAACTTATCTGTTAATAAGAATAAGTCAATATTATGTTTTGTAACTTTAGTATATTTGCCTTTACAGATGGGTTTAAATAAAATATATGTAGAACTGTGCCCTTAACATAAAATGGCATTTTTATATCTATGAAATAATAACTTTAGAATGCCAAAGAGCAAGTATATACAGTAGTGATTGTTCACCTAAACATGAACAAAATTTATATTTATAAGGGTTTTTGAGTTTGTTAAATCTCTTTCGTAGTCACGATCTTATTATCCCCACTCGGTATGAAAAACATTCTCCAAATGTAGATCTTCCCATTCTCAATTTGGTACAATTCCCATTAATCTATAAGCAGAAAAAATGGGAAGAGAAGGAACATTAATGGAAGATATCTAGCAGTAGATATACTCTATCAGGGAATTTCATATGAGTCCTTTTATTTAATTCTCACCATTACTTGTGGGGTAGATAACCTAGAAACAAAATTTGCTTTCCCTTTAAAAAGTTAAGTTGAACTCTACCTACCTCTGATATATACTGACTAGCATTATATCTTTAGTCAAGTTATTTGAATAATTTCAGAGCCTCATTTTCCCTACAGTTATCAATAGTATGAGAATACTATTTACCTCATATATTTCTTGTAAAATTTATAAAAGATAATATATGCTAAGTATGGGTTAAGCGTGCAATACATAATACATGACTGCTGCTCGATAAATGTTGTTTGACATTTTAGAGATGAAGAACTAGAGGTTTAAAGAGTTAATGGTGGTCATTGAACTAAATATCCCCAGGGGAGGGATTAAATCTATGTCTGTCTCCAAGCCTTACACTGTGTTTTCTTCATTGTTCAAATATTGCTTATTTATAGAAATTAGTTTTCACAGTTCTATTGCTTTTATAAGATTCATCTAAAAATAGCACTTGTGTGTTATATAGTAATTTCACATATCATTATTTCTCATGTTTGAAGTATTATAAAAATGAAATAGATGAGTGCATTGCAATGGTAATTTTGATAGTATGTTATGATCTATGATCCCTATGAAAACCTGAAAGTACAGTACTATACCAACATATACACTGTTATTACTTTCTCTAGGTTTTATTAGCAACAATTTTAATCCTAGAAGGAAGTAAGGTCTGGTTCTTACTCTCACTACATGTCTATACGACTTGGAGTGTATAATTTAACTTTACAAATATTTACTGTGAATCTGCTTCATGAAACAGAATTCTGGGCTCAACTAAACATAAACCCTATTCCTAAAGAGAATATCAGACAGCCCCTGAACTAGGCAATAAACTCTAATAAGTTAGAGTACACATATGCTTGCTTTGAAAACATGAATTAATATAATATTCTAACTAAGGGAGTCTTAAAATTCCTGGTGGAGAAAGTACATTTATAGAACATCAAGCACTGGCAAGATTTGGTAAGCAGAGAGGCCCAGAATCCCCGATTTGGAAAGCACTGAGTAGGACACAGCTCTACCATTTAGATGGCACTGAAATTATAGATTTGGTTTACTCAAGTTATAGAAGGTCATGCTAAGGAGTAAGAAATTTAAGCTATGCCAGTGAAGTAAGTTTTTGATATTTGATTATAAGATTTTGGACAATGAAAAGTTATTTGGGCATATACTAGAGCAGGTAGAGTAGCATAAGCAAACAGACTCAGGAAACTGATAAACTAAAATATGTGTGATTTTCAGAAATTTGCAAGACAGTCTGTGTCTCAATATACATATCAATAGGACCCATAAACTGGACTCAATTTATTTTATCAGTCTTTCCCAATTTTTTATTTTAAGAATAAATATTCTCTAAATTATATTCTGTTGAATGCTAGTTCTGCTAAGTAACAGAGTGTGCTATGTCAATTAAAAGAATTCTGTGATAAAACAAATTTAAGACACTTGGTAAAATAATAATAGAGTTTGCTTTCTAAGAACCTCTCAGAGTCTTATTCTGTTAATGTTCATTAATGTTCCCTATGCATTTCAAAGGTGGAGAGTATGTGTGCATCTTTCCAAGATGATATGACCATGGGACTAGTCTAATTTACATACCCTGATGTCAGAATTTCATGAAACATATTTTTGAGTGTCTGGCCCACAATGCATCTAAGATTTTCTATTGAAATTGTAATTGGGCTTAGTTCTGTTTTAAATGATCCATGCAATGTGACTTTAGAAAAGGTGACGGCACATACCACCTCATGTAAGAATATCAATGGGATATGTTCCCCTGATATTTTAATAGCTATGGAAGAGCTAAGCATGTAACTCATACATTCATATCACCCTGCATTCCCCGGGCAGTTGTTTTTAGTGGAATAGTTTCAACTGTTCAAGGAGAGTTTTGATGTTGCTTTCACTGAATTATGACACCTAAATTCTTGAGTGAAAGACTCTGTTCTCTATCTGGAAAGATAATTCTCTTGAACTTATCACACACTTTTCAGAGGGAGAAGCACCTACGGGAGGGAGTGAGAAAGGAGGGGTGGTCTGACTAAAGAGTAGATCAGTGCCATTGACCACTTGGTTATCAATGGGTTGCTTGGTATCATGACCAGAATGCCCACACATCTATCAAAGTAAGCTTGAAATTATCTCCTCAGAAGAGCTGAGTTTTAAGGAGAGTCTTAAGTAAGATATGACACTTGTCAGATGAAAGTAAGAAAATTGTTCCGGATGGTTGAGATTGTGAGACAGAGGTGAAGAGGTCAGAAAAGGCAATGACTGGAGAGAAAAGGAAGAAGAGGTGTGGTGAAAATCCTTAGGGGATTGGACAGGTACTTTAAACTTCATCTAAATGACAATGAGCTTCCAGAGAAGTAGCTCAATAGAAAACAAAACAAAACAAAACAAAAATGAAATTCTAAGTACTTTAGCAAACAAAACCAATCTTTTAGAGATATCATTCAGAATTGACTAGAAGAAATTGTCAGGATAGGAGAAGTTCATAATAAAAGAGCATAACATGTAAAATGTGAGGGAATGTAAGTGCAAGATATGCTGTAGCCTGTTTACACCTTGCTGCTGAATGTACTAACAGTTCCCTCTACCATCTACTAGCAAGATGGTGACAGTGCAGTCAACACTGCCTGATTTAGTGTTAGCTATTTTAACCATCTTAGAGAGATACTGAAAGGAGGCATATGCTTTGTTCATGGACTACTCTCCAGACTTGGAAGCATGATGAGTTTTCAGCTTATTTGTTTTTATAAAAATCAAAATATATCTCCTCGGACACAGAGTATTTAAATCTACCTGGACCTGATCTTCTAATCTGCTAAAACAAGACAAAACAAAAAAAAAAAAAGGAATGGTACATACCTGCCCCTACAAAATAATCAAAAGCAAAGACAGGAGGTGTATTTCAGCAGCACATCCACAGATGCTGTGTGCCCTGACATTCCAGCCACATGTGTATCCTCAGCAAAAGATTTTTGACCATGTAATGTTGGCTAAATTGAGTAACCTTGGCTTATTCACCTTTAACATTAATATATGCACTATGGAGTTGTTAGGGTTCAAAAACACAGTAAATGCTGGTGATAGAGCATTATATGAAGATGAGAACAATCCCTGCCCTTATGAAAATTACATTCCCGTTAGTTAAGATTGGTAATAAATAAGCAAGGAACATATAGCATATAGTATATCACTCCTAAATAAATACTGTGGCATTAGGAGCAAATTACAGGTTTTTTAATCATTGGTAGTGTCCCTGGTTAGCCTAAAGTGATGATTGATTTATCTACATGACTATAGATGCATTTCTCTACTGAATGAATATAAAGGCAGATGCCTTACAGTCAGAGTATTGCAGTAAGGTTGTATAATTTATAGTCTCAGCCAGGACTCTTTTGAGAGTAAAGGGAGAGGTGTGGGTATCACATAGGGGCAATACATGTAAATTGGAACTGTCTGAGGGAAAAGTAGGGAGATATAATTATCCTGGTAATCAGGGACTTGAGCAGAAACATTTTAGGCAGTTGGTGCTATTATCTGTGTAGTATGGTATGGACAGCAGAAGGTAAAAGTGATGTAGTCCAAGTAGTAGGCATCTGGATAAGGTAAGATTGATTGTGGCCAGAGACTAAATAGGGCTCATAAATAAAGTAACTTATAGTTAACTGGGAAGCTCTTGTCCTGATGGAAATAAGCTACCAAGCATGGCCATTTTGGTCCTGGGTTGCCCACCTACAAGACAGGCAGATTTCAACCTTATATGATTCCTCCTAAGCTTGACACCTGACTCCTGCCAGTCAAGTAGCTGTACTTCAGGGAAAAGTAGACATGTGTTTTCTCCTTGAGCCCATGGTGAGCCCATGCTGGATGATGGTAAGGGTAATTCTGGGCCTCTTGGCTCTATAGTGAATGGCGGGGAGTAGTTTAGATTTTTAAAAGATGAGAAACGGATTTAGTCTTTGACACTCTTGATCGTCCAGCCTTTGTTGAAGTCCTAGTCTTCTAAGGATAAAGTCTTCCTTCTCTTGTGCTTCCACTGTGCTTCCCACCAGACACTTCCTCTTTGTACCATTTGACAAAGCTAGAGTCCTCTGAATAGAGATAAAAACGAAAACCTCTCTATCTGAATATCTCAGGAAAAAAATAAGTTTCAAACAAGTGTGAGTGAAGTCATGACTGACACATCAGTACTTTTGACTTTACATTAATTCAGGTGCTTATCAGTTCTTGTTAAATGTCATTCATGGCTCCTATGTGTATAGTATTTTAAAATATCAAGTCTCTCAGTTTTTCCCCCATTTGAGTTTATTGATATAAAGTTGGTTTATGTCACTGTATGTTTTTAGTATTTATAGGTTCAAACCTCTACAAATGTATGTTTCCACTAACAAGGCCCCAGTAATCCTTGAGCATACTCTATTGCTACTTGTGGTAGCCTCAGCTTTTCAAGCAGATGTCTAGGGTTTCTTACTGGTCTGGCTTTGTTTGACCTTTTGTTAAGTTAAACTATTCACCCTGTATTTGTCTTTCTCTTTCTGACTTATTTTACTTAACATTATCCTCTCCTGTTGCATACATCCATGTTGTTACAAATGGCAAGAGTTCAGCCATTTTTTAGCTGAATAGTATTCCATTGTGTATATGAATGTGTGTCTCACATTTTTTCTGATCCACTCCCCTGTCCTTGGACACTTTGGTTGTTTTACTTTAAAAATCTCTCAATGATTACAATGGCTTTGCCAAATATGTTAAGTAGCATTGTCATTGTTTGTCTGTTTATACAGGTAACACTATTTTACATGCATCATGTAGTACAAAACTTATAAATGTTTGGACTGTTGTTACCCTTTGAGAATTCTTCTACACTTAGACATACACAGCATCCTTAAAAGACTATGTTTGCTTCATAATTTTCAAAATGTTCTCTAAGTTTGAACTTATCTTCTGAAATCTTTCTTCAGCAAAGGCACTAACTCATTCCTAATCTCTCCATCTTATATTTATCTATCATCCCATAGATTGAAGGCCTTTTGAGACCATTTCAGGAATGGCACAGGCTTCTGTGATACTCTACAATAGAAGTATAAAAAATGGATGACTTTTTATTAAAACAATAAAATTCAAACAACTTTATACAGAAGATGTTTCTAACAATTTCATACTTTTTTTTCTTTCTAGCTCATAACAATTAACATTATAAGAGTAGTAGTAATGCTTACATTGTTCTAAGTACATCTGTCAACTTAGTTCATCTTTACTGTCTATCTCTGAGTCAGGTTATTTTCCCCGTAAAGAAACTTTTAAGTTAAGTAACTTTTCTGAATTTGGACATTACTCTCCTCCCAGCTTATTCTCAAATATTTGCTGTTGCTCAGAGTTGCACATGAAATGATTCAGAATACTATGGAGAAAAATGTGGGCTTTGAGTCACTGATTTAATCTTGATTTCTGGTCCTGTCACTAAGCCATTGGTTTGTGTGTGCTATTAATATCACATAACTTCTGTCTTTAACACAAACTAATGACAGGATTGCTTTGGGTTACCGGGAGGAATAAATTAATCTCTCCTTCTCTTGGCTGACTACTTCAGCTGATATTTTGTGACCACCTACTATGTTTCAGACATTGTTTCGGGTTTCGAGGAAAACAGGTGAGCAAGAGAAGCTTGGTGCTGGTCCTTTGGAAACTCATAACCAAGCAAGAGAGAGAAACGAAGAAAAAAGTGTAAGTAAACAGAAAAAATTAAATTATAGCATGTGTATACAATGAATGGAACAAGGAGTAAAAAATGAAAGGTTCACATTATTAGATGGTCATGTCCATGAGTGCAGTAGTTGTCTTTGTCCTATTCATAACTGTAAATCTATGCCTGCGATATAGGGATTCAATAAATACTACATAAATTAAATATGTTATTGAAAGAAAAAAGGGATAGCTTCTTAAAGGGATGAGATATAAGTTAAGACCGAAATTATTAGAAGAATTAATCATGTCAAATAGAGAAGAAAGCACTTTCTAGGTAAAAAAATATATATGGGCAAAAGTCCAGAAATAGGTGAAGAAATTTATATTGGCACTCAATGAAGTGAAATTGTCCCTTGAGAATGTAACACTTTCCCTGAAGTCCTAGGTGAGAACAACAGGCAGGAAAACTTGATCTGGAGGGACAGTCTCTAACTCAGACCAAATAGAATAGACACAGATAAGGTCTTTCTGAAGGTGATGTTACTCTTTAAAATTACACAATATGATATACAATACTCTGAATAAAAATTTACAGATATCATAAGTAGAATGATAAGTACATAACAAATCCAGACAATAGGATAATATAATGATAAACATGTTTATAGTAACTAATTATATAGAATAAAACTATAAAATAAGCATCTTAATATAGTTTTGAACATCTTTCACATCACCTTTGCTAGTTACTATTAAATATATATTAATATCACCATACACACAGCCATTTGTCAACAGGAAACTCTGACCTTATATATTAGACTTGACAGCAGTTCCCATTTACACATATTAGTTACCTAATTTCTTTCTCTGGAATTTTCAATTTTATATTACTTTATTTAATGTGCATTTCAGTTCTTTACCATGTCACAAAAAACATGCAATGGTTTACATTTAGTATTCTCTGAAAATACAAAGGAGAAATTAAAAGCAGAAGCCTATGATTGATTGTACATTTAAATAAATGCTCTACAGATTGAGACAAATGCGACAAGCGTGTGTGTTTCAATCACTGTGTCGTCACACAATTGAATAAACACACATGTACAATACAATGTTTAATTGAGTGCAGCAAGTACATTTATTTTAGTGATTGCACCATTGCATATTCAAGGAAATGCACTGAGTTCACTTTAGTGAAGCTGAAGTTTTGTATCTATACAAAAGTTTTAAATCTTTCACTGAGTTTGATAGATCACAACAACTGATAGGTTTTTAAATGACTGAAGTGTGTTTAATTTCACAAAAGTTCCTTTCAATAGAGGTAAACAGATCTGGAAAAAAATAATCTGGTTATTAGCTCCTTAAGGAAAAAGCAAACTTCAAAATTCTAAGTGTTTTTTCATCTTAAAATGTCTCTCTGGTCTCACTGAGAATGAAACAGGACATTTCCCCTTTACCCAAGTAGCTTTCTATGACTATCTCATTTGGAAATTGCAGTTCCAACTCTTTAGGCAGCAAGCATTGGACTCATTTTGCTTTTGGATTGTTTGCACAGCTTCAGTCAAATTCAGTATCACTTCGTGCATGCATGCACATGTGAGGGCCAAATCTGGGCTATTAGGTCTAAAGACCCAAATGGAGCTTGCTAGATTCTCTCATCCTCCTTCATGCTCTATTTGCATAGATGTTCTTTTTCAAAAGTGCTGCCATACACAGATTTCTGTGTCATTTTCATTAGTAACATCTTGGAAGGAAGGAAAAAGAAAACAAAAGCTAAAAAGTAGTGTTTGCTTTACTGTGTCAGCTTTTTGACATCTTTCTAGATTTCCAGGTGTGGTGGACAGGTGGTAATGAATGATTAGTAACAGGTACTCAAAAGGAAGTTGTTCAAATAACTACTTTGATACCTTGTTCCTTTTACTAGAATAAATTGTAATCATCTTTCTTTAATAGGTAATTTTCAAAATTCTTGCTGTTAGCTTTTTTCATATTGAGAATTTATTTGTTGGAGAAATCTTCCAACTGATATTTCTAACAATAAAAATCTTACATGTTAGTCTAGGGTAGTGTTTCCAAGGATAAGCTCTTTAAATGTAATTCCAAGTACTATTCTAATTAGTACTAAATGTTACTTGGAGAAAAATACTTTGCTGAATATGTTTGAAAAAATTATGCATTCTAGCAACATTAGCTAACTTTGACTAAGTGCTTAATCTGTCCTTTGCCTGCATTAATTAGTTTGATGTCCTATTTTCTCCCACTTTAAGATGAGGAAACTGTTTAAAATATAAAGTAAGTCCCTCAAATTTCCTCCTTGTGACTGTGCAAAATTCATTGACTAAGAAGTCCTGCCATGAAGTAAACTGGTTAACTTTAACTCCATTTTTACCAAACTTATTGTATGGTAGGAGGAATGCTTTGTACATCATCTTTTTCACATCACACAGAATATACTTTCAGACACTCTAGGGTAGGAACTCAAAAATATGAAATTTACTTCCTTTATAATCATTAACAAAAAATGCCTGGCTGTGACCAAATGTAGAAACAGTATGATTTTTAAAATAAACTTGCTGATCAATTTAAATGACATATGTTCTAGTGAAAAATCAGTCGAATTTGTCTCTTGATGATGACTGGTTTTTAAATCATTATTTGTGTCTTTTCCGTAACACAGCAGGTCATTGTTGGATTATTCCAACATAACCTGTTGAAAAGTGAACAATTAAGCCAACCAACCAGTCATGATGACTTGTGACTGATTTTCCTTTCCACTAAATTGACTGAATAGGATAGTTGTTTTATCTTCAAAACAGTGAATAGTGTTTCTTTTTGCTAGGACTTCTTATATTTCTCCAGGTTTTTATTTGCAGTAAGTTTGTGTGGGATGATACACATAGAATTTTGTTCAACATAGAGATAGTTTAAAGACCGCTTTACTACTTGACAATGTTTTATGGCAAGGAGAGAAATTCACAGTGCTTGTCTTTAAGTAAAAGTAGTGCTAAAATAATTAAGAGCTTAAATAATCAAGCTTCTTTTATTCTTACCTTCTCTTAAGAAGTGTATTCTCTGTTTTGTTCATACAACAGAGGAAACATGTATGACAGTAAAACTTACATAGTTTTGCCCATTTTATAGCATTAGATAAAAGCAATATTGCAGAGCACGGCCCCTTCATGAATAACACTTAAAGATATAAAAATATGTACATTTTTCTTTGCACTGCCAGAAAGCATTTCTGAGACAAGTCAAAAAATAACATCACAAACTTTGAGATAGAACTAAATTAGGCTTCAGCTTGATTGCCTGGAGATGTTTTTATTGCCATTTTATCTGTCCTCTGCTTAGCTTTGCTTAAGATGTTGGTGAGATGATGAAAGCTGAAAAGTAAATAGGTGCTTCAATAAATGCAAACAAATGAGTGCTTTCCTAGCAAAGAATTACGGAAAATCAGCCTTTCCTCTGAAACTAATCCCTCGACAGCTAAGACTGTGAATTTCCCCCTCAACATGCTCGCAGATGGGTTGCCACTGAGGATGACAGATGAGTTGTGTTTGGCGGGATTAATGTGCATTATCATGTTAATGGATGCTTAGGTGGGGTCTGAGCAAGTCACAGGCCTGGGCAGAATTACTGGGCTTTACACACTCTGTGCTCATGCACCTCTTCTCTTTCTTCTTCTTACTAATAATTAACTTGTAATGTTTAACATTTTTAGCCCACCAAGTGATCCACAGACTACTGCCTTCCTAAATACTGGAAGCATTTATAGATCCAGCATGGTGTGCTTTGTCCTTTGACATGCAAAATGCAGGCAGTCCTGCCTGTTTCGTCCTTCCATTGCCTTTGTGCTTTCAGCTCCCTCATAATCCAGAGTCTACTTTGTTGCAATCGCTTTTGAAATCTGACATATTGATCAAGAGTTTAGCCTTAGTAACTACTGCACATATATCAACTGTTGTTGAGCATGTCAGGTCACATTTGATGGTAAGATGATCCTGTACCCAACTAGGAGAGCTCCTGCAACTTTCCTGAGTTGATTCTGTTAACCTCATCTGGCTAGAAAGGTATTCTGTACCATTGCTAAAGAAACAATTTTGCATAGGACCAGTTCAGATCTCTGTGTCTGTGAAAGGCAAAGGAGATATCACCAAAAAGATAAAAACAAAAGTCTTGTCAACCTTCTGTATTGGCTCGCATTTTAAAATTAAGGCAAAAGTCAGTACGTATTAATGCAAGACTTTCATGTCCTTTTGAAATTGTCTAAAAATTGCTGCATATATTCCTGTTAACGTTAATTTGACAAATTCCTTTTCTATGAATTATTACCAATATTACCAAATTAATACAAGCAAATCTTTTCAGGTATCTGCTTTTAAAAATATTATCACAGAAAGTAATTTCTGTATAGCAAAGACATCCCTTATACCCTAAAGTAGTTTTATTTAACAATCTATGTAGTTCCTTGAAATTCCACTTTAAATCATTTTTAAAGAGAGACAGTCTACATCACTCTAAAGAGAAAAGCAGTGATTCAAGGGAAATATTTCACAAGTACTTAATTGTATATATTAATTAAAACAAATTAATTATAAACAAATTAATTAAAACAAATTATATAGAGTGGTACCTACAAATAGATGAACTACGTGCACCTAGTTGCTACAGAGAATCTAGGTTTAGTTCCATTGTCAGAGAGTGGCTGTCAAGAGCCCTTCCCTACCCCTCTCTACTCCAAAAGGTTGTGATTTATATGGTAAACCTATAAACCAAAGTAATGGAGTTCTAAATGAATTTGTACCATGTACAAATGTCAGAAAAGGTGGATATTACTTAGAAGTAAGTTCCCACTAGTTTTGCAGGAAATACACTAAGAAATCGAATTTTATTCTGAGGCAAAATTGAAGCAAGATCCCCAATATTCAGGTAACTCTTATTCCTTTTCCAGTAAACTTTAAAATTTTCATTCCAAAAATAATAAAAATTGTTAGGTACCTATGCCTGATTTTTCTCACAAGATTTTTTTTTTTTTTACATCTTCAATGCTCTAAATAAAATCAAAATATCAAATTAAGCACAAAATTCTTAGTTATCTGAATCGATGGAATTTTGACCAATTATGTTACTTATGTTAACTGATCAGTTAGTTCTCACAGCAACCTAATGTGTTAGGTATTAGCATGACTATTTATTCATTTATTTGTGATAAAACTGTATTAGTTTACCATTGGTATACAATACTATGTTAATTTGGGGAGCACAACTTCATATCTCAGTATGCATGTACACCCTACCACACCTACCACCAAAGTTATATAATTAGATGGATCCCATCTATCCTTTCCTCTCCTATCCCCTTTCCCCATTTTTCTCACATTTTTGTATATTTGTGTATATTTTGATATTTTTGTTGTGTTTTGTTAGTCATTTGCTTTGGCTATTTATATTCCATATATGAGTCTTTCACTTTCTGACTTATTTTGCTCATTTCCATCCTCAAGTTCCATCCATCTTGTCACATGAAAGTATTATTTCGTCTTTATTAATAGTTCAGCAGTATTTCATTGAGTACATATATTACAAATTCTTTATCCAATCATTTGTTGATAGGCATTCTGGTTGTTCCCATAACATAACCATTTTACATATGAGGAAACTGATCTAAAGAGAGATATTATATGTTAAGAGGACACACAGCTAACAAATGAAGGAGATGTGAACTATATGAAATTACTGATTCTGAAAGCCTCACTCCTAACCTTTATGATGCACTAACTTATGAACATAGCATATGTAAACTTACACATAGCATATGTATACTTCCTTAAAATCTAAAATATATTGCTCATTTTCATTACTATATTGCAAATACATTTGTTGCCAAGATATATTCATATTGTCAGGAAATGACTGAACTATTTCATCAGTAAGTTTTGCTCTTTTTTCTGTTTGTAATTTTGTTGTTCCATTTTATATATCTTTTCATCCATTCTTCCACATGACTGAATTTAGCAAAGCAATAGGTAATATTTTTTTAGACTCACCTATTAGCACACTTCACATACACCTCTTCAATTCATATATAAGAAAACCAGGCTGAGAAGGATTCTTTATTACAAAATGAAAACATTTTAATAAATGAGCTCAAGATCTATAATGCTGTATGATGAGTAACATTTGGGCATCATATTATTGAGGACCAACTTTAGTTACACATTAAAAATAATCATTGGGAATTACATCAAGGTCTGAAGTTACAAAGCAAAAGCAAAAGGTACTGAAAAAATAAGGAGATTTATAAAACATTCCTCCTTGTTAACTAATAAAAGCATTAATTAATGATCATTAATTTCTTACCATCGTGTTTCCATTTGATACCTGGTTATTAATATTTACTTATATCCTCCATCATAAGTTTGTTATGATATTAAAAGCAAAGGAACATATTCATTCAAGGGAGTATTTCAGGATTCAAATAGGAGCCTCAACAAATAATTTTTCCAAAATTCAAATGAAAAGATTTCTTTCATCTATTTGTACCTCTTTAATGCTATTTTAAGACTATGTAGGATAAAACAAGATTTTAATATTGTGTTCCTTTTGTTCATCATTTTTAGTAAATGCTAATTCACAGGAACATTTTGCTTCAAATATATATATATGTATATATATATATAATTTTTATGACCTAAGCAAAATGTTTTGTTATAATAGTTGAAAGAGAGTGTAAATCACACAAAAATTGAAAAGTGAAACATGTGTACTCATTTCAGTATCTATACTCTCAAAAATACTTTCTTCTAACTCAGGTAATAGCATATGTGGTACTTATAAATATACATTTGAAAATATCATAACAACACAAATAGCATGCATTGTTTAAAATAAGTTTTATTTCATGAGACTGATTAATGCAAAATAATTCAAGGTTATTAGCTACATTATTTCTTCCCTTAAGATGAGCTATTCACCCTCTCACACACAGAAGGATAAGGAAAAAGAGGAGGAAGTCTGATATTTTTAAAAAAGCTAATCCTAATTTTGTGAACCAATGTTTGCACTATAGCTCTGAGACTAAAATTGGGCTGGATGCTTAGGTCTTTCTTAGATGAGTTGAAACAGAAGATAGTTGAAGACTACCTTGCAGAAAGTAAGGGGTCCTACTCCTTATGCAGGAAGGTAAACACTGTTCTCTGAAGGACCATCCAGATGAGGTGGGATAGACTCTTGATCAGCTAAGATTCTCAATTCACATGTATTTAATCTTCCACTTCATCATTCAAAGTCTATAGATGTATTTTGCCAAGGAATTAGAAGAAAAAGAAATCTTACTCTGCAAAACTTCTCTATAGAAAAATCTGTGAAATGAACATTATTTGAAGCAATGCACCTATTATGTATTCTGGAGTTACTTAGACATCATCAAAAAGATACTCCTCCCACACATCCTGATCCTTCAGAAGGGTCTGAAAGTAGCCTTTGTGAGGAGAACGCCTGCCAATCTGTTTATCTAATGTGTCTCCTGAGTAAATATTTGCCATGTCAGTATGGCTGGCATTGCAGGGGTTAACTCACATCCTCTTAGCCTTTCCCAGAGCTTTCCTCTTTGGAGTGGTGGGCTTATTTGTGCAATTTGAAGAGTATCTGTGTCTGTTCTGGATAGACAAGCTGTGACACTGGGCTCTGATGAGAGGGGCTGGGAGACACTACATTAGGGCAAAGCAGATTTGTAGCTTTAAGAAAAGTTATTTCTGCCAAATCATTTTAAATGTGTTGCTTAGTTAAGTTCTCTTTCCTTTCCTTCTTTTCAGTTGGATGTAATGGTGTCATTTTATCTCCACCCAGGAACTTGTGTCAACAGCTCCCTCCACAGACCATTCTCTAGAGTTGCAATGTCACTGTGTCTGATCTAGTGTGTGTGATTTTTTTTTTTTTTTTTTTTTAATCTAGAGATGAATGCTTTTTACTTCTGTGAACCTACTTTTCCCTTTGATGTCTGTTCTTAGCTGAGCTCGCTACTGGTCAGACTGAACCCTTAGAATTCCTTGTCACACATGCTTGGAAAGTCTGGTGCTCCCTTCCATTTCTCTGTGGCTGTTTGGTGCTCCTTGTTACTACTTTGATGTTGTTTAAAAATATCTTCAACTTGTATGTCCCTTAAGAGAGGAACTAGTAAACTGCATTTTTTCTAAAATTCGATTATTATATGGAAGAATCATAGTAGTGTGTATATGTATGTTTATACATCTATACATATGTATATATAGATATACATTTTACTTTAATGTTTCATTTATTTTTTAAACATATGGGACCAGAGTTGAGTATTTCCTATTAAAAACCTGTTGCTTCTATAGTCATACAAACTTTAAATATAACCTTGATTGTAAGACTAGCCGATGACAATGTGTGGACAGACATCCCTCCTGAGCCTCTAGCAGAAAGGTTACAAGACTGTTTTCATTTGTTGCCTGTTGAGAAAAACTGCAGGGAAATGTCAATGTGGTCCTCAATGGCATGTTATACTACTCTTAAGCAAAGTGTCATTTTAAATTTTTTATCATGGGTATGATCGCCTGTGTGTGTGTTTCTTCATTCCATCTTTGCATCATGTAGTTTTATTTCTTCTTCCTGTACAGTGGCTCTTTGATTGCCAAATCTGTTCTTGCCTTGTGATTTGGATGGAATGGATTGCTTATCTGTTAGGTTTCTCTCATCAGGTTTTCCTTAAGCCGGGGGATCTTTCCTCATTTCCTTTGTCCCAGTACATGAATCAGAATGGGAATGTTTCAGTGAGCAGGGAGGGAGAAGGAAGGAGACTGAGTAGAAGAAAAAATTGCTTTTTAGAAAAGATACTGCTTCTGGAAGGGTTAGAGCTGAGGGGAAGTTTTGAAAGTCTAGCAAACTCAAGGATCTCCCCCTCCCTCCCCCAGTGAAAACTCCTAACAGGGGAAAATTCAATATTGGCTGTCATGTTATCCACTGGAGAATTTTACTAATAAAATTATATCCCTGGTCTTCTCTGGGTAAGTTTACATGTTGCCACAATGACATGCTTTATACTGATTTTATTATTAAACTCTCAGCAATTCATTTGAAATTGAGTCATCACAATTGAAAACTAACAAAGTTTTAATGGAAGATTGTAAAATTTCTATACAAAATGAACTTCTCCCATGACAGATTGTTATTAGCACTTGGAATGCCCAGTTACAAACCAGGTAGGGTAAAGTAGGATACAAATTTAACAGCATTTATAGTTATCATGTGTACTGTTCCTGTCTTGTCTTTTTTATTGTATTCATAATCTAGAAATAATTTAGAAGAAATGTATCATTTATCAAGTGATGACCAGTGGCATATTGCTTCTTGTTTAGAGAGAGAGTCAATCCTGTGGCCTTATTGGGAATATGGAGTTTAACAAGACACTTGCCATCATTTCCTTAACAGGGATAATAAACAGAACAATTCTGCATAAAAGCTCATATCAGCTTCTTTCATGCCTTTTCTTTTCAGGAGGCTGCCTAAGGGTTTAAGCAATTTACTGGTCTGACCCGCATCCTTTCTCTGCAGTCTGCGGTTCTTTTGTTTAACATTAGTATGTGGGCAAACAGCATTCTGAGCTGTGCAGAGCTTATCAGCCCGCGTTCAGTCGACCGGAACCCCATTCTATGTATCTAAGCGGGGCCACATTTAATACTTCACAGTGGGAGCATCTGCAGTTTCCAAAAATGACTTGTTTATCAGATAAACTCTGTCCTTACGCTGACAAATGTGGTGGATGGTGGATCTTCAGTATCATACTTCTCTAATATAAGGTTTGTACAAAACATGGTAGGCTGAGGGACGATGAGACCCACAGAACAGAGTCATGACAAGAATTGTTTATGTAACCACTAACCAACTGCACTCAGAATTCACTTGCTGGGTATGGGAAAATGAAGGCAAGTCTCAGTTTCTCTTCTGGAATTCTATAAGGAACTAAGTCCTACGTTACCTAAAGTATGAAGTAGAGGAAAGACATTTTCATGGCTAGCATAATGTTTTATGATTTCATTGGTAAACACTGTAAGGTATCTTAATGCCATTATTTGATAAGAGCCAGGAGCCTGAGGGGGCTGACTGAAATATTGATCATCTTGTATCCAATGGTACAGAGTGTTGGAAAATTAGAAGAAGTGGTTTTAGGAGGCTTATCAGCCATTAACTCAAATTAATACTAATGTAACCTGTTAACATGGTTTTTTCTTTAAAATTGTATTTGAATTTCATGAAGTTATTTTCATCATACCAAGAAAATATGAATCCCTGCTTTTAAAGCACACAACTGCAACTTTGAGGTTTTGCACTGTATGTAGTATTTTGTGCAATTATTTTGAAAACACTATTCAGTCTTTACATATATGTTTATATATGAGTACATGCAAATATTTATTAATCAAAAGGTATGATATGTCCTTTAAAAGCTAAAGCATTAACTAATGCTATATTCTTTCTTAGGAGAAATTAAAAGATTTCTTAATATGAATTAAAAGACTTTTTTAATATGTACTCTTAGGATTTATTTCCAAGAGATATCCAGTTATCATAGAATAATCTGGACCTTTGCCTGACATCTTAGAAATCCTAAGGTAGCATCCAAAGTGATGGAAAGTAACACAAATGTGGACAGTCTACTTCCTTCCCACCAGGGCTGCTGTCATAGAACAAGCGCTGATTTTAACTGATTAGGTTTGTTTCTTAATGCAATTCACATTGCTTGTGGTACTCTTATAATTTAGCACATATGTTACGTTTTTGCTCCTACCTATAATTACTCTTCATATTAAAGCATTTTCCCTCTAATTATTTCACTAGTAGAAGCCCCTTTCACCTCTCAGCTCTCTGCTAATTAAATACCTTTAAACATGTCTTTGTTATTAATTGTGAAGTGTTGCCATGACCATCTGATAAGATAATTATTTGGAAAAATAATTTTAAGTTAAGAAATTAAACTTCAGTATTTTCATATCAGAGTCCATGCACTATAATAGAGCAAACAATAAATACCTTGAGATGTATCTTTAAAGTCTGTCTGCTCAAATCATAGACAAAATACACTGCTATTCCTAACAAAAGTATAATTAATATAACATACAAATCAGTACAATTCTAGGAAACATGATGGTGTATTTTTGTTTGTTTTCTATCTTTCCTGGTAGCATTTAATGTCCTTTTTATGTTTAGTTTAATACATCCATGCACTGTCTTTATAGAGGCAAGCTTATCAAAGAGGCAGCCATTAAGAAATATATTCAATATCAGACTAGAAGACATTTGTGTGCTTCCCATACTCTCACTAATGTGTGCTAGCCAACTGTTCATGCAGAAATTGTAACTGTTAATGAGGGTTAAAAGGAAATTTTAAATTAGGTGTCATCTTTTGAATAAGGTACCACAACTCTTATATTCTAATATTTATTTTTTATCTTTCCTCATGCTTTTAACACAACCCACCACTAAAGGAAAATTAAAATGATTACTATATTTTCCAAACCACACACATGCACACACACATACACACCCCCTATCCCAGTCCTGCACATTTCCTGGGTCTAACATTTCTGATTGCTCACTGTTTTTCCTAACACTAAATCCCGTGTGTCATATGCCTTGTATGGCTGCAGACTTTGGCCTTTTCACCTGCTGTTTTGGTTGGCTTTAGATGCAAAGAGAAGAATATGAAAAAGAGAAAGGGGGAGGGAGGGAAGTTTGGAAGACTGAAGCTAAAAAAAAAATGGCAAATGTTTTTAGCGCCTTCATCTAGACATGTGTCCCCTCA
The DNA here is from genome assembly GCA_019455555.1 of Galemys pyrenaicus. Taxonomy (NCBI): domain Eukaryota; kingdom Metazoa; phylum Chordata; class Mammalia; order Eulipotyphla; family Talpidae; genus Galemys; species Galemys pyrenaicus. The sequence continues at coordinate 8,879,642 of JAGFMF010011446.1, read as the reverse complement.
CTCTGTGACATGGCTGCTCCAATGTTGCCATGGTGAGGATTTCTAATCATCCCTACACATGACAGGCTCCTATTTGTCTGCACTCCCTTGGGTGTAAATTTCTAGGCTTAAAAAAAAATCCATGTGAGCGTATCATCCGCCGTGCAGATGTTTCACTGCTTTAGAATATCAGGCAGCTGCTTGTGCCACCGTAGACAGCTAATTGGAGACTGCATCGTAGGAACAGAGGCGTAATTATGGCATAAATACACATCCTCTGGTGCATCATTGTATCTCTATTAACAGAAAATTTTAAACAGTGCTCAGAGTGTAATTAGTGTAGTTGATAAAGTTGTAAAACATGTAAATAAGGGAAATAGCAGGTACGTGGCCAATCCACTATCCAGCACTAGGGGATGCAGATTATTGCCTATTTAGAAATAATTAGCAAAGCTGCATTAGCAGAGTCTGTGTCCAACAGAAGCAAGGCAAACATTTATTCTGGTAACAGCTCTTTCTGTGCTAGCCATGAAAATCTACTAATATTGGTAATTTAGCCCTCATTACCAGAGGATAAAGCATGAAAAGAGCTCAGACATGAAATATGACAAGTAATATTAATTTTTATTCCAGAGGAAAGGATGCTTCCTTGGGTTGCATGCTGATTTCTCGGCAGGGTCTCAGCAGTGCGTGCGGAGGAGGCAGTGGGTAGCTGGTAGTTGAGAATTCAGGATATGGAGCTGACTCCCTGCTGGAGGTATACCCCGGGGTGGCTATGACAGTGGCTGATGAGGCATGCCACTGTTAGTGCCCAGCCAAACCTCAGGTCACAGTTCAAAACAAGCACTCAGCCATTAAACTTCAGTCCTTATGGGCCTGTGAGGGCTTATGTCCTCATTCCTGCTCTCTTTCACCCTCCCAGCCCCTTTTCTTCTTCCTCTCCGGCACTTCTTTTTTTCTCCCCTGGAATGATTTTGCCGAGCTATACAGGCAATCAGATTGATTTTTGTGCTTGCACCGCCCTTTGCAACATGATTCTGATAATGAGCTACTGTTGTTGAAGTGGAGGGTGTGGGAGGGGTGGTTTCAGCGGCGCCTTAACTTCCTTGTGTGCCCTGGATGAGAAATGATCCTTTGGCTCATATACATTGATGATTGTGTCACTAAAGAATATCACCCTGTGACCAGGAATCATGAATGGCAAAAATTTGGAGCTTGTTTTACAAATACACTTCCTAATGAAGAAAAATGCAAAAGCACTGCTAGTTTCCGGAACCTCAATTCATTTTCTAGACAGTGGGATAAAAATGGGAGAATGTTTGGGGAAGAGCCACCTTTTTTGCATTAATTTCTTGCTGTTAGCTTGTTCTTTGTTTTACTCTTGAAATGTTAAGGAAAAAAAAAAAACAAGCTGGAATTAAATAAAAAAACAAGACTGTGAAACTATATGTTTAATAACATTCTAATATTTACTATCCTCTCCTTATTTCCATTATGCACAGATACTGCTTCTTTGTACATGCTTTTGGGCAGACACACACAATGAACTAGTTTTCTAAATTTTAGATTGATTTATTAGGAAGAAGTTATTAGCCAATAAAAAACTAAATTTCCACTCAGTCTGAGTTTCACAGTACATTCAAAATGCCATGTGAACACTGTCTTTCAAAAAAAAAAGAAAGGGGGGTAGGATAATTTGGATTTTTTACGAATGAAAATAACACTTTTATAAAAATATTGAAATAAACAGGTGGTCCACTTTCACTTACTCTTTCAAATTTGAAAATTGAAAATTCATATTCTAGCTTTAGATGTAACAGACACTGAAGGGTGTCTCTTAGCCAGCACACATTTAGTGATGGTGCCGATTGCTTCTAAGACCAACACCTTTCTATTCCCTTTTCATTTTATATCTTAAATTATTAGAGGGTGTTGGTAACATGTAACTAAGAAGTGCCTTTACTATTGTAGGCCAAATCCAAAGTGACTAAGATCAGAGCTACTTACGTGTTTTCAGTCTCAGTACTATAAATACTCATCAATATTTACAGAGCATGGTCACACAAAATGTAAATTTCATACATTCATTCATATATACATCATACAAACATACTATCAATATCCACAAACATACACTGTTACTCTGTATCAGGTTCTGAATCACGAGTACCCTACTTGTCTATTTCTGATCCAGTAGAAATAACCCTGACCAAGTAAGTATTAAAGCACTCTTGCTTAATTTAGTGCATCTCCCTACTGCAAATGAAGTGAAAATTATCACTGATATTGGAATCAGATGACCTGAATTAAAGTTCTGGTTAGAAAAGCTATCATGGGCTAGTAACTTCCTTGACCTTAGTTTCCTCCACTGTGAATTGAGAATATCTCCTTTGCCTCTCCCACAGGGCTATTGTGAGAACCACATGACATAACACCTGTAGAAGTACTCAGCCACTGTAAATGTGACATAAGTTACTATTTGCATGATTAACCTCTCGTATTTACACAATTTACTCTCAAGACAAAGTCATTAGAGTTTCAGTCCCCCACCCCATCATACTTGGACATTTGCCTGACTTTTAAAATGAAGCACAAATAAGCTTAGATAATGTCATAAAATGAATAGTTTTAAAAGGAAGCACAAATAAGCTCAGACGACGTCATAAAATTAATCTCCGATTGTGTCTGTACAGTGCCAAAACTGCTGATTCATAATGAAATTGCAGTCAACCAACCAGATGTTTCTTCCACCGGATGCCAAATTGCCACTTTAACTGATTTTATCCAAGAAACTTACTATGTCTATGAGGATTGTATAAACACTACATTCATCATATTCCCTTTAATCCGTCTTCTGTAGATCCCATACATGTACCTGGCTAGGTGCACACCTCCTCACTTATTGGAGACAGGTTCATCACATTCTACAAAGTGAAGAGCACGCTGAGAGAATCCCTAGCACAAAGTTATGCCCAAATTGCAGTTTTCCTAAGAGACTTGTCAAAGGAGCTTGCTGCTCATCTTAGTTCTTGTTAAGAGAAATCCTGTGTAGAGCAAAGCTCTGGTTCCAATGACCACACTTGTTTTAACCCCTGGTTTCCTAATTCCCTCTCTTCACTTCTGGTGCTTGACAAGCAGTTTCCATTTGGAGACACTGTGCTGCTCCTCTCCACTCCAGCACCATGTCCATTGCCTTCACTAAATTGGCACCGTAACAGCAACGGTTGCCAAGATCTATGCAAGGGTAGGAAGGGCTGAAAGGGAACATGAAGCAAAATGATCCCTTAATTCAAATGAATTATTGTTACCTTTCTTCACATATTCCTTCTCTCCTCCCTTATTGTTCTCATCTCAAAAGAGAGGTAATAGGTTCCAAATCAGACCACAAAGAGGATCTTCAGAATCAAGTTAAATTGGAGCACAAGGATTGGAGCTGATGGGAATATGGATTTGTAAGGTGCCAAAGTCTGATGTAATTTACATCTATTTCCTGATTTCTAGCCCTTTGGCATCTATTGAAATAGGACTTCATTGTAGAGTTCTTGTATCACACGCACGCACACACACACACACACATTTTGTTTTAAATTTAATTCAAGACACATAATTTTATATATTTTCTGTGCAAAACCTTGTGTATGAATGGTGAATTCTGTGTGCCAAGTATTTAGACTACTTTTATCATTTCTCTGGTGCTTCTCTAAGCAGTTTTCTCCAAAAGGGCCTGTAACTCATAATCACAGGGGCTGTTTGTGAATATATTTCTCTGGGTCAGAAATTTTGCCAGTGCTGACAGGCACCCTGGACAGCTTTTCAGAAATCTCCTGGTTATTACTCATCCATTAGAAAGAGAAAAAAAATGATATTTTGCATCAGTAGTTGTTTCTCTCTCTCTCTTGCCTTTTAAATTACAGAAATAAAGTGCCCATTGTAAATCGTTCATGCTGGCAGACAATATTGCATGCAGATCAGGCAGAGAGACCATTGCATGGAAATGGTATGGGGGTGGGGGAGACCTTTGTGAATGAGTAGACATTAGAGGGCCCTGAAATGGTTTAGTCGGTCAAAAATGTCTCATTAGTGGGCAGGAAAGCTAGTTGCTCATCCCTGGGTGGGTAAAGATTAATCTATTTACTTTAGGAGTTTCTTATTAAGTTGTTTTACTTGTAATAAAAACATGCATTTTTTTATTCTATTTGGATTTTTTTAATCTAGCTTTGAGTAAATAAATTTTGAAAAAACACTAGTTATAATAGTGGATGGCCTAAATCATATTTTAAAAAATATTGTCCCACACATGAAAAGAACAATTTAGAACAGCTAAGAGAGAGAGAGATGAGCGTATTGTTTAGTCCATGTTTTCAGTGAAAAGGAGACTCTAAGTTCTTTAATTGTACTATAGCATTTATATTAGGGCTTCCTCTCACACCCCTCCTCAGACTATCCATGATTGGGGAAACATGGATAAACAGATAAGATAGCATTAGAATGGCAAACTTTCCTGCCAAGACCACCAAAACAACAGTAGGAGCTCTATTAGTGGAAGAGCAAAACAGGACTCTAAATATATAACGAAAAACCCAATAAAGGATCAGATGCAAAACAAGCTGAAAAACTAACCTTTGAAAGCTGAATATAGAAATGAAACATCCATACGGGACAAGGAGTTGGGGCAGTGGTGAGAATAAAGGAGGGGAGCATAATGGACAATGGTGGTGGACTGTGGATGATTTGGTGGCTTGTGCACTAAGGTGCTAATGACAGATGGGGGAGGGGAATCCTGTATTTCCAAAACACCAACAATAATGTAAGCCAATGTTACCTCAATAAAAATAAATAAATTTAGAAGTTTCTTATCATGTTTTATAAGCTTTCATCACAAAAAGAATACAAATATTAATAAGCAATCAGAAGTATAAGAAAAATTTAAAGAAATATGATATATATAAGTGAAGAAAAGAATGTTTACATAATTGCTAAACACAAACTCTGATAACAAAAATAAATACATACACATGAACATACATACATACATAGTGATTTTGGAGAACAAAGTTCTCATATTTTTTTAAAGATAATCAGATATCTCCTAGAATCCCAAGTATTATTGAAGTTGTTACAGGTGGGGGGAAAACTTTTAAAAGTTTTCAATTTCACATGTGTAGATGGAGAAATAAGTAAATCTGAAATAAAGATGGATAGCACATATAAGTAATAGAAAAAAGGTAAAATATTGGCATCAAGTCATATAGCCTCTTCATTTTATGTTTGCATTGTATCATCTTTATTGTTTCTGAGTTAATTCTATCTCTCTGCTAAGAGTCAAAATCTGATCTAATAAAAAGAAACTAAGCACTAGTCAAGGTTCTCAAAGTTCTGGTTTGTTATTAGGTCTAAGAAATAGAGAACTACTACTACTTTGTAAGTCTGGTTGGTGAAGGTGATAAATTTTCCTGCACCAAGGAAAATTTTATTGCTATAGTACTAGTACCTGATGACTACATGGGCAAAGCACTAATCAAAATTTCTGTTATTGTATAGTTAGTTGAGTATTTTGTGCCATGTTTTGTTTAAAATCTGTAAGTAATGAATTGATAAAGTAAGTTGCTCAAATTGTCAGAATTCACAGTAGCACAGTCACTCCAACCATTTCAGGTATCCAGATGAATATAGGTTGTTCTGAAGTGTTATGCGTCCTACATTTGTCTTAGAGAGCCTAGTTGTCCACCAAAAGCATTCTCTGTGTTCTTTTTCTTGACTGTTTGGCAGATACTAGAGCTTTGGGCAAATCATTGTATTTTTTTTTTTTGAAAGCTATTCATGAAATGATTATTTGTAGTTTATTGAGTGACTTCATGAGCCTAGAAAATATATGGAAAACTTCTTTGTGAGTTTGCTTTTGGAAGAGATAAGACAGGCAATCGTAGATTACTATTATAAAATGCAGTTATGCCTTTATTACAAAAACACTTTTGAGATTGTTATTAATATTTTTATGGTTTTAAACCCTGCTTCTACTTCAAATTAATGGGAGAGATGGTATGTGTATAAAGTAGCAGATTTGAGAGTCAAAAGTGAAAAACATAAAATTTATCAGAATGTAGAATGAAAAATTTTAATTCACGACAAATATCCAACTTGGTTCAAAGTAAAAACTAGAGTAAGATATATGGATGACTAGGCACCATAGGTAATCAGCTTCACAATAAAAAATTAGAAGGACAGAAAAATGAGGAGTAGGTAAGCAAGCCGAGATCCTTGATTTATGAAAATTTATTTAGCACTTTGTTTATATTTTTTATTTTCTTCTTTATAATATAGCTTATACATTTTATTATTTTCTCTGTTGCTTCCTTGTTTTTATTATATACTATTCTTTTATATACAAACAGGTAAAGGGGGAATATTTTTCTTTTTATATAATTGACCTATCAAATCATATATAAGATAAAAGAAAAGTGAAAATAGGACCTGTGCTCTGCTAAAAAAAAATAGAAGACAATGGACTCTTAAATTGTTGACTATCTAAATGTCCTTGTGAAATTGGCAATAATGTGTTATCCTAAAATGTAAAATTGTAGATGAGAGCCACCAATTTGTGTGACCAATCATTTTAAGGATGCTATCATTTGCCAGTCTCCTTTTAAATTTTTAAAAATATTTAATAATTTTGGTTTGTATTCCAAATTAGATGAGAACATCAGCCTGTTATTCAAATTGATTTTCCCAACTCTATTAACTATTTTATTAATTTCATTCTATTCTGAATAGTTTCTTTAACCTGATATCCAATATCAAAGTATGGACTTGAAATAATAACTCCAGTAAGAGAAAACTTAAAAAAAATCAAAAAACAACAGATAACTCAATAGTTGTGCCCCTACCTGCATTTCTGGACCTCATGCTTTTATTTGTTTAATTAATTCTGAATTTTTAATCTCCATTATAGTGTAAAATACAAAACGGAGAGGAGAAAACATATGTATATGTGAAGTTTAAATAGTTTCTATTAAATTGAGGGCCTGAAGGCAACATTTTTTACTTAAGAGTATAAAAATTTAAACCAGAATAGAATTAATGAATTTCATTATTCTTGAATACATTAACTGGAATTAGATCCTCATCTATGAAGAATGTATAAATGTTCCTATTAGTGGGTGTAAGTGGCTTGGGTGTCCAGTGATTTTCTACTTTAGGTTAGAGTCATCACTGGGATTCTTAGACGTCAGAAATGAGTGGATAGATAATTTTCAGTAAAGTTTTTGATTGAAGAAGAGTATTACCCACATAGGATTTGCTTGTGACCTGCGAGTAGTGCATTAAACAAAATACTCAATAAATCTATGATAACAGAAGTTTGACTAGAGCTTTCAACTTACCAGTTTACCAGTACAGTCATCGGTTTCCATCATTTGAAAACTGTGCAAGTTGCACACATCACATGGACAATATGACTTCTAATTTGTCAAATGTCTGTTTGACTAAATGGTCATTACATTTGTTTATCCCTGACTAACTCGTTGTTAGAATGTGAGAGTCATACTAATAATCACAAATTAGAGAGAAAGCTAATGCTGATTGAATTGGAACATATTTTATCATATGTGTGTATATATATGTCTATATATATATAAAATCAGAACTAAACTTTAATAGCAGTTTCTTATTTTTTTCCACTGATTTTATCCTTCACTTCCATTGTTGGACCCATTAGCATATTTGGACTATAGATATCATTTATTTAGATTGTCTTGTAAAATACATTCACAACTTTGGAATAGTTTTTATTTTGCACTAGTTTGGGACTCTGCTTCGTGAAAAAAGTTTTATTCGTTACCAAAACATGTTCTTTTCAACAAACCTCATTTTTAGATCAGTCTTAAAGCATATGTTAGTAAGCATATAAATGTCTATTTCCATCATATCCTTTTGCATAATCACTTGGTTAAGGCTGACTTTAATATTTGTATAAAAGGTTGCTATTTTTTAGGGATTGGGGGAACATACTTCAGAATTAGTGGGTACAGAACAGGTACATAGAAAATGGGAAGTGAGGTTCATTCTCCATTGGACTACTCTGAGTATAGCCATTCAACATATTTAAGGTGTGTTTTTTCTCACCCAGATATCTTGGTCTCCCATTGATTTCAAAGGATTCTGAAAAGAGAATAAAGAGGTGAAAAGCCAATGCTAATCTTAGAAACTGACTTCATTTTCTTCTACCAGTGAGTTTTCATCATCTAGTTTATTCTTATCATTTAAAAAATATTTCTTTCTCTATCCACCAAAGAAAGAAATACTAAAAACTTTCTCTCTAAAAAAGAGAAAATCAGGGAGAAAGACTGTTTTCAAATTCCAGACTAATAATTTTAACTTAACACTAGCTAAAAACAAGCATGAAAAAGAATGTATCCTTTAAATTAGCTGCCACTGTGCAAATTAAATTAGTTCAATAACTAATCTGATCCTGGCTTGCTATATCATGTAGCTAATTAATATATTATGATTTGAAGAATTCTCTTTATATTAAATGTATATATAATACACAGTTTGTGACTTACTTTGCAAAGCAATTTTTAACAAGCAGTAGCTGCTGTGTGGTAGCACACAGTTAAACTTGGAAATTAAACTTTAAAATTATTAGTCATTTATACCAACTTTTTATCAATATAAGCTGAGTCATTTAAAAGCAGTAGTTTACTTTCCTTTTAAAATCGTGCCTTATGGATTTAAATTGCAACTCATTTTACTAGATGTTATTAACAGCACAAGTTTGTGATTCTACTTTAATATTATCATCTGAAAATTAAGATGATAATAAAAATCAAGCTTCATGATTATTCCCCAGGAATGAGGAAATGTGGTGGTTATTGTGTTCTTAACAAAATGATATTAATGCTGCCATTAAAAAGGCATTTAAAATAACTAGGTTTAGAGTATCTTACTAACCCAGGAGTGTCTTAGTCAGAACTAGTCCCAGATATCATAAACACCTGGTAGTCCCTTCATTTTTGAAAATGTTTGCTAAGAATAAAAACACCTAATTTCATGTCAATAGACCTAATTTTAAACTACTAGCACTTAAAAGCCACTTATATGGATATATAAATATGAAATGATAAAAATCATTCCTTGCAACATTTTTTGTGAAGAAAAATAAACCATTTTGGAAACATAATAGTATATTAAATATTATCAAATACATGTTCTAAATATCAGCAAATTCAAAGGATAACATATTTTGCATTTCATATTATTTAGATGTTGTTAGGAAACACACCCACTAAAAGTCTCTATCTTGGAAGGGAGCATGCTATGACAAATAGCTTGGGAAAACTGCAAAAAATTCAAGTGCTTTCAAAATATCGACTTCTCAAAGGAGGTACTATTATTATCCCTGCTTTTCTGAATTAGCAACATGAATCTTTTAGATTTAAAGCAACCTGGCCACATTTGTGGGTCTAGTAAGAGGTGTGGCAGTAGGACTCTTGTGCCAGGCTGCTTCCAGGTTGTTGGTGCAGGGTGTGAAGGTGATTTACAAAGTCTTTGGCTATAGTAGTCTACAATGAGGGAAGAATGAGGTAAGCATACTGATACTAAGATTATTTTGTTAATCATTTTTGATGGGTAGAAGACTATACAAGAGAGAAATCAGGAGGGTCCAAACTAGAATCAAAGCAACTGAAATTTTAAATTATGGATGCTAGAATGTTGCAGTCAAAGTCAAGAGAGCTAGCCAATTGAATGGGATTTGAAGAGAAAAGTGTGTACAAGGAGACAGAAGAGAATTGACTAAATAGAGAAGAATGTACTCTATCTTTAAAGATCAACACAAAAGGAAATTAACTGAAACTTTCAGTAACCTGCCCCAGAGTTTTTTTCTATTATACAATCTTACCTATTTACTCTTTCTCATTTGTTAATAGAAAAGAAAGAAAAGAAAAAGTGCATTTTCTTTTTAAACATAATTCAATTATGCTAGAAAATTTTGTTCTTCAAACTCCCCAATTATTCTGCTGTTTTCTTTTTATATGCTTTTCAAATGCCTCTAGTATAAATGATCTGGCAATATTTTTTTTCCAACTCCCCAAGGTAATTTTAAGAATTATTTTATGAAATATTTCCAGGTTTCCATATTGTAACACTTTTTGCCTCTCCTCCCAAAACATGGATATGTAAAGGCAGATATTCTTCTTCCAAAATAATTTAACTTAATTCACAAAAACATTAGCTTAATAAATTATCATAGAACTGCAAAAATACACTTCCTCCCATCAACCTTGTTTGGTCAAATCCTACCTTTCTGAATGCAAGTCAACTGGTCAACAAGATTAAGGTGGGTTTTGTGTACAGAAAGTCTTTTCCTTAGGCCATCATGACTTTGAAGCTACCCCAGGCACATTTCCTTTCTCCTGCCATTATAAGGGTCATAGACTGCCAAGTTGTTGTTACATTAAAATATTTATATATCTTTTTATATCTATATAGATATCTAGATAGATAGACAGATAAATCTTCAACCCCACAGCACTTAGTTCAAATGTGACTTCAATGCTTTTCAGTTTCACCAGCAGGTGGGGAAGCTTATTTCTTTTGCTTGTCATTTGTTTTTTTCCTTTAGAGGAAATACAGCATCCTTTCTTATGGTCTTTCCCAGAGTGCCACTGATGTGCTCTAAGCTTCTGGTTACTGCTTCCTAGAGTGTAAGAGTGAGGAAATCAAGAGAAATTTATTTTTAGAAATAAGAAGTTTAATGTTACATGTTGTCTAAATTAAAGAATACAAATCAAGGAAATCTTAAAAATCAATTTATTTTAAAATGGTCTTTATATTTACTAATTAAGAGCAAATTAGTTGACTTTGAAAAATGTCTCTTCTTGGAAGTCAGATAAAATAGAAACCAAATTTTAAAATTATTTGTATGATGCAAAGATTAACTACAATCTGTATTTTAATTCCTTCATATGGAACAGAAAAAATAGAAGAATATAGGATGCAATTTTCTCTGTTTTTAAAGATCAACAGAAAAACCAGTTATGCAGTTCTTTGAGTAACCTATTGAAATGTTTTAACAGTTTTCTACTAATGAAAACTTTTTTATCTATCATGCTTCAGCAACTTATCTATTCTCTTTGTGACAAAAAGATAGGGAGTATTAGTCATCAATTTCCATTTACAAAGAATATAGCATTTCTTATGGTTTTATACCTTGTATGTTTTACAAACACCTTCTTTTCTCAATGACCTAGAATCACTAACTAAATTTAGTCAAGTTATTTCAATGTTTTAAGATAAGGAACTCTCGGTTGCCAGCAATAAAGACTGACCTGTCAAAAAACAGGACACTAGAGGATGGATATTTGGAGTCAAGATGACAGGGGTCCATCTAAAGATTAAAATGTGCATTTGAGTTTGAGCACATGTTAAATGGATGGATGTGAACTGACAAACTTAGGTATTCTTTAAAAACCTCTGGTTCCCATAGGATGCTTATCAAAGCTTATACAATCAGGGAGCTCAAAGACAGACTTGTGTTCCCATGTTGAGAGGCAAAATGAAATTTAAAAAAAAAAGGGTAAATATTCACCAAACATTCAATAGATATATCTGAATTTTAAAAGACATTTGCCCCTAAGAGTGATTACTTTTGCCTAATTTGAAATTAGAATTGGCTTGTTCAGGGTTTTACTATTCTTACTAATCAATTTTATAAAAAGGTAAACATATATTGACTAAATTTATGATATGCAACACAGTATATCTACTCAAGTTATGGTTGGAAATATGAAATCAGAAAATAAACGTAAGTAGCATATTAAATAATTTTCACAAAGAATAGATCATCACTAAGAGATTTCCCCAGTACACTAATGGGTTAAATTAACTTTCACTAAAACATTCTCATGTATTTTCACTGCCTAGTCTTACTAATTTTACTTAACAAGTAAAGATAAGTTGTATATAAAAAAAAACTTAATTCTCAAATAAATGAGTGTGTGAAACTAGAGGAGAAATTTACCTATTTTATTAGAAATATGTAATTGATTAAAATGTTCACTTCAACCTGAACACAATCCAAATCTATCTAAAAAAAAAAAGCAGTTATTTAATTTATTATCATGTATTACATCTCTCACTCAAGTTCCACTTCAAAGGACATCTAAATGTGTCCATCCAAGTACACCCATTTAACAAATGTACTAAGGCTCAAAGGTATTAGCACACATTTTATTCTCTAGTCTGGGACATTGTCATCTTGACCCCTGTGTACTGCTGTTAAACACAGAATTTACTTTGAAGCTTTCATTTAAGGAATTGAGTTATTATCCTTTGCTTGACCTTTGTCCATGGTATATTTATCATGATGCCCTGTAAAACTATAATGTGTGAGAAAAGTGAGAAAAGGAAGTAGTATATTTGTGATTTATTAAGAAAGGAGGAAAATGAATAAATCAGATTTTGCAAAAATCCATTCATAGGTGACTCTTACATACCCCATTCATAATCTCAAAATTCCTTCCCAAAATGATTATCATTCTTCTGAAAACAATCATTAGAAAAAGGAAGTTGAAATTAATCATGACCTGTGATTTCCAGAATATATCACTAGGTATTGTTTTTATTACTGGGAAGAAAAGAGGGAAACAACATTATCTTTAAAAGTGCAGCAAGAAATAGTTTTCAAGCTGTTTCCCTTAATGAACTAGAAATAGTAACCCTGTCAAATTTAATATAAAAATAGTGTTATAAGCCTATGGCATCTATTTATTACTGGAGAACAAAAGCCTCCATCTATTTCCTTTAGAGAATGACATTTTTGTAATTCGCTGCCCATTTCATTTGTTCCAAAGGCCTTCGTGGGGTGACAAATATCCCACAGAAATGGCTACTGATACTTGATAGGATAATGTGCAGCCCCTCAGGACAAGGGCAAAGGCAGCAAACTTATCATCCTTTAGTTTAGCTTAGCATGGGTCAGTAACAGCGCCAGAGGTGACAGAAGATGTTAAAGTGTGGGAAGCAAGAGCTGAAAGCTGTAGGAGGGGAGTTTTTATAGTTTATCCTTTCTTTTGCCAAGAAGCTACGGAGACAGCTTGAATCACATTGTTGATTTGGTTCATTGCACGCCACACTAACAGTTTCTGGAAAAGAAGAACGAGGGGGAGAAAAATCCAGCACTTATGGGTCATTCTCACCAACAGCATGTGGCATTTCAACATGTCCTATAGGAGGAGGAAATGCATATTTAATATTTTAGCTTCAAGTTCATATTTTAAGAATGCATTATCCTGCTGGAAGGTCTGTGGTGAATAATCAGTAGGACATCACCATTATATCAACCTGATAATTTTGCAGAGAAAAAAAGCATTAGCAGTGTTGTCTTTCATGTGGGAATTTTCACAATATTGTTTTCTGTGTCAGAGTGAATAAAAAAACCTGCTAGTATAACTCTTCTTTAAATTTTTAACTTACAAATGTTCCAGACATGGACTACTTTAAATTTATCATTAACTTTTGTCCTATAAGGACAATTGACTTGCATGACATCTGATTATACATATTTTATTCCCACGAAAATTAAATCAGTATAGAACTCTCCCTCAGAATAGTGCCAAAGAATGATATGCACCAGCTGTTATATTACTCCTGATTCTATTAAAAGATCATGTGAACAAATTCTTCTAAACACTTTCAGTTTAAAAAAAAAGAAGAAAGTATAAAGAAAAACATAAGTTCTTCATTAGGCAGGTATCGCTCGTCATGGCTGTCATCGCACACAATGACACTTGCTGAAATGTGATGGTTATGCTGTGATGTCTCTAAGGGCACATCTGGTAAAATGATTCCTGTTTTGCAATATTAAGAAATCACTTTTTTATGTTACATGTGATTTGAATTAATTTGTTTTAAAAATTAAATTATACAATGCAAAAATTCCTAGAGAACTGATAGGATAAAGAACTAAAAATGGTGACCTTGTTTCACAAGTAAGATGCCAACTCTACCTGAGTAATTAACAGCTTTGATGAGTATTTTGAACCATGATGTCCTCCAGAAGAACTGTCAGAACCTCTTTGGAAAAAATATATTTTTCTTTTTTAAGTAGAAAAAAGGCCCACTCCTGAATCATTTTCTTGCTATGATAGACAATAAAATGTGTTATCAACAGAGAGTAATGAGTATTAAAACTTAAATATATGAAAAATATTTTTAACTGAGTAAAATCAGTCGCAGTTTGATATAACTATAAGGAATGTGATGAAGCTTGGGATATTTTCTAGCAGGCTCCTTTTATTCCAGGCATATCTGAAAAATTACATAATGGTGAATTGCAGGAAGATGAAGACAAACTGATGCCTACTTTGAAATAAGTATGTTAAATAGTTCACATACTTTATCTCTGAAAACCTACTTGTATGCTCCTAATAGCACTATGGCTGGCTAAAATTTATACAGTACTTTTTCCATTGAGTTGGAAATTGTTCCCTTTTCAGAGAGAGGTTCATGTTTATTTCCAATGCAGAAGAACTTGTTTTAGTTTTGAAGGTAAATTGAACAAGTGATTGCTTTCATATATCATGTAATTCCTTACATGTTGATGGCTGTAACTTTTCTACTTAACACATTTTATTCCTTACCATGCCTGTCACTGGTTTAAGCAATCTGCAGGTAATTGATTTCTTCTGTAAAACAGATAACATTTGCTTAAAGCTCTTCTGATAGCTTTACAGCCTCTGCATTAGGAGAAGCACTTCCGTCACCACTGGCATTCTTATAAAATATAATTATTATATATCCATCAAAGACTAAAAGAAAAGGGAAGTAGGAAAATATAGTACAAATATTTTCTAAATTTAGCAGTCATGAAACTAGTATTGCTCATCACATCGCTTCATTCTTATTTTTGCCACCTCAGTTATAAGACTCATCTTAATTGCTTGTTTAAAAAAAACAAACAAATATTAGTCTTCCCAAATGCTAAACAGTCAAATCTTTAGGTTTCCAAAGAAGAAAAAAGATCTGTAATTCAAGCACTGATTACTTCTCAACAATGATTCACATTTTAACTCATCTGTTCAGAAAAGTACATATATAATAAGTACCCTAATTAAACAGCTTTCATAATGCATATAATTTGAATACAAATAAATTCAATTGGTCAGAAGCTTCCAAACCAGTTACTACTTTAGGATCTAATAGATCTCTTGTGTTAATATTAGAAAGGTGAACAATTGTGGCTCTTTGTAATGGGTGGTCTACAACTAAGAAAGTCAGATCAATTTAGTTTTCCACTTAATATTTTGTTTGTGATGTGTATGAGAGAAGTCTACAGAGAGAAGAGATTTTAGCTATATGATGTTCTAAGAAAAAAAAACAGGCATGCTGTTGTAGGTATCTAATAGGTATAATATGATCTTTGTTTCTTTTATTTTCCTTTTTTTAATTCCTTTTAAAAATCTTCATACAATGGAAAGCTGATTATTTTCCAATTCCAAGTGTCAGTACACTGAAAAAATACATTGCAAGCTGAATATGTGGATAAGAGGATAGATAAGCTAGAATGGGCTAGTTCAGTTTAAGTTGATGGAAAGTATCTTTTAGATTTGGGTGCTATATTAGTTTGGTATCTATAATATATAGGAGAGGCATATAATGGAGTAACAAATGAACAACTAAGAAAGCAAGCAAATGTTTTATATTTTTCGATCACAAGTAAATCTCATTGGTGTTCTTAATTTTCAGTGGAAGTTCTAAATAATGATGCAAAATTAACATTTTTCTCACACATTTCCCTTTTCTTATTAGAATCACTTCTGGACAACTCATGCATTAAACATTGTAATGCCTTGTTTTCCACACTGAATTTTCTGGTATTGAAATAGAAACTGTCTACATGGGAATTTCTTAATGAATAATTCTCAAGTATATATTTTTATTCCTATTATTTCTATTTTAGTTTTTTGATTAAAAGCTAAAAGTAAAATTGACTTGTCTTTGGTTTGGGAACATATGGAAAGGTATAATTTTGGTTTTAGGGTCTCAAATTCTTTTACTCCCATTTGACTCTGTTCCCTGTGTTGTTTTACACACCTTCCTGTAATGTCAGTCATGGAGTGTCCTCCATTCCTTTAGCCCATGGCCCCTTCTCAGCATGGTTCCAGCTAATCCCATAAGTGTGTTCACAGAGGACTTCATCTTGTCACTTTGCCCCATTCCAGTCTCTTTGGAAACCCCACACCTCCCAGGAAATCATTGAAAAGTGATAACAAAAGAATTGATACATTCCCTGTCCCCATACTACTGCTCAACTTTTCCTAACTATTTTGTAACTCAAACCCCATGCCACTTCTCTTTGGAACTGCTTTATTAGCATACTTTAGTATTCTATTTCTTTTCAGTTATTGAACAATGGAGCTAGTTATTGAACTAACTATTCAGTTAGTGTCATCAGTTTTGATTTTAAACTCCTAAAGAGTAGACTCTTTGCCTGAGTAGAGTGACTTTTGTTCAGTGACTACTCTAGCATTATGTGTAAATTTGTAACTAATAAGTATATTTTAGTTATCATTTTACTATACATTTTTAACTGTAAAAATGAGTGTATTTAAATTTACAATGACATTTGTTTTTCAGAAAGTAGAATGTTAGCAAAAGATTCAAGTCACAGATCAATATTTTTTTCCCCTTGATTGTTTTCAGGTTTTCATGAAGTTTGTATTTTATTATTTACTTTCTTATTAAAGTACATGGGCTCAGGGTCCATAGTTACATAGTTATGTTCTCCAAATTTTGTATTCATTTTCTTTTGCTTAACTGTATGTGATACCCAGACCACTTACACAATGAGGGTGGGAGAGGAGTCAATCTTTAAAATACTTAATCTTAACAATCAAATTGTTTCATTTGAACAATCATCATTTTCTATATTTAATAACACTTCTAAAATAGATTAAACTCTTCCTGAGAATCTGTGCCTGATTTGGGTGGGGCTGCAAGTTCTTTAGGGGAAATACATCATTTTTCACTTTTACTGGATAGAGACATTCCAGGCATAGCCCCAGATTAAGAGATGCTTTTACCAAAATTAACTAGTGTAGTTGTTATTTCATAACATATCATTGTTTAGCTGGTCTTAAATATTTCAACAATACTTTGATTAGGTTTACTTTTTTAGGAGTAAGAGAAGTGTCAATCAGAACTTCCTAATACTGTGTTACTAATACTCTTGAAAAGTCAAAGCAAAAAGGTTTGGCATTTGCATTGAATTATGAAAGGTAACCCAATGTGATGGAAGGGCAGTATATTGTTAGTGACTTATTTTTGAGAAAATGCTTCTAAGTCCAAGTATATGATTAGATGCTGTTTTCAAGTCCCTAATTGAGCACTTCCAAGTGACCTATGAGTTGAAGTCATTTGATCTTTGGGTATTTGAGTGAAGTGTTTGATTTTTTTCTTCTACTACAGATAATGTTGAAATGCATTGATACTCAAGTTTTAATTGAAAATTACTTATTCTGTGTTGTACTGATGAAAAGATTACTAAATATGTATTAATATGAAAGGATGAGAAGACCTATAAACTTAAAAATTGTACTTAAGTATACCTGCATGTTTACTTACTACTACTTGTTCTAAGTGTAGGTCCTTAGGGTCCCATTAAATACTTGTGCTCTTATAAATTATGTATCCAAGAATGTGAAATATATCAATTTTAGGCAGTAATATCCATGTGCATGGTGGTAGAATGTTGATTCTTTTGCTCCCTCTCATTACAGCTCAGAACTTAATTGCACTGCATTAGCAAGCTTGCCAGTACAGCAGTTCAGCTGGTGTGTCTTAGAACTGTCCGATTCCTTTGCTTTAGATCTCAGTCATGTGATCTACACTGACTTAATCTTTGGCCACAGAGGTTGCCAGGCTTAATGTTTTATGTCGTGACAAACCAGAGAAGAGACACCTAACATGGGAGAGTAGAATGCTCTAGCATCAAGGTAGATGCCAACAAGGTCATTTTGAAGCCAGGAGGATTTTTTCAGTAGTTATGTGTGTGTAAGTCAGAATGTGTTAACTTTTTTCTATCTTCTTTTTTGTCTTTTTTCTAATGTTGACCTTTTAATTCACGGTTGTTGGAATCCAATCACAGTATTCCCAATTGCCACAAAATTCACAACTTTATATTAGGACCTTTTAGGAAATGTAGCAATATCAGAAAGAAGGGACCCAAGTCCCTAATATTTTACCTGTGCCATTGCAATGTTAAAACATTGAATAAAAAAGCATGTTATACTGCTTAGAATAAGGCTGAGTTACTCTAGCCCATGTCAGAATGCCTTAGTGCTCCAGCATGTAGGTTTTCCGAACAGACAAAACATAAAAGGAAGTAATAATCAATAAAGAGGGCCTCCCTGTTGGCACAGCAGGTTAAGCAATGCATTATGAAGCAAACTACAGTCACTGCAGCACAAGTTCAATCCCTGCTGCTAGCCAGAGAGGGGACCCACATGACACAGCAGACCTCTCCTGCCTCACCTGCTGTTCCCCTCAGCAGTGTGTTTCAGTTAATCTACCTGTTCTGCTCCCCACTCTGTCTGATGAATCCTCTCACCCTCCATGACTTAGGCCTGTACCCCAACTCTTGTATGCATAAATAAATAAATCTTGGGGAAAAAAAAGAATCAGTAAAGAATGGAAAACCCTGAAGAATTAAAAACTTGCATTCAAAAGTCATTCTTATGAGGAATTCTACACTATTTTGTAGAGGAATCCTAACAAGGGCAGATATGTGGGAGTCCATTCAGGACAGTGAGGTGGCTGCAACAAAAAGCAATTGTGCTATCCCCTGGAAAACCAGCAATCCTTATTTTTTTCCCAGGGCCTCTCCAAAATTTGTTGCATTTGACTCTGAAGTTACTGTATTCCAAGATTTGATAACCTTCAAGTGTCAGTCACAGTATGAGAGTACATAGATCTGCATTCTCTCATGGGTACAGGGTAAGCTCTCCACATATTTGGCAAACTTGAAAACTTCTTATTTTCCATTCCTTAATTAAAAAAAAATAAAACATACTGTCATGTACCAGACACTCAAATTTCACAACATTTTTATTTATGTTTATAAAGAATATAATCATTTAAACACTAATAGTAGACAATGATTACAAAGAATTTCAACCAGGCAATAGTCCAAATATAATTTTGATTCTTATTAGAAGAGACTTTTTGTTATTGATATGGCTGGAGAAAAACAAGTAAGCAGTACTGCCTCTACATTTTTATTTAGATGTATTAGCTATTTATTTGGAACTTTATAACACCAAATAAGATGGAAGTCAAATTACTTAATGAGTTTAGTCAGGTGTTGATAAGTCACTCAACCCAAACCACTACTTATTTTGTATGTTATCCTCCCATCCATAAAACTTTTTTTTCTATTTTATATTCCTGTTGTATATCTGAAAAGTGAAGACTGAAAATATTACATTCTAAGTTAAATTTGCTGATGACCTATACACTTTGAGATGTTTCTTATGGAGTAAGTCTTCATGTCTTATGTCAGCTGGGAAGCAACTGTAACCATGGGAGGTATTAGGATATTTGGGTCACAGGAAAACAATTTTGAAACACATAATTTGCAATGCTCAACAAAAAAGACAGTTGCACTCTGTGTATAGTCTCCTGGTATAGGATCAGGAGCAACAGAAGGACACAAAGACTATGCAAAGGTGCATGCCAAGTTCTCAAGTAAAATTATGCGAACATTCCCACACTTCCAGAAGATATCAACATTATCTCTAAAAAACATTTTTGGTTATGTAGAAAATTATGGTAGTTTACCACTAAATAGATTTGTATCTAGCTTATGTTTATTAGCTTGTTAATTAAAGAGGAAGAATAAAAACCAAAATTCCACCTAAATGATTTAACTTCCAAACAACCTGCATATTGGTGAGCATGGAAAAATTATTTTTATCTTAGAACATGGAGGAATTTAGGAGTAGTTTGTTATGCAGCATTACTATGCAAAGTGCTGACTGATGTATGTGTGTATATATTGGTAAGTGAGTGTTCTGGAGGATCGACCAAATAGTCTGTCCACAGAGACATGTTGACAGGTGTTGACTTTGCTAATTTCACTACTATATTAACAGGATATATCCTAAATCACAAAATCTAATATAACTCTGCACTGGCATATGAAGCATTGGAAACTAAGACATAATTAGAGTATATTGAAATATCACTTCAAGAATAATACATAGGTTAATAAAGAGCTAAATAATGATGAGTTCAGTGATTTTACTTTTGTGGAAGCACTTTACAGTTAACTTGATCTTACTACAGTTTAAAACTTAAGCTTTCAATATCTCTCTAGATGTCCCCCAATTAACCTAACCCTTGTATATTTTAATTTTTTTAGTATTCTCAAATATGGATATTATCAAACCTCCAGGAAGGAATTTGTTGTTTAAAAGTCCTTCTCTTTTGTAAAGTATCAAGAGATGTGATAATTCCAGAAATCTGACACTCTACCATAATGTTTATTTTTGTCTTTGGAGAGAGGGTGCAAGTCTACAAATGTATGTAAATATTGTAGAATAAAACACAATTCCTATTGTTAATGCTCAAGGAAAGATGTTCTTATATTTTTAGTGGTTTAAAACATTTCCCCCATCTTGTACATAAGTAATGTGATCAAATAACTAAGAAAGCTAGTCTTTCATCTATTACTCAGATTATCTGAAGTTCAGGTTGCTTTCAGGAACTATAATCTATAACTTCTTGTGCAATTCTTATAAAATTTTTTAAAGATTTATTTATTTATGCATACAAGCACTGGGGTACAGGCCAGAGGTGTGGGGGTGGTGAGAGGATTCACCACAGAGAGCAGGGAGCAGAACAGAGAGATCGACTGAAATACACTGCTGAGGGGAGCAGCGGGCACAGCAGGAGAGGTCCACCGGGCCATATGGGTCCCCTCCCTGGCCGGCAGCAGGGATCGAACTCGTGCTGCAGTGGCTGCGATTTGCTTCACAGTGTGCTGCTTAACCCACTGTGCCACCAGGGAGGCCCAATTCTTATAAAAAATTTTGAAACTACTACATGGATGATTAAATAAAACCTATAAAGTCTATTCAGTTCTGTAATTTAAGTGTATCTTTTAATCAGTTTAGAATATAAGAAAGTTGTAAACAATTAAAATGACTTAATAACTATATACATAGAACATTCCATCCAAAAGCAGCATTATACACATTCTGCTAAAGAACACAGGAAAAATTCTCAAGAGTACACTACATGTTGAGACTAAAATTTCTCAATAATTTGATGAAGATCAAAATCATATGATACAGTTTTTTCCCATCACAGTGGTATGAAACTAGAAGTAATTCACAAGAAAAAAATGGAAAAAAATCACAAATATTTGGAGATTAAGCAGTATGGTACCAGAAAAATATTGGACAAGCAAAGAAGTCAAATTGAATTGAATTGAATAGAAATGAATTGAAGATACAACTTGTCAAAATTCATGAGGTGCAGCTCAGTAGTACTGTGAGAGAAGTATATAGCAATACAGGCATACTACAAGAAAAATCTGAAATAAACAATATTACTGTACACCTCAATGAACTAGAAAAAATAGAAAAAAGCCAAAAAACATTGTAAATAAATATATAATAAAAATCAGAGTGAAAAGAAATGAAATTGAGGCAAAAACTTCAATTAAAAGGGTCATGAAAACAATAGCTGGTTCTTTGAAATAATTAACAAAGTGGACAAATCTTTAGCCAGACTCACTAACAAGAGAGAAATAAATTCAAATAAATAATATAAGAAACAAAAGAGAGAATTGCAACAGGTACCAAGAAATATAAAATATTAGAGGAGATTGCTATGAACTTCCATTTTTGTATAAGAAATAGATAATTCTTAGAATCATATAAACTTCCAGGACTGAATCAACAAAAATACAAGTTTGAGAAGAACACATATACCACTACTTTTGGGTGAAATGTTCTGTGTATGTAGTTATTAAGTCATTTTGGTCTAATATGTCATTTAAGGCCAGTGTTTCCATGTTGATTTTCTGTCTGAATAATCTTTCCATTGATATAAGTGGGGTATAAAAAATACCCTACTAGAATTGTATTGCTGTCAGTTTCTCTTCTTAGACCTGCTAATATTTGTTTTATATATTTTCATGTTTTTATGTTGAGTGCATATATATATATATATTAATAAATGTTCTGTCTTCTCAATGGGTTGACCCTAATAAATGCACTTATATAACATCAACTTGTAACCATTATTTGTGTGCATTTTGGAAACAGATGAGGAAGAGAACGGTTATATTAGTATCTTTACTCCTGCATAAAAATATAATGATGCTTGCTTTGGGAAAACAAACAATTTCAACATTGAATTAATCATTCTTTGAATATAGTGTGTTGTTTATAGAAAATTAGGCTCATGTAGTAGATACGTAAAAGCAGCTATATCATTATACACATGTAATGTAGTATTTTTTTTTCTTGGAAAGTGTTCAAATCATCTGTAATATGTACAATGCATCTTTACATGAGGGGTATGGGTATATTCTGGGCCCCATGAATTATTTCAGAAACAATCAAAGCAGTGTAAGGATTTAGGGATATTCTAGACGAAACACAATTCTTCATTCACTGGGAAATCAAGAAGGTAGTGCAAAGAAAATAGATAATATGTTAGATAGATTTTACCTTAAGTAGAGAATGAAAAAAAGAATGGAAGGAAAAAAATATGAGTTACCAACCTTTAATCAACTGAGAAATTTAGAGAATATATATTGTTTAATGGATGCAATAGTTTGACATCTTAAAAATCATATTTATATGTATGTAACTTTTAAGCTTGATCTGAGAAACTATATTTCCTTAAACTCAAATAATTTGACATACGTTTAAGATATATCTTTGTCACCTCTGAAATTTGTATTAAAATACAGCACTCAGTATTAACTTTTGCTGTGTTTACAATAGGTTATATATGTGTTAAGAACAATACATTGCATTTTACATTTTTATGGTAGATGAAAGTAATTCAAAGTAGTTAAAAGTAATCTCTGTCATCACAACAACTTCAGTAAACATAAAAGTATTAAGAAATGTGTTTTTGCCTTACAGCTAACCTTGAGAAGAAATATCTGATAAAGGACATTAACTATGACTGAGTTTCAAAATTCTGAGCCTATTACATGCAGACCTTTCAATTATACCTTAAATGGGCCTTCTAAAATATAAGTGTAGATCTAAGAAACCACAAACAAAAAGTTATTCTTGAAGAAAAAGCAATGTATACGTTTTCATGTTTGCTTCTCATATAGACCAAAGACCTAAAATGAAAGGTTTCCCAGATCTTACCTTTTGATTGTTATAAGAATGTTAACATTGAAAACCTTTAATAGTGGTGATTCAGTTGAGAATAAATTATGATAAATTTTTTGAATTCTGAATCCTGGAAAATTCTCATTTTAGGAAACAAAAATCATCAAGTTGTTCTTACCCAGTATCTCCATCAAAAAGCTTCTTCCCCAGGCTTTAGTCTCTGATGTTTCTGTTGGTTGGTTGGTTGGTTTTTCCTTCCAGACTCCTGAACAGAGAGTAAAATCCATTAAATATACCTATCATCTTTATGTATTCCTACTTTAGTTACTTCTTTTTCCATATAAGATACCAAGTACACTAGGCATAGAGCTGCCGTTGGGACAATTTTTTTTTCCCATCACAACTGTTTTTTTAAGACCAGTCCTGAATGTGACCAAAACACAGACAATGGACATATGCCACTTACATGGATATATTAAAGCAACCTACCCACAAGTCAAGTTCAAACTTTTTTCCATTTGTTTAGCTGGTGTTACAAAAATTCCCATGAAACCTTAGGAAGTTCACTGGTCTGACTGTTATGTGTTACACATTGTATGGACTATTTTCACATGATCAGTGGACTATGGGCCTGTGTAATATTATCACTGAATTAGTACAAAAGAATCCAGTTTTTCATGGGCATTTTTAAAACTATAGTCAATGAATATTCCATGGTCAAGAGTCTTGTGTTTACTGGAGTTTATTAATACCCAGGAGATATTTCTCAAAGAGTGAATAATTCTTTACTATGCTGGCTCTTACTCCAGAATCAGAGGGCTGCATTGTTTCTTTCAATGGACTTTGCCTTAAGTTCCACCTTAAGCTTCTCCTAACACCATAGGGTCTGCTGGATCATCCAACACTGTAAGGAACTATATAGCCTAGTTGGTAAGACTTTTTGCATTGCAGGTTAGATCTGCTATAGGACCCTTTCTTGTTTTTCCATGTTTGTGTGTTTTGTTCATTTTTTTTATTATTTTTAAATATCAAGCAGCAACTTTGTTGGCTGTCTACCTCTTCTGTCTGTAAGGATGTCATACTTTATTAACCATTTCCACAACTCTCTCCTTCACCTGTCTTTATGGTAATGAAGAAAATGAGCTCTGGCAATTATGTGGCATCACCTGGTTTCTTTTACATGGGGGGGATGTTACTACCATGGGTGTTAAAGAACCCAGCTCTATAACCACCCCTCCTACTATCACCTCTTGTCTGTAAAGAATAGCTGAACTTCATTATTATGGTGCCCTTCTTACCAGCACATTGCTCACGACCTTGGTGAAAGGTATGTCCTTGTGTTTTCATGCTTCACATAACATGTCATTCAGCACACTCACTCTCCTCAGTCTCCTAATTCCTTCAACCATTTTCTAAAGCAATTTTTGACTTTTATTTTGCTAAGAGTTGATCATCACTTTTTATAGACCTTTGAAAGTAACCCTAGCAGTAAGTTTGTCTTTTCATTTGATATCCTTGCTAGAATATTAAATTCCATGTTTTTAGAAAATACATCTAAGGCAATTCTTATTTATCTAGCTATATATTCTGGTCCCCTTGACCAAACACTCTCAAAATCCAATCCCCAAATTTCTTTCTTCACTCTTGTCAGAATAGGCAAACTAGTTATTGCAATTTTTGTGAATATAGTTTCTTTCTACCCCTTCAGACCCCCAGTCAAATTGCTTCTCGGCCTTTTGGCTAAGATCAAGTGCAGACCCCCAGTCAAGTTAAGCTGGAATTAAACCCTTATTATTGATCTGGCAGCCAAAGAGAAGTTGAGCAATTCTTTAGCGGGTGCCTGCTGCCTTTTGAGGGGGGAACTTCTGCAGCATCTTCTAGTACTCTGGAAACCTAAATCTCGCTAAACAAAGATGGCTTAACATGACAAGCCCAGACAGTCCTGGGGTGGCCAGTATGTTGAATACTCAGCATCTTCAATATCATCCATTTGGATTTTCCTGTCCCATTTTCCAGAATCTGAGCTTTTTATTTTCCTCCTACCAGGGACTTTATATTTGCATAAAAATCTGCCTCTGTTATTCAACAGAGTTGTTATTCAAACAAATCTGGAGCTCTGTGACTCTGACAATAAGCTCTTCAGCCTATCACTTAATTGTGTTAACCCTTCACCTCAGGTAACAAGGGCCTCTTTGTAAGCTACAACTGAAACTCTCTGGGTTGACAAACTTAAACATAAGTTCCTTGTTAAAAACCCTTAATTGGGGGCTTCCCTGGTGGTGGAAGGGGTTAACTCTCAACACAATGAAGCTATCAGCAGCCACTGCAGCACAAGTTCGATCCCTGGTCAGGTAACTAACCCACATGGTATAGCAGACCTCTCGTTACCACATTATGATAAGATCTATGTCCTGTATACTAACCAGGATAGTGTTCCCTTTACCTTCCCAGTGTGAGTCAGCCACTCCCAAATCCTTACCTTTCTGCTCATTTGTTCATATAAATTTTGGTACCATGTATGTGGTTCTTTTAATAAATGGACATGTGTGGCATTTTGTTGGACAATATGTCTCTATGAGGTAAACTAGTGAGGTAGGCAGATAAGGCTAGGGTACCTTCAGACCATAATGTCACTGAAAGAGAGAGGCTGAGCAATGTCACTGATAATGACACTTCAACAAAGACTCTAGGGGGACTTCAAGACAAAGTCAGCCAATAAAGGAACCCCCTGCCATCCAGGAACAGGCATCACTTAATGACCCCATTGTGCTCTGTCATTGCCTGAGAGCAGCCCCCAGGAAGTGTGGCCTCAGTGCAAACCCCACAGTGAGTTTCAAGTGCTGTCACTGGCCCTTGTTCAGTCATACTTCCCACAGTGAGAAGTACACCAGGTGCAAGATCATCACTTGTACCCAGAGGTGTTTACTTCTAAAATCCCTTTCCCATCTCACTTTATTTTTTCCTTGATAGTTATAATTTATGAACTTAGCAATTGTTTTCTGATTATTTTCCCTACTCTAACTAAGTCTAAACAGCAAGATATTCCCAGTCAGAAGAATCTGAGCTAAATCACTACCATACTATAGCATGACTTGAGAATGAGTTAGGTGACATTGCTGGTTTGCAATTGCCTCATTTAAAAAATAGTGAGGCTGTAGGATTGTGTTGAAAATGAAAAACTATATATATAACTGGATATAATACCATATACTAATTTTTGTATTGTCTCTATTCCTTTGCCCCTCCCTAAAATCCATGTACCTTCCACTGGAATGTAAGATCCGTGAGTCTAAGGGCCATTTCTGAATCATTCACTGCTATATTGCCTTTATCAGAGATGTTTGCCAATTAGAGGCACTGAAACAGTATTTGTTGAGTGAATGAATTTGTTTAGCCCATGATATAGTAGATCTCCAATATATGAAATTTCTCATTTTCCCTTTAGTCTGAACAGGTACATTTTTTACTCTATATTATTTCCTATGTGTAGGCCAAGAATGTACCTCCTGACAGAAAAAAGTTTCAGGTAAATGGCATAAGAAATCTTCATGATGACCTGAAATTTCTGTACCATTTGAGTAGAACTGTGAAAGTTATAGATTGTTATCATAGGTAATAATTTTAGGGTTTATTTATTTTATAATTAAATTATTACTGAAATTAAGATTATTACTGACATAGTAATATTTTGTTACTCCACAAATATTTTATCTACCTCCACAAATATTTACTATCCTCCAGGCACTGATCCAGACTAACGAACTTGTACACCTTTGGAAGTAAAGTTGGCTTTCTAAATATTTTTGGCAAGTAGTCTTAAATTGTAAACTAGAAAAACACAAGTCATTATTAGCATTCCTTTCTTGACACAGAAGTCGGGTATATTTGATATGAACGTATGCTATGGTGTTTGTCCTTTCAGCATGCCCAAGGCCCTATTCTTTCAAAGGACTGTGAACTTTCTTTCAGCAGTATATCAGGGCACAAAAGTCTATCTTAGCAGTGGTAAACAAGTTCCTATCAACTGTGTGCTCTAAAATAGAGTTTGAGCAGAAGGAAAATCATACTAGCATTTTAGATTGTGAAGCCGGTTGAGCAGGGACCATGTCTAATGCTACTTGATTTTTAAATGGAAGAAAAATGAAACAATTTCATTTCAAACTATTGAGGTTTCTCATTTGAAGAAAAATAAGTTTTCATCAAAGGTTAGTAGAAGATCACACAGTAGGAGTTGGTACTTAATTTAAAATGTATTAGTTTTTGAGTAATAACTCTTCACTTCAGGTCCCTTATTGGTTTAACATATTTAATACATTCCCTTAAATATATAACCAAAGTTATGAAAAGTTGTATTCATTTTGAAAATGAATTATAAACAAATGTGCTTTTGTATTGATAACTGCACTTATTAAACTCTGTTCAATGTTTAAATGTTATTTAAAAATGTGTAATTATTTTACTTTTCATTTTGAGTAGTAGTATGTATATAGTAATAAATCTACAAGATTTTTCCATTGTTAAAAAGTTTTCTCAGGCTAACACATTTTATTAAATTACCTTAAAATGATGCTTAAAAGGTATTTTTCCCTCACTGAATAGCATTCCATATATACATGTCCTTTAATTTATTTGTTATTCCACTTGGACTATTTCAAGTCATGGCTGTTAAAATTGTTATGTTTCCATTTTATCTGCATTGATTTTTGTATATGTACCAATTTTTTTGGTATATGTAACTTTTTGTTATATATGTTTTCATTTCTCTTGAATAAACATCTAGTAGTATAATTGCTGAGTTTTACTATAAGTATGTTTATCTCTCTGAGAGACTCCAAATTGTTTTCTAAAGTAGTCATTATTTATTCCCACAGAAATATATGATTTTGAGTTCCTCCACTCCTCAAGAATACTTAATATCATAAATATTTTTTAAAAAATTGTAGACTATACATAATGTCATCTAATATTGATACATGCAACAACAAGGGTAGAGCTTAAAAACCTTAAGCTGAGTGAAATAATTATGAACAAACAAGAATAAGTTTTATAATTCCATTTATATGAAAGTCTAGAATCTGAATAGTAAATCTGACCAATAGTGGAGACAATAGATGAGTATTTACTTGGTGTCAGAGACAGGCTAAAGATTACCTGCAAAACAACACAACACAAAACATATAAGTATTTTTTATTTTTATTAGAATAGTTACATCAATATATTTTTTTCAAAAGTCATGAAAATGCAGATTTAAAATGGGTGCATTTGATTGTATATGAATATTATACCCACAAAATGATATAATAAAAAACATGCAGCTTGCTTTTGGCTATTAACAAAATATACATATATGCTTGCTACAAGAAATATGAGGCATTTTAAGAATGTAAACAGGATATAGGCAATACACAAAATCAAGCATTCTGCTTTCCAGGGAAACATATCTGAGAAAGCTGCCTAAATGCCCTGCATTCTGTTAGACTTAATCAAGTGCTTATGACCAATGAACAAAATGCTCAGTAGATGGTATTTGGGTCAAAAAATAATATTTTCAGTTTACCAAAATATGGGTATTTTTAATCATTCCTTAATCTGCGTATGTTCTTTATAAAAAGTGATGCAAGGGAAAAGAGCATCCATCATCATACCTCCTAAAGGCAATTACTGTTCATATTTTGGAGTATTCCTTCATTTTAATGGAGTTTTTACTCATCCCAGATAATATAGTAAGTGCTATTTTATAAGTGCATTTCTAACTCAATATTAAATCATTAACATTTTCCAAAGTCATTAAACATTCCATAAACATTATTTTAATAACTGCATAATAGCTCATCATATGCCTGTACCATAATTAGTGATTACTCTTTTAATGACATCTAGGGTTTTTTCCTAAACAACAGATACATTACCTAACCCATTGAAAATTCTCCGAAAGTTTTCTTGAATGAATGAATAAATCAGAAATGATGCGTGAAGACAATCTTTGTGTCACAACCTTTATATTTTGTGAGAAACTGTAAGAGAACTACCCAGGAGAAGAATGTCCATGGCAGACACAAAAACCAATAAAGGCACGCGATTTCCTTCTCAGAAGCTATTATCTTGGGAGGAACAACAAAATGATATTATATAGGGCTTTCAAAAGTGAAACTAAGGTACATTTTAAAATAGCTGAATGCGTTTTAGAAAGTATGTGTTTTTTTTTAACTAGTTTTCTTAATGGTGTACTAGTAGGGCCAGTTAATGATAAAAATCCTGCTCTTTTCTTTTCTTAAAAAAAAAAAATCCTCTCATCACCATTCCATGTCTAAGAAGATCTGGTTTTATACCATCTCTGATCTGCAATATCAAGTGCAATTGCTAACTAAGACTTTTTGCTCTGAATACAGCTTCACCTGCTCTGTTTTGTCTTTAGCCCTTTTTGTCATCTGTTTTGGTAAACTCATTCCTGTTCTGGCACTTACCGAGGAGTAGATACTGAGAGAATGCTTGACTCATTTGTTGTGGTGATGGCAGCAGAGCTGTCATGTTGTGTTACTGTTCTGTGCCACTTTCATCTGCCCATTAGAGAGAAAGCCCATCAGCTCATTCTCCCAATGCAGCATCTGCCACGAGACTGCAATCACTTTGTATTAGTACTTCTTTGCACATACTTCTGAAAGTCAAACTTTCTCCTTCTTAAAAGTGTAGGTTTTGAACCTCACCAAGCCCATTTTCAGTCTTGCTAATTAGTTTGTCCATTTCAGCAAGAATTCTGGCTGACGATCTGACCACATGACTTGAGAACTGAGATACTGGCCTCTACATCAGCCTGTGCTGGCTCTGTGGTCCTAACTATGTAGGGAGGAACTTTTAATGTTGGTGCAATGATATGGAGGCAAAAAAAATTATCTTGCCATAATTGCTGCAAGGATATCAATCTTAGAAGGCTTTCTGAGGATTCATTTCCAGTTTTCCCATTTTCATAATTTGGGAATTGTTTAACACAAAGATGTGGTGATTTATTGTAAAACATTGTTTTCTTGGGAGTGAAATCTCTTTTTCAGTACTAACTGAAGAAGTAAATTATGCCATGCATATTATATGTCATGCCCAGATCTAAATCCAGATCTCTAAAATCCAAACTAATAGATTTTCTTGGTTGTTCTTAAGAACTTCAGAACCATCTTAAGAACTAACTCCATATACTACATATATAGCCTTGCTGGTTTTTACAAAGCCAAATTAGAAAAAAGTAAATAAAATGAGTGGGGCAACTCAAATGTTTAAGCGGCAGCTTAAACATACATGTTTCAAATTAGAAAGAGACATTTATTTTCTCTCTTTTTTTAATAGAATTCAACTGACTTTCTCTTTTATTAGAAATATAGAAGTTTTATGCATATTTATAAAATCTATGAGAAATAAAACTAGTGTACTCTTTCCTTCAAGGATAAGTATATTAAAAGTGAGACACAAAAACCTCTATGCTTTCACAGAAAATCTCTGATATTTTACAAGGTCACATTGCTGACAGATGACAGTGAACACAGTGTATCTTGAAACCCAGTTTAAGTTTTTTAGATTAATCAATACTGCTCTTCAATTTGAAAGAGGCATTTCTCATCATTGCAAATGAGATGAGAGACAATATATAAGTAGTTCCTCAAGAAAGTGTGGCAAGTACCTTGGCAGCTGTCCATCTCCTTGACTCCATTGCTATGCATTTCATGAGGGTGTGTCAGTGCTGTTGACTGAGTCGGGGACAGGGGTTTTGGGAAGACAGGTGTCGCTCAGACCATTTTACTTGACTGAGGTCACTGACCCCACTGAAGGAAAATAGACCCAACAACAGAGGCAAGCTGCATGTATGACATCCGTTGCCCTCTTTCTTATAGTCATTTCATTTTGATTCACACAGAATTCTCTTCTTTTTCAACAAGAGGAATGTCTGTTGCTTCTGTGCCCTAGAAGTCCTCAAGTCAAAAAATAGCTATGGGATTTTGAAATTTCAAACCTAGATGAAAAGTTACTTGAGGCCAATATTTGGGTGATTGATGATAAATTCTGATCCTGTTAAAAAGATATAAATAA
This sequence comes from Galemys pyrenaicus, assembly GCA_019455555.1. Classification (NCBI taxonomy): domain Eukaryota; kingdom Metazoa; phylum Chordata; class Mammalia; order Eulipotyphla; family Talpidae; genus Galemys; species Galemys pyrenaicus. The sequence goes on along the minus strand of JAGFMF010011446.1, from coordinate 8,848,226 downwards.
AAAACTGTATAGATAAATAAGAGATAATGATACATTTAGGGGGTTAATATATTCTGATTTCATTTTCATACAGAAATTATGTAGACAAAATATTTTACTTTCCATTTTTTCCCATATTCTTATGTATTCTATCTCTCCACCTCTTTTTCTCTCCCTGTTTCTCAATCTCTCACACTCCAGCTCACCTATACATTCACAGAGTTACATTTCCCTCTTTAAATAAAGGAAAAGGTTTCATACAATGTCTTGAGACTTTTTACTTCAAGAAAATGTATTAAGGTATGAAAGTTAAGCATATTTTGATATTATCCCTGAAAAAGAAACAAGTCATCTTCCTATTTGATATCTACCACATAAAAACTAAAATATCTCCTTTTAATGTATTTTAAATTCATTTAAAAGTAAATAGCAATGCCCTGTAAAGAAGACTTCCTGAAACATTAAATAGCATTAAATAATTTTGTAAAATACCATAAAGAGTAGATATTTCACTAGAGACTTATACTATTTTATTGCTTATGTGGTCTGTATCCTTCTAATACTCTAAGAATATTTACGAAGACAACTGGTAATTAATCTACTAAGAATTCAGGTTACAACCACTATAGCATTTTACATTTTTAGAGTAGCACCAATGGGGGAAAAAATGCATGTATCAAGATGCAAACAGTAGTTAAAAGAACTATCATGAAGTATTATGATGGAATTATAATATTATGAATATCTGTTGGCATATTCTAGCAATTAAAAGAAACTGGGTGTTTGAAATTGTAATAGACATTTAATCTACATCTGTCTGATCAAATTGCAAGCTTGTTTCTTTTTTTGATAAAATGAGAAATAGCAATTGTTTCCCATAAAATAGACTTTCCTTTTACATTTGACATTTAGTTTGTTCATGTTTCTTTGTTTTACTTTTCAGGCATCAAATTTCCTACATAATTAAGTATTTGAAGAGTGGGTAACACCAAAACCACATCTACACTAAAATCATCTGTATTTGGTAAGTGGAGCTGCAAATATTTGATATATTTTCTTATCTGTAGTAATCTCCAATGCTCATGTTTTATCTATGATTTTACTGAAAAATTTTAAACTCTCTAGCACCATGGAAGACTTTTTTGCTCAATTGCTTTGTGTTCTGACAAACTAGGAGATCTGCTTTTATGAATATGACTAATCATTATACTATAACCCAGGATGTCTGATTTGTTGTAATTCTTTAAAAAATAGGAAAGAATAAAAATACATATCTTTATATAATGCATTTGATTCTGGTACTATTGACTTTTTATCATAGTAGAGGCCAAAGTAGAATAGTTTTAATTGATCATATTAAAAATTAAACCTCACTTTGTTAATCTATCTGGGCTGCTGTAATGAAATACTGTAGACTATGGTAGTAATATAATTCCCACTATTCTGGAGGCTGGAAAGCCTAAGATCAGGTGCTGTCAGATTCATGTCTACTAAGGACCCACTTCCTGGTTTGTAGACAGTCATCTTCTCTGTGTCCTCTCTTCACAGAAGGGGCAAGAGCTCACCGACATGGCTTTTATAACTGTACTAACCACGCTCATGATGGTTTTGCCCTCATGTCTTAATCATCTCCAAAAGATCCCAATTACAAATACTTTCATATTAGGGATAGAATTTTTTAATGTAATACTTCTTATTTATATCATCATTAATTTTTGGACAATGTATGATTTCTTCCCTCAGGTGTGTTCACCAAAGTTCTCCAACCACCAAGCATTCATAGTCCATTACCATAGTCCCTTGGGCTCTTCCCTACAACCCTTTCTACCTTTTCCCATGCCCTCCCTAACCTTCCAAGGTACCTTATATCTTCTATGGTCCACTTTCAAGGTTTGTCAGTGACCCTTTGTTTGGTTTTCTGTATACTACTTATAAGGAACACCATCCAATATTTATCTTTTTCCTCCTGATTTGTTTCACCTAGCGTAATCCATCCCAGCTCCATCCATGTTGCTACCAAAATCAAGGGTTATAGTTCAACATTTAACCCAATATTACTATTTGTTGCTATTTTTCATCAGTTTATTTTTATATAGATTAGCAGTTCAGAAACCCAGACTATATTACCTAGTTGAGGTAATTTACACTGATCATCCTGTCTCCTTAAATATTAAAACATTCCCCCAACTACAGTATTATTTCATTATACTTAGCCTTTGGCCTCTGTTTTCTATTTGACATCTTCTGTTAATGATCTATTTTCCCTGAAGACTGAATAATATATTAATAAAAGTGAACTGCAATATTAATCTTTGATAATATGACCATATATATCAGATTCTTTAGCATATTGTTTATAATAGTTCAATCATTTATAGAAATGATGGCAAAATAATAGATAACAGTGAATAAAAAAGCAGTAAGGGTGACTGAGGGAAAATCAGTTCAAGAAATCAGAATATAGAAACAAAAGATAAGGAAATAAGAAGTAAAGAAACATAAAAATAACAAAATGTAAAAAAGAAAAGAGTGTAAATTATTCAGTAAATTTGGAACAGCTTCTATGTTCTAATGTTTTTCTATTTCTATATTTGCCACTAATCATTTTGCATTAAAAACTTTTTTTCTGATACTAAATACCTTTCTCATATTAAAATAATAGCTTAATTGTGAAAAATTTCTAATGTAGAATAATATTTTAAAAGAATGAAAAAATTTTTGATAATATTCTAAATTATTGTGCTAACATTGCTATTTAGTATATATTTTTTCTGTTTATATATATATTGCTTTGTTGAATTTTATATATTCTAAATATTGAATTTTACATTCTGCTAACTCATTTTTAATCATTTTTATTTGATTTAACATCTAAAACATATTAAATTACCCTATGATATTCAGTGAATGTATGTGCCAAAATTTCTTTAGTCATTCCCCTTTTCTTGGTTATATACATTGTTTACAGTTTTTAGGTGTGTTACAATCAATTTTTTTTCTATGCAAATCTTTGATTTGCTTTACTATATGCTTGTACAAAATAAATTTCATTAGGTGTAGCTATGAGTTTAAAACTGATATCCAGAAAATTGTTTCCATTTCAGTGTTTTCCAATAGTTGGAGAGTGTGCTTAATTCTTGCTTCTTCTTCCCTCATTGGATGCAATATTATGATAAAATAGATGAAGAAGTTTATTTTGTTTTAATTTACATTTGTTTTGTTTAATTACAAGTGTGGTTGAATATTTTTAATAATCTTACTAAACATTATTTTCCTTTCATATCATAATGCTATCAAGCTGTTTTCCCTCATTATTGAAAAGAACTTATTAATATTATAAACCTCATTTTGTATTTATAACAAATTTTTTTGCCTTTTTATTTGCATTTTTAACATTGAAATTGAAGCAAGCTCAACATTTTCTATTCATGATTTCTTTATTTGTACTATATCTAAAAAGCTGTCCCTGTATAGAAAACTGGAAGATAAAGTGATAGGCTTTACTTCTATTTTCTTATTTTATCTTTTCACAACTTAATCTTTGTGGAATAATTTTGGATTATAAAGCATGAATGACTAGCTTCTACCCTTACTGGTTATTTTTGCAGGTAAATTTAAGGTCACTTGTCATCATACTTTAAAAAATTTTTAAAAAATGAATCCATTAAAATTGAGAGATTATCAAATTCAGAACATTTTCATATTTTGACTAGAAATGCATGAATTATACATATTAATTTTCAGAGAGAATTAATATTTTTAAAATTCCTGTTATATCTGAGACCATCTTATACTTTTATTCAAATAATATTGTAGATTGAATTAATATAAAATTTTAAAACTATTATATTGTAGCATAGTTGTATTTTATTATATATTATATATAATGTACTAATATTATAGTGTATTTATATACTTTAGTTACTATATTAAATGTATTGTTATAGCTTTCATGTATATTATAGATGATATAGTAGAATTATTACTTAGTTCAGTAATAAACTAAATCATTTATTAGTCTATCTCATGTTTTATTTTAAATTGTTTATTAATATTTTATTATTTACTGATATCTAAATTCTATTTTACATAAATTTTACCACTGATTTTCAAACATAGTGGGAGATTAAAGGTACAAGGAGAGACAGGAGAAAATAGCTTAGAATAAAGTTTAGATTTTTGATTCAAATATACCCAATTTTTGAATCCTGGCTTTGGAAAAAATGCATATTGCTAGTAAAATTATGTACCAACCCAAGAATTCTATTATCCATATGTGAGAGTGGAATAGAGATATTTGAAGATATGCAAGACATCCAAGAATAACACTAACGAACACATGCACTGCTTCTGTGGGAAGTGCTTAAAGGCTCTAAATAAGATGAACAAATGAGAGATATCAGGATGGGCAATGATAAAGAAAAGAAGCACTAGGATCAATAAAACTTAAAATATACCATTACATACAAATATGTAAGTTAACTATCTACAAATATAAAAGCTAACTTAGGCCTCTTGAAAAAGAACAGAATATTTTGCAAAGGAAACTTTAATAACAATATTACACTTGAAATATGTGACTGCCTCAACAATGTCTAGACATTAAGGTTGGAAGTGAGAGTAAACAGAGGAATAGAGTAAGAGGATAATTTTTTCTAAATAACTACTCTGTAGAAGGGGAAGGAGAAAGGGAAGAAGAGAAATTATTCTTTTAAGTTCATCTTACTGCAGTGAGTAAGAAAACTTGAGGAAAAGGAAGTATTTTGTTATACATAAGGGTGCACCTGAGAATGGAAAACTAGAGAAATATATACCTGATTAAATGAAGAAGAAAAGGAGAATAACATCAATAAAATGATAAGTTGTCCATCAATTTTTTGCTTTATTTATATATATTTGACATCAATTGTAATCCCCATGCATTCCCCATGTCCATCAAATTTACAAGAATAAAATAGAATATTATAATGCTATCAAGTGAGGAAAAAAGAAAATTTAATATATAAGAAACAAAAAATTATGGTAAATACAACAAGACTAAATTTATAAGAAAATGTTAAATGTTTATGGACTGAATTTATTCCCTATAGGAGAGACACTGTTAGGTTGTGTTAAAAGACATGAAAAATGAGACATGTTTAATGAAATACATTGTATAATGTTCAAAGATAGAGATGTGGGCAAAGAACAAATAGGCAAAAGCAGAAAACAAAGAAATATCAGTGGCCATATAACACAGGTTGCAAACAATGCATAAAAACTGAAAATGAAGAAAAATGCAATAATAACACACATCCTTTCTGAAGAAGATAACACCATAAGCTTGTATCACCAAGGCACAAAATATTTGAAACTGTTCATAGAGGAATATATTCAAATACCCTCTTTCAGTTTTGGAAATAGGAAACAACTAATAAGGAAATAAATTGAGTAATTAAATCAATAATGTTGCATATTAGCTACTCATAATAGTTTCTGAAAATAGGTATTTTGAATACTCAGTGTAATTTGTAAAAATCTATCCATACTTGATCTTAGAAACCTTTAGAAATTCCAAATAAAGGAATTTTCACAGTCTTTGATTTCTACCAAGTAAATAAATAAACCATAAAACAAAATTATTATTTTTGTATAATTATTGGAGCGCAGGCATGTTTAATAATACAAAAATGGAAACTTAGTATGGCAACAGACCATGTTTTCCAAATGCTTGAGAAGCATTATAAAGGTAGAATAAGACAAATGAAAATCTCTTACATTGTTTCTAATCATGCTTGCTAGAATTTTATGCATCAGCTTTTAATCACTTAATTTTTGTAATTAGATAGGCACTTTAAACTCAAGTCGTCATTCATTAATTTAATTTATTCAGCAGATAGGTTTTGAGTCCCTATAATGTTCTAGTTCCTGTTCTAGGCCCTAGAGATACAGCCATGAATAAAACAAAGAATGAAAAACTGAACTTGTGGAGCTTACATTCTAAATAAGTAAAATAAAGAGATAACAAGAAAATACATGAAGAAAATAATAACTAAAATATATGTCAAAGAAAACAAGCATGATATATAGTTCACTGGATAATGAAAAGTGCAGTGGAGATGGATATGAGTTGTTATTCAGAAATGTGTCTCGAGTGTGTATGTCCAAATGCACACACTTAGGACAAAATGCTCACTGAGAAGTGACAAGTGACTAAAGATGTGAGGAAAGGATGAAATAAGTCAAGTGAATATTAAAGTTAAGAGTATTATATGCAGAGGAAATAGCAAAACCAAAGGCCATGAGTTTGGAATATGCCACATTTGTTTTAAGAATAGCAAACACAAATCACATTGTGGTTATAATTTGATGAGCTGGGTTGGGGGTGAGTGACAATGAAGGAGGTATTAATCAAAGAGGTATTAGATTAGCTCTCAGACATTCTGAAATATTTTGCTCTTTACTCAGGGTAGCATAGAGACATTTGAGTTTTAAAATATGATGATATATTTTACCTTTTCACAGAGTTTCTATGGTTGCAGTTAGGTGTTGATTTTAGGGAGCTATGTGATGGCAGGGAGAACTATTGAGAGACTAGGAATAATTTAGGTGGGAGAAATGGTGACTTGATTTAAGGTGACAATGGATAAGACAACTATCAAATATTACTGATAGCTGAAATATAAAGGATAATAAGAGTTGACCAAAAGTTTGGCCATATCAAGTTTCAGTTTAGTATATGGTGGCAAAAGTCTCAGTGGTGTGGGTTCAAGTGGAAATGGGTGGAGAAAGTGAGATTGGATGTTTTCAAAGGAGGAATTTTTCTGTAAAGGGAGGAAGAGATATTGGGCAGAAAAGAAAATGGGTACAAGAGATGGATGAGCTATGAAGGTCAAAAAATATATGACAGGAGAGAAAGTACAGAAATATTTGGATAATGCATTTGATTAGGCTATATATGATATAATTCCATACCAAATGAAAGTTCAACGAAGTTCAGCAAGGAGTGAGGACAATTCATCCACAGTAATTGAAGAAAGAGCAAAATACGCACTCATAAAAGCGGTTGCTAGGTATATGAAAAAATGGGGTAGGCTTGTGGAAATTCCCTCCTATAGCTTTCTATTTTCTCAGAAAACAGAAAGCAAAGTCATTGCTGAAAGTGAACATTGGGGAGGAATTACTGGAGAATTGAAAGGAGGAAGTATGAGTAAGTTATCATCCTAGGTGATTGAGAGCATGAATGGAAATATAGTATGATGAACACTCAGAACAGAATTGAGATGTGTGACCAGAAATGTAAAGTGAGTTCAGAAAGCTATGTGTATGTGTGTTTCTCTAGTGTCATTCAGTGCAAACATACATGTGGAATAGACTGACCTGGATTTAACCAGGTTGGTGGTTTTTCCATCTGGTACAGTGACTTAAAGAGGAACAATGGAGTTTGAAAGAGTGTTTGAGCAAATGAATATAATTGACTGAATGAATTAATTGTGCAAGAAGAAAAGTGGAGACATAAGGGTGATGAGGACCATGGAAATCTGCTAGAATCAATGGTTTATAGGTCCTCTGGGGTCAAGGGCTGTTGAAATGAAGTTTAGAATGTGAGCTGAAGACATCAGTTATTGTTGCAATAGATTGAGATTTACAAAATTGACTTGGGGTTATAAAAGAAAACAATTGGAATTCTCTCAAAGTTTAAGGAGAAGATGAAAAGTAATTTCTTGTTGAGATTCATGAAAATTCCAATTTAGTATTTTCTTTGGGTGCAGGTTCCAAGCGATGCCTTGTACTATATTTAGTTGTACTACTTGATGTTTGAGCGCCCCAAAAAACTGCTAAATGTATTATTAATCTACAATATGTCTGTTTTACATCATTTTTTCTAAAACATTTTGGAAACTCAATATAATCTCTTAAGGGTAATGTTATTTTTATCATCTCTGAATATAAGTTCACTTTGTATGACTTAAAACTATCACATTCAAGCTTCAGTGCTCATTTGTTCACATACAGACTCTCTATCTCTATGTTGTGTCTATGTCTGTATGTTTCATATAGCCCTGTCTCCATGTCTGGATGTGTATATACGAATGTATACACATATATCTTTTAAATGTTGATTTCAAATTTCATACTCATACTGAAGCACCTTTAAAAATAATTATTCCCATAAAATGACCCTCTCTAATGACTCTCTTCTACATGATAGTTGATTTTCTGCGTTATTTCCACCTTCCATATCTTTTGAAAGTTCAATATGAGAACTTCAGCCCTAATCTAACATTTATTTTTGGTTATTGAAATCAAATGTAGATCCACAGTTTTTAGAAAACCTGAATATGATGTCATTTTGTTGTACTATAAATGTTTGTAGAAATATATATTTCTGTTTGCATAGTTAAAATTACTTTTCTATGAAGTTTAGATTTGTACCAAATTTCTATTTATTCTATGCATATGACCTATAAAAAATATCATTAGAATTTTAAAGTTTTATAGGGAGGAAGGAAATTAATTTGATTCAGTGTTTTGTATACCACATGAAAGATGACAATAAATGTTCTAGTTCTTTCATTATTTTCTTATAAAAAACAGACAGGAAATATTTTACCATGATAAAAATTCTAGCAGGTTCTGTAGTTAAAAAAACTGACCAAAATCAATATAGTTTTTTCCCAAACATATTTGATATCAAATCACTTCTACTTTTTTTTCACTTATTAACTAATATTTCATTGAACTAATGCTTCTCAGAACAGTTTGAGAAAAGCTCCTCTTGCTATAGATGAATAAACAGAGACGTGATATATTTATAAGCTTTTCTAAATTTACATGACTAATTATTAGCAGAAAACGTCAGAACTAATTTGGACTCACAAGTATTTCATTCTTCTTCCCTGGGACATTCTTGTCCGCTGTACCATACTGAGCCTGTTGAAGCCTGAGGCAGAAAGAAAATCTGTAACATTAATCCTATCTTGATCTAAAAATTTTAAGTTTTGTTCTTCATGGATGTATCTGCATGAATTTTGATTTTAAAAGCATTGATTAGTACATTATATATCCTGATTACTGAGGATTTTCTTGCCCTTTAAATTTTGTGTTTGAGAGAGTATCTCACTCACCTCACCTAATTCTGACTCAGATTATAGCAAGAAAATTGCATGTATCTCCAGTCTTGGAATGTCAAAATTACTCACATCCCAAATTATTTAAAAGGAAAATGAATTAGTCAGCTCCCACCATTAGTACCCAACATTTGCAGACTCCCCTTTCTTAACTTTATAGATAGAAATTTACCTATTATCCTTCGCCATTTATTTCTGGGAATAGTAGTCACTATATAATTTATTTTGTATATAATTTGGCAAGTACCATGTAGATTATTGCACACCTTCTGAAAGCCTGAAATTTTAATTAAATTATAATTAACAACCCAAATCTTGCATTAACTGTTTCCTATGTACAAGAGAACAAGCTTGAGACTGAGATTACATCTACTAGTTCCACTTTATGAAAATGTATAGTCACTGATCAGTGAATTTTAGTACAGTACTTCTTAAAGTGTGTTTCAAAAAAGGGGAATGTTAATGGATTCGGGGGGAAATGTAATTAAATTAGTTGGTTAAAGATCTGAAGGAAACTACTGAGAGTATTTCAGGATTTCTCAGGGCCTTTTTATTCTAATGTATTTATGGATTATAAATAAAACACACAAAATTCAGTGTTTCTTAGCTGCACCTGACTACACATATATATATATATGTGTGTCATCCCAAAGACCTGTAAAGTTCATGGGGAAAATATAACAAATGTATCAAATATTTTATCAAGTGGCAATTTATCAAAATAGATTTTAACTTTCTGATCAATGCATCTACTTTTCCACAACTGAATTTTTGTAACTCTTGGGCAGATGTTGTGCACAAAATGAAAAAGTTCCTACTAATCAGTCCTATTTGGGATAGCCTATACATTCACCGTGATTGGCTCAGCTAACTCCTACCTGCTCACTTCAAAAGAGATTTTGAGAATTTTGAGAACCAAAACCTTCTTCCTGTTACACCTCTTTTGTTTTCCACGTACAATTCAGTCCTTTTAGTTGACCATCCCTAGCACTTGCTAAAACTCTGATTTTGCCTTTCTTTACTCAGATGTGCTGTGAAAAATAATTCCTTGCCCCTCATACGAAATTACTAATTGGAAAAAATAACACCATCTACTGAACATTTAATGTGAAGTCTAAACTTGGAATTCCTGAAAATAAATTTGAAAATAATTTTACACTTTAGAGAAATTTTGGGTAGATTATGATAATTATATTTCTAATTTGCATAGAAAAACTAAGGAAATCCCTCTCCATGTCTTTTGTTTTATTTGTGGACCCTTTGATAACATGTCAAGATATGTAATGAAATACCAGTTTAATAGTATCACAGCAAATGTCCATTATGTGCCTAGACTTATTTGCATAAACTAGTTTTTATATCTGATCATCTCAGAGATAGTCTACTCATTGACCACACACTTGGACTCTTATTTGGATTAGAAAAGAATTTTCTCATCCTTCAGCAGAATTACTGTAGAAGTTGAATTTTTCAAAATGAAATAGGTAATTGTTGTTTATAAAATATTATGATGACACAGAGTCTGTAGCAACTAAAAACAGTCTAGTGTTTGCTGCAAGGCATGAGGAGACAGTGACACAGCTCATTTCCTCAGCCGAGCTCTCTTTGCTGCCTTGTACAACACTTATTTCAAAGCACGCCACAGCTTAGAACTGTCGTGATCCCCATTAATATAAAATCATTGACCCCTGCTCCCGCTGGTGCGACTAAATTACATTCTGCTGCTCAGCGGCAGCCGCACATGGGGCCAGCGCTTTTAGTCATCGCCAGGTGCCTTGATGCCAGCGCAGCCCCTCCTACGCCCAGGGTTTGCCTTTAATGAGGATTAGGCACCTTCAAAGATCTAGGAGGACCCACTCCCGGGATAGAAGCCTTTCTAATGGCATCTGGGCTTATCGTAGGCAGTAATTTAGTATCTCAGAGGAGACTGAAGAGATTTCATTTCTCGCCTCTAAGAAATTGTAAGAATGTGTGGTTTTGTGATTGGCTTTTTTCCCCCTTGTCTTTTCACCGAATTCAAGAATATTTGGTCTAGTAATATCATAATTTTATGAAACTTAAAAGCTGTGTGTGGGAAAACAATATCTCAAATCATGGTCTATCCCAGGTGGGGAAATTTTTATGCTATTACTATGTAATGAGTTATTAACAGGACTAAAACTACTCACAGATTTTTTTCTGTGTACCGCAGGTGGTGGAATTTCTTTGCAAAAGTTTTCATAACCTGGTGTGGTCTGTTTTCTTTTTGTGTGATCTCATTTTACATCAGTTCCTGACTCTCTAGGACCTGTCTTTCCATGTAATATCCTTGCTCCCTGAGAGTGAAGTAGCAGGGGTGTGAATTTTCCAACAATGTGTATAGAATTTCTAGGAATGTTCTCTGGAACAATCATTCTTGCCTTTGTAGATTAGGGACAAAACTGGAGAATTAAGTAGTGAAATATCAAAAATAGTAAACACATAAGAAATATTTTAAGTAGTCAAACTCCTCCCTTACACACACTGTAGAAAATTATAAAAAGTAATTAAAGATCACTCACACATATGGTATTAAAATAAGTGTGACCATGGGACTGTAAATACATGTATTCACACAATTATTTGTAGTATGTTTAGATAAGTTATATAACAAACTGCTAATCAATAAAAACTCAGAAATAATTTCTCTTCAGAATAAAATCTGGTGTTTGGAATATTATTTGTAGAAAATTGGATGATGTTCTCTCGTGAGTGGAGGAAACAACATGTTAAAATAAAATTGATGAGTTTAATCCTGGAGAATTTGAATTCCTAAAAATCAGTTGTTTTTTTTCTCCATTTCATTTTCAGTACTAAGGCCAAATTGTGATATTTTCTGAGTCCGGTAACCATCAACATTTAGTTTGTAGTTAAATATCTTTCGGTAGTTTTTAATCTCTTTGCCCTAAACACTATCCATGTGCACATTGAAACCAGTCACAGTGTAAAATGGTACAGAGTTTAATCAATACTGTGCTGGTCACACTGACTGTATAGAGACTTTGCCTGAAATTTCAACTCTATGATTCCTATCAGAAGAAACAAATTAAGTTTTGTGGCCTTAGGGAATATCTGTAGAGAGTTCTCACTAACTGCAGAGAGGTTAAATGGTCTACACTATTTAATTGCAAAATTTATAAATACAATTTGTTCATAAAAATCCATTTTTATACCAGCCACAAAAAAATCAACAATGATAAGGAATAACACAAAATTTCTGATGGTTGATTTTGTCTCTGAAATATCAATACACATAAATATTGCAAATAAAAATAAATATGTTCACTATACCTTTTTAAAAGACTAGTTTTTTCCTTTCTGAAATTATTTTCATCCTGAGGTTTAATTGTGTTTCATGAAATTCAGTATCTGGATTAACAACTTGCTTTTGAAAGCTGATACCCAAACAGAGGGCATTCTTTCCAGAAGGGTGTCCTAACCCCAGTCACACGTCTGCTAATTTGGCCTTTCTCTTAATCTCTGAAGAACTTGCTGAACAGAAGTGAAACTATGCACGTGCTAATGGCTTTCACTCTGCAAACTCCCCTCTCTCCCCCAGAGTGTCTGGTGTGCAAAGCTGAGCTGGAACAAAGATACACTAATTATTCCCCATTAATTTGTCTGCTTGAATGGTCCTAAATACCAGAGTGATTAATTAGCGCAAGGCAGCCGGGGCAGGATGTCACACCCTTCTCTGCGTTTAAGTGTCGGCAAGGTTGTGCTCAAGTGTTGACAACAGCATATCTTTAATTTTCTCCAAGAAGAAAAGTTTAGTCAGTACAATTAATTTGAGCTTGGCTGGCTTGCAGGAATAAATGTAACATGTGGAATGATATTACTGCTGTATAGGCATTTTTAATTTTTTTTTCTTCTTTAGGGTATAGTAAAACTTTTTTGGCAACACAGTTATTGAATAGTGTACTTTTATAATTGTTTTAATTTGGTTCAATTACTTTCATGAATTTTGTGGCAAAAAATGGATCATAAAATAGTTAGAAATTATTATTCAGAATAAGCTGAGATGGATATAGATGAATATGTGGATAAGAATTAGAAAGCAGATAAAGAATGACATTATAATTTTTAATGCATGCAGTTTTCTCTCATGGATTTAAACACACATCAATGTTATCAAAATAATGTTTGACACTTAATCCCTAAAGATAGCAATCAATTTATTCAAAATATATATGTTACTAAAAAGTTACTGATTTGGCCTCATCTTTTTGGGATCAAGTTTTACTGAGATGTTATGCTTTATGAACAACATTTTGTTTAGGTTAGTCTTCTAACTAATAACACATATAAATCAGTGTAAAGAATAGTAGCATGCTAGATGATGTCTAACACTTTCATTCTAGTCCTTTCTTTTTTATAATTTTATTTGCTAGAATGCTTTTCATAAGAAAAAATTAACTCCATCTTAAAAGAATTATATACTGTTTAGAGAAATGAAACAAATCAAATATAGTAGCTGCTGTTCAGACTATTTCCCCTCTTTTAAGATTGAACTACAAACAGACTTCTAGAATAGAAACATAATACTATATAATTAGGAAGTAGTGTGTTTCATTTGGTACATTATATTTCTTTGCTGTTGCTAAATTTTTAAATTAATTCATTTTGCTATGGGCATGCTGTTTTGTTTTGTTTTGTTTTCAAACAGTGGAAAAAGAAAAAAATCAGAGTGCCATGCAGCCGGCAGCATGGATGTTCTCATCTTTTCTTTCACAGTCTTCCCCAAACTCTATACAAACCCAAAAGGCTATTCATCAGCAGGGGTGGGAGCACTGAGGGAGGGAAGGGGTCACCTCTCCCTTCTCTCCATGTATCTCATTGTTCACCACTTGTCAATGTATTTCCCACACACCATCTCCAGCCACTCTGCACCTCCTCTGTCTGCTGGTTCCATGACCTCTACGACATTATTCTCTCTCCCTCCACTCCTCATATCTGGAGTTTTGTTTTCTTTTTTTAAGTTTTTCTCAGACTGTTGTTGTTCTAAGTCTCCCTCATTCTGCCTAAATGCAGCTGTAGAAAATATTTGTTGAAACGACTAAGCGTAAAACAAAAGTTCTCAGTACGAAGATCCCCGATTCCTTCTGCATCTTATTTTTGCTCTACTACCACTCTTCTATCTCAGATTTTTCCACAATTTTTCACACTATTTTAAACTTTTTATTAAAGCAGCCTGGTTAGTAACAAAAGCCTCTTTCCTTGGCTGGAATTTTTTCTACACATTAATTGTGCACTGCTGGCAAAAATTTGCTTAACCATTTGCATATCATCTGAAAAATAGGATTATTAATATTTACTCCATGGATATAAAGTAAGTAAAAGTACAATTTCTCATACATTAACAGTCTGTTATTCCAAGTAAAGCAAGGGTAACTATAGTGTCTTAATTCTTCATAGTTTATTAAATATTTGCCGTATCTATGGCAGGTTAAAAAGTTTATACTCAGTGGAAAGAGGTATGTCCCACTTAAAGGTTTTGCTGCTTTTCTGCTGCTGTAAGAATCAAAAATTTTGGAAAGAGTTGGAATGGTATTGGGCTTCAATATTCAGAAGGGAGAAGTGTTTTTAGTGGAATATCTCACTTTAATTTGGAAATATATTCATATCTTTAACAAGAGAACGGCCAAGAAGCTTTGATAGTTAAAACTAAATTCATCAATTCTTTCTACTATGGTGGATACACTGCTCCCCACATGAAGTTGTGTTGGGTCTAATTCTCCTCTTTTGAATCTTGCCTATAGTTAGTGACTTGTATTTTCCTATAGGAAGCAGCAATGTGATGTCCTGGTACTTCTAAACTAAGTCATAAGAAACCTGGTAGTTTCTCCTGGATCTCTTATACATTTGGACTTACTTAAATACTTACTCTAAGTAGCTGCATGAGAGAGTTAACAGTCACATGCAGGTATTCTGGTAAATAACCTAGTTGAGCTCCCAACTGACATCCATCATGAACTAACCACCGTCTTGGATGTCAAGCCCAATCTAACCTTCAGAACATCAGTACCATTCACCATTTGTTTGCACCCAATGAAAAAATCCCACATGAAAATCACCCAGTTAAGTCCTTGCAACAAACAGAAATGTGAGAGATGTTAATAAAGCATTGCATTAAGTCATTAAGACTGGGGATGATTTGTTATATAGATAGACTAATGAAACAACAACTAAACTACATATTAGCATAATTTTAACTTTTCGAATCACAGGGGCAAATTAAAATAGTATGCACAGCTAGAACTTGAATAATTGAGAGAGGAAGTATATTTGTGTGCATCAGCAATCTTCATTCATCCATTCATCCATCCATCACTTGGCTACCATAAGCTAAAATTTTGTTTTCTAATATACACTGAGGAATTTTTATAGACAAAAGGTTTATTTCCACAAAGTATATTGATTTAGAAATATGCATTGCTAAAGTCATTTTTTACAAATAAAGAAATTGAGATTAAATGTGCACCTATTTTTTTAAAAAGATTTATTTATGCATACAAGAGCTGGGATACAGGCCAAAGTCGTAGGAGGTGAGAGGAGTCACCAGAGACAGAGTAGGGAGCAGAACAGGCAGACCTAATGAAATACACAACTGAGGGGAGCAGCAGGTTAGGCAGGAGAGGTCTGCTGTGCCATGTGGGTCCCCTCCCTGGCCAATGAACTCCCACTGATGTCCAGGTGATGCTTCACATTGAGGCTCTCAATCCACTGTGCCACCAAGGAGGCCCTAAAATGTGCATCTTTAATAAGCTCAGTATAAAACTTTTAAGAATTGGAGTGAGAAATCAGATTTTGAACCCTGACAATTTACTCTTACATGACACTGGATTCTTATGTATAATAATTCTTTGAATTTAGTAATTCCATGAAGTTTAGTCAATGTTTGAAAATCTAGAATGTCAGAAATATAATGGAAGATTCTGGATAGGTTATAAGGCAGTTACACCTATTTCCCCCATAATCTTTATACAATTATCCTACTAATAGTGGCATCATTCTTGATCTTTTATAAAGATCACTCAGTACCTTCTTAAGTGCTGTTGACAACACTGGTCACACACTTCACATTTTTAGGAGAGAGAGATGAAAACAATGTAATTTATGGACTTTACTTTTTCAGAAAATACACATTTTTTCTTTTGCTTTTTGCCTTTGGCCTCCTTTGACGGTTCTATCTGCTTTTCTTTATCACCTTTGTGGGTTTGTTTCCTGTTGGACCTTAAGTTGTAAAACTCAAAGTGGGAATAGCTTATCAAAACAACCTGTTTATCTTATAATGTAGAAGTGATGCAGGGTAAAATGTTTAGTATTTGGACACCCAATAACTTTAGCAACTAACACTATACGACACCTCCCTTTGTTTTTATTTTAACTTGACTACTCAGAATCCAAGAAAAGAAAAGAGATAGAAGGCGATTTGCTTTGTTAAAAAACAAACTAACAAACAAACCCAGTAGAGTTTATACCATACTGTATAAAGCACTGAGCAGGACAGATGATAAATATTCACATTCTTGCAAGACATCCTAAAACAATGTCTACTGTTATACTGAAAGCAATATTTGTAAACTTTAATCACTATAGTATGCAAATGTAGATGTTTAACTTTAGTATCAGAGACTCCCAAGTATCACTCTATATTTAAGTTATCTGGTGAGTTTGTTGAAAATATGGACTTCTAGATCCCAGCATGCAGGATCAAGACTTAGGAGTAAGCACTTGTTCTCATCAGACATGGCTATGCCCAACCTTTGCCCCAGCGAACTATAGTTCCCTCAGATGCTATGTAAGATGAACATACTGTGCTGGAGACTCACAATTCATGTGAACATGTTGAAGTCAGTAATATTTAACTTGGCTTAACCAACTCTTTGCAGAATTTTGTGGGACCCTGCAAAAATGTTTTAACCTAGCATTCCATGGAGCATACTTTGAGAAAACAAAGTTTAGCGAAATACTGAATTGTCTCTTCTGTAAAAATGAAGCATAACAATTATTTTTCATTTTTTTGGAAAAAAAGAACACATTTTTTCATAATCTTGCAATGTTTCCTGTCAGCTTGCTATTCCTCTTTCCAACCACGTGCTGTCTGTTGTTAATGAAAATTATAAACCAATTTAAAGTTTTATGTGTCTGAAATGTTGAGCTTTTCCTCAAGTAACTTTAATGCTATCAGTACTTAAAGGTCTCATTCTAAGAATTACAGAAGTATATTCAAACAAATGTGCTGCATAGTAAATGATCAACAGAGCAACTCACCATGTCTTGGTTTGCCTTTATAATTATAGTTTGAAATTCCCTCACTGCACTCCAAGCAGCAAAGAAAAAGGCAATATTTTGCTCATCTTACTATGTTCCTAAGTCTCTGTTGAATTGTGTTGATATTGGAAACCAGGTTTCTTCTGAATGGTGGTATCAATATCCAGGTGCTGTTCAAGGTTCTGAAATTTGTGCTTCCCAGTCTCCTGCCTTTGTCAGGTTCCTTTGCTTTGTTTTGTTTCAAGATAACTGACCTTTCATCCTCGATTTGTATGTTGGAAATATCAGTGACTGGTATTAGCTCATGATCCACTTCAACACAAAACCTCTATCATATCTTTCATAAGTCCCAAGAGAACAAGGATTATATTTTTACTTCTTTCTGTCTTATATAAAACTGTTTTATACCAAAGCATTCAAGAAGTAGTTGTGGAGTGGATCTGAATAAACAAAAAGGAAAATATGTTTACCAAACTGTGACCATTATGAGTTCCTTAATACTATGTTTTTCTAAAAATCCAAATCACAGACTTGACATTTATGGTAACATATATGCCAACCTTGTGGGCTGCTTTGTGCACTAAATGGAATTCTTCTGTCCTTTGCTCTTGTTTAGTTCATATCTGAAGCTCTGAATATTCAGATTCTGCTGTTAAAAGTTAAATTTCAAAGATAATGAATTTCAAAGTGGGTGTTTTATTAACTACAGCAATAAACAAGTGAGAGTTGCATTACACTGTGACAAAAGTTCTTCAGCTTCTATGGGCCCTTGTGTTCCCAGATGAAGAGCCAAATGGAAATGTTCAATAAAACATGTGTGAGACTGCACAATAGAACAGTCCTTACATTTTACATCAAGCTACATCAGGGTCACGGGAGGTGTTTTATTAGCACAGTCAACAATAATATCGTGATTTTTATTAGGAGGAAGATAGTGAGAGACTACTAATTATTTTTCAGCCTGAGGGGCATTTTTTCTTGAAATGACTGTTAATTTGATCATTGTCGTGCAGTTCACAGATTTACATGAACTTATTTCACCGTGACACATGGTTAAGAACCAGACTAAGATTGTTGCTTTATTAATGGTTTTCAGTAAATGTATTCAAAAGTGCTAACTGTGTGGGTGTATGGATGATATTGATAGCACTCGGAAGGTTGAATCCTTTTGGAAGTAGCTAGCCTGAAGCCCTTTTCACATGATATTTTCTTTGTTCATGCAGTGAGATGTTAAGCCTACAAGAATGAAATAAAATCCCTGTGAAATAAGAATGGTGTTGTCTCAGATATTACCAAAGTGTCTTTTCTAGAAAATTTCCTTTCTTGTTTTCCCCTTCCTTCAAGTAGGGCAAGCGTTAGAGACTTGGGGAAAAAAAGTGATTTTTCAAAACATGTTAGTGTAATCAACAAAATACTATACAATATTTTTCTCATTACGTGATATATAGAATAAGCATAATCTACTAACACAGTTGTAGGATGTATTTCTAAAGCTAAGCTATGATTTCTTTTTTTCTCTGTAACATCTTGCTAAACTGAAAGTTAGAACCTTAATGGAGGGGTGACCAGGCTCATTTTTATTGCATCTATCATTGTGCCAGTGCCATATCTGTGGTGGAAAAAAAAAAGGCTTACAAAAGTCTTCTCCTGCCCTGATACCATAAACATTCTATGTAAGATGTATTTTTAATTGTGGAAAAAGTTTTCAAAAAGGGCAAAAGTTTAATATGTAGAAGGAGAAAATCTGTGATTCGTTATGCAGCATTTCCTGTTTAATTTAAAATTGAGTTGTTCTAAAAAATGTAATGTTTTTTGGAAAACATTTCAATTTGAACTCTGAAAATAGACAATTTCATGACATTATGAATCTTAATAATTTGAGAAAAAAATCTATTGTTAAACAAATTCTTAAATAACATTATTAATATAAAAGTAATTGGTAATTTATAAAGGGTATCAAGTTTTTAAGTTACTGTTCTTATTAAATGAACTTTTAATCTATATCTTGATCATAAAAACTACTCAGTATCTTTACATTTATATTTTTAAATGATCAAAAACAAACAAATCTTGGCACTTATCTTCCACATAACAGAGTCTAGTAATCTTCCTAGTTTTACAATGAGTGGATGTCTTTAAAAAAACAATATTTATGCTATAACAAATGTATACATAATTTATATTTTAAGGACATCTTATTGTACTGCTTAATATAGCTGCTCTTAACTATTATCAATGAGAGCTGATCTTGGCAAGAAATGGATTTGAGATTTGAATTTAATCTTGCTATAAATGAGAAAAATAATTCAGCATAGCATTCAAATATTATTATTGGTTTAAAATAATTGAAAAGTATTTGGAGATAATAATATTTCCAATTATGCATTTGCCTTGTTTTTAGAGGGAGAAAATGGTTCTTATTCCAAAATCCATCATATGCTTGAATTTATGAGGAGAGCTTCTTTTGAATTATTTTTACCAGTTGGGGAATATACCTGCATGGAAATAAAATTCATTATATATCACTTACCATTAACCAATTTTCTTTTAGAAACTGTAACACTGCCATTTGTGACATATGAAACATTCAAGAATTCCAAAATCCATGAATTGAAAAAAATCTCAATTACAGATTTTTGACATATTCAGAGACTTTAAAATCATCGATGCATTTGTCAGATTCTCAGCAGGACCTAAGAAATTTTTTGCTAACTTTCTCATTGTATTTTCCCAAAAATACCTTTTCAAACTTAGAGATTTGCATGTAACAGCAACTTTTGGTCAAGGTGTCAATGACCTGTTTATGCTTGAACAATACCAGCCTCCCTGGAATAATTGTCCCCAAATATCTGAGTTCCATAGAACCCTTGTGCACTGGGGCCACATCTGGCCTGATGCAACTCACACTCCTATCTTTGAGGAATTTTGTTTGGAAACATTTTGAAATCACTTCAATTTTCTCTTAGCAATGTCACAGTGTTAAAGGGCAGGGAGAGGAGCACCCAGAATTTGTTACAGGGCAGGGAGAGGAGCACCCCAGAACCCCCAAGCCTGCCCTCTTTGAATGGGTTTTGCCATCCACCGCATTAAGGCAAACATACAAAACTTTTAATGGAAAGGAACTTTAATACAACTAGGGTACAATAAAGAAAGAACAAAGAATATAGTTACTAAGTTAAGCATTCAAAGTTACCCATCTCCTTGAGGGTAAAAGTCCAGCTAAATAGGATTGGCCCAAAGTAAGGCCCAAAAACCTGGCACACATCTAAAGGATCTTTTAGTAGAGACCCATAGAAAAGGGTTAGAAAGAGTCAGACAAATTTGGGAGGAAAAGAGCAAAATCAAAATCAAGATGAAAGCCGCCATGGTTAGCCTCCCCACGGGTCTCTCACCCACATCTGTTCCAACCAGTCCAAGACCAAAAAGCAAGCACAGTTTCTTCACATGTCCCTCTGCTCTACGTGCCTCATCCAGGTCTCCTTGCTGTTCTCCATCTTCCTTTCTTCTCTCCTCTCTTCTCTGCAGAAATTTTTTTTCTCTCCTCAGCTCCACCCACTTAGGGCGGAACCAGGATTTTGGAACTTCCCCTTTTCCTGGAACCACCCTGTTACATCAGCTAGAGATTAAGTTTAAAGATATCTGAAAATCTCATTAAAGATATTTCTATAAGAAAAGTCTGTATTTTGCATGCTGATTTGACTAATTATCCATAATTTAAAAATACCTCTTGTGTTATACTAGGGTAAAAGAGAACTTTTAAGTTATCCCATTGCTGATGTTGCCACATGCTTTGTTCTTCAGGGTCACTTGTCACCAAGTACCCAGACTACTGAAAAAAGAAGAAAGCCTCTGAATCACACTATAAATTAAGACAATAATCAAAACCAGAACCCCATGCCTTTCATAGAGACAAAAACGATCACATTATAGTTTGTATTTCTTCTAGTTGCTTTTAAACTTCTGTAATTTTCATTTCGTCAGTGTACTGATGATAAATTAGAAGCAAGTATGGGTGTTTGGAAAACTTGCTTTGACTTTTTATTTACAGAGGAGAGAATTAGAGTTTTTCTTTAGAATCTAAGAAGCTAATACTCTCTAAAATATCTGTGTAGTTTTTATTCCAAATTATTACTGATATCATTTTATGCTTTAAAAAGAAGCAACTTTCATTTCTGTATGAGCCTTCCAAGAACTAAAGGATATATATTTTTTTTTTGTCTTGAAAAGTTTATTTAGGAAGAAGAGATAGAGAATAAAGACTGAGGTAGATGGTACCTGGGAGGGGCAGAGAGAGCCCAAGGATAATCTTCCTGGCATCAAGTTGCAAGGTGCTTTTATCTAGAATATTTAGAAGCGCAACAAGGGACGGGTGGTAATAATAATAATAGCATTAATTCACAAAGCTTTTACTTTCTATGAGATCTTATACACAGTAGTTTACATATAGTTTTATGTTGTAAGACACAAATAAAATGAAAGGTCAAAAGGTGTTTTAAACTTCCCAAACAACAGCATTCACTCTGATGGTAGTTAGTATGTTCACCAGCATAGCTTTTCTTATGGACACGTGAAAATTTAGGTTATACACACAGAAAAGTTCTACTGAAGTCTTCAGTTTCAAGTAGTCCCAGACTTAGTTAAGAAGCATGAGATGAGTCTGTGTTTGTTCTTGGGGAGGAAAGTTACAAGAAATGAAGGCTAAGGCACGAGTCTTAACTCTTAACTCCAGAATGATAGACAGAAAAAAAAGTGGTGCTAGAGGGCAACAGGGGGAGAAAGCCATAAAAAAGCTAGAGTCTTTCTAGCAATATCATCAGACCACACGAACCATAACATACTGTGTTTTTTGATTACTACATCTTTCACTGTGATATCTACATTAGAATGTAAATTAAGAAGCATATGATAATAAATCATTTTAGCTATACTGAGAGTGAGTCTCTCTCATTCTGCACTAAATGAAGTTACATACCTATAAGTACATGTCAGTAGTTTGTGGCCAATTTATGTCAAATATCATAGTATGTCCTAAATGTCAACATTATATCCTATTATGTTAAAACTAGACAAAAAATAGCTTGACTTTTTTTTTTTTTTTTGACATAGATTCTAGGTGTCAACAAAAGAATCTTGGCAAAACAGTAGAATATTGTGGGGAACTTAGGACTATTTTCTGCAGATTATAGAACATTCCTAGGCCTTTATACAATAAAACGCCAAGAGTCCCCAATCATTGAGACAACCAATAAAAGTCCTGCATAAATTTACAATTATTTTATTTCCATTGGTTTTCAATAATGTATATGATTTAGAGGTATAGAATCATAGCCTTCACATCAGGCCTACCATCAAGTGTCCTCCACCACAGTCAATTGTACCCCCTCTCCAATTTGCACCTCCCATTTCTCCCCATCTAGAATCCTCAATTGCACAGTCAAATGTCTAGGGTTGATTATTGGTTTGCTTTTACCTGACCCTTTGCTTTGTTGTTCTATGCTCAACGCATAAGTGACACCATCTGTTGTTATTTGTCTTTCTCCTGAAATATTTTGCTTATCAAAATCCCTTCCAGTTCCATCCATGTTGTTGTAAATAGCAAGAGTTTATTTTTTTCTTTATAGTTTAGTAGTATCCCATTGTGTATACAACACTGCATCCTTCTAATCTTCTCCTCTGTTTTTGAACGCTTAGATTGTGTCCATAGCTTGGGTATTACAAGTAGTGCTGCAATGAACGTAAGAGTGCATATATCTCCTTGTATCAGTGTTTTTGCATTCTCTGGGTGGTCAATTGGGAGTGGAATTGCTGAATCAAATGGTATGTCTATTTTTAATATTTTGAGAAATCTCCAGACTGTTTTTGATAGAAACTGGAACAGTCCACATTCCCACAAACATATGTAAGGGTTCCTTTTCCTCCACATCCTCTCCAATATTTGTCGTTTCTGATCTTTTTGATTTGAGCCATTCCCACAGTTATGAAGTGGTTTTTCATTGTGTTTTGATTTGCATTTCCCTTATGATACATGATGATGATCATTTTTTCATGAGCCTGTTGGTCATCTATTTGTCTCCTTTTGAGATAGCATTATCTATTCTTCCCATTTATTTTTTTTTCTTTAGTTGTATATGAGTTCTTTGCAAATTTTGGATATCTGTGTTTGTCAGATATATGGTATACAAATATTTTCTCCCAATGAGTAGTGTATTTTTTCATTTTAATGATAGTTCCTTTCACTGTGTAGGAGCAATGAGTTTGATATAGTCCCAGTTTTTAAAATTTCTTTTGTTGTTGATGAACCCACAGAGACTTCTTTGAAGTCTATGTCATGGAATATTTTGCCTGTTTTCTTCTATGTATTGTATGGATTCAGTTCTTATAATCTAAGTCATTTGTCCATTTTCAATAATGTTTATGTATGGTGTGAGATATTCTTTTGCATGTGGTTGTCCAGGTTTCTCATTTATTTAAGAAAGTTTCCTTTCTCTAAAATGTACTATTTTTCCTTTTTCATAGACTAATTGTCCATATGAGAGTGGCATATTTCTGGGTTCTCAATTCTATTCCAGTGGTCTGTGCATCTGGTTTTGTTCTAGTACCATACTTTTTTTGATTATTACAACTTTATAGTATAAAGTTTGGGACTGTGATGTCAACATTCTTTCTCTTTTTTGTCAGGATTGCTTTGGCTATTTGGGGATCTTTTGTGGTTCCAGATGAATTTCAATATTTGTTCCATTTCTTTGAAAGAATGCCATTGAAACTTTGATAGGGACCTCACTGAATCTGTATTTTTTCTTTGGGTAAGATGGTCATTTCTGACAATGTTCATTCTTATAATCCATGAGCAAGGAATACATTTCTATTTCATTGTATCATCTATTTATTTTAATAATGTTTATAATGTTGATTGTACCATTTACCTCCTTTGTTAAATTTATGCCTATGTATTTTTCTTTCATGTGCAATTGTAAATAGGATTGTTTTCTTGGTTTCTTTCTCTTCTAGCTCATTGCTTGTTTATAGGAATGTGATTGATTTTGGTTAATTGATTTTGTAAACTGCCACTTCACAGTATTGATTATTTTTCAATTAGTTTCTTAGTGGAATCTTGAAGGTTCTCTAGGTACATTAACAAGTCATATGCAAATAGTAAGTATTCTATTTCTTTCACAATTTACATTCCTTTTATATCTTTCTCTTACCTAATTCCTCAAGCTAGAACTTCCAATACCATATTGAATAATAGTGGTAAAAATGCACATTCTGTTTTTCTACCAAATCTTAGAGGAACAGGTTTCAAATTCTTTTTCACCTTTGAGAAAGATGTTAGCTGCGGGTTTGTCATATATGGCCTTTATTGTATTGAAGGGTGTTTCATCTATCCCATTTGGGAAGGAGGTTTATACTAAATGGATATTGAATTGCACCAGATTCTTTCTCTGCATCTTTTGATATGAACATATGATTTTTATCTTTCATTTTGCTGATTTTGTGAATCATATTGATTGATTTTTGAATGTTGAACTGCCATTGAATCTTTGGAATAAATCTCACTTTGTCTTTTTTATGATCCTTTTGATGCATTGTTGAATTTTTTATGCTAAGATTTTATTGAGGATTTTGCATCTATGTTTCATGATGGCCTTTATGACCTACTTACTCTGGCCTATTTGAAAGGATATTGACCACTGGTGTTATACGTACACACAGAAATTTTCCCTTCAATAAATGTTACAACAATTTCTTTTGATGATCTTACTAGCTCTTTAACCAACTTTGTCCAAATATTGATAGTGTCTATGGTATAAAATTTCAGAAACAAAGTTTATGATAAGTTCACTGGCTGATATGATATTTGATTATTTACAAAAATGATCACTATAGGACTCTATTCCGTTACACACCTACTTACCAGTCACTCACTTTCTGCTGCATAAACAATTATTGGTTAGAAATAAATCAGTAACAAAGCAAAAAGGTTAACTTTAGTTACATTTTTCTATGAAACTTTCCAAAGAAGTTCTATTTTCAAGTGTCACTATGCAGGCAAAAGCCAGACATATCACACAATTTCTTTTGGACATTAATCAGCTCTGTGACGTGTTTCTTCCTCTGTTTGGTCTGCTAGTTCTTTTCTAAAGACTTGCCATCACAACCTTTCTGAAAATTTCTAATATCTGACTAGTAGAGTTTCCTGCCTTTTAGTAAATTATCTTGAGTGATGAGTATGCTTTATATGAAGGCATTTCCTCAAGCACTCCTGCTAAATTCCTTAAAATCATCCTAGCTTCTGTAAGATTCTGCATCAGCATTCTAGGTAGAATGAAATAAAAATGAAAAGTTTTTTGATTTAGTAAACATTGTTGAGTGGAAAATATGAGTCTTAAGCTTGGACAGTCATGTCTTCAATGTTTACCTTGGTGGACCAAATCATGAAATATAATTTCAAGTTGACCACTATAATTGTGATTATAATAATAAACTAATCCATAGTTGTTATAACTCTTCTTAATTTCCTTCATAATAAAATGGCATAATATAATAAAATTTAATTGCAGTGAATGGTATTTTTGCTCAAATTTCCTGTTGTACTGAAAAAAGTGATAGGTGAGTTCTAGGGAACAAAATGCAAGCACCCCCATTATTCTTGGCCCAAAGTAGTTCAGCTGAGGCAGGCTAACTTAATGTCCAAGGTATTATAAATAGACAGATTAGATAGACTTACATGAAGGAAGCAATAAATACATTTTGAATAATTTATAATTAATTTTTAGTCACCAGATTCCTGTGCAAAAAACACAAATGACCTCTTAGCCTGCCTCTATCATTACTAAGTTTACCATTGCTCAATTGTAAGTAAAACAAATCATACAAACACAATACTTTGCTTTATGGGAGAAACTAGAACAAATAAAAATTGGAACTCCTGTCTAAATCAAATCCCAAACCAGTCAATACTTTGGTCCTCTCCGTGAAGTTGCCAGCTTCCTAGCAAACAAAGTTAATCCTCATTTTCCAATACTGATGCCTACAGATAGGTAAAGACCCTTAAAAATAAATCATTTGAGGATGCAACTAGTTTTCTTCCATGTTGGCCACCTTATATTTGGAGTATTGTCCCCTTTATATGTTAACTTCAAATTATGTTCAAGGAGCAAGTTTTCAGGACACTTGCTTGCTAACTTTTATTTTTGTATGTAAATATGCTTTTCTTTCATACTAACACTATGTCTGAATTCTGTTTGACACTAACTTTGTGACATATATTCTGAATGAAATTTAATTATTAATAAACAAATAAGGAAAATTAAAAACTTTGCATACATTTACTATAAATTCTATTCTCCTTAAAGAGGAGCACACATTTAAATCTGGTTTCAAAAGCAGATTTTAATTTATTTTTAACTCTACTGAAATGCATAACAATTTTTTTCCTTCCCATATATCTAGGAACCTGCAGAAAATTATATCAAATTTAGTAATTTCATCCTTTGCTTATTTGCTCAATAAACACTAGAGATCTGGTATGACACTATTTCAATCTCTGAAGGTAAAGGAATGAACCCAACAGACACAGGCCCTGTCCCATGAAGTCCACATTCTAGTAGACTATTAATATGTTGTAAATAAATTATATGTAATATTATGGATAATTGATTTCATATACTGCAAACATGGAGATTCAGATTCTCTCAGTGTTTCTCTCTCCCTCACCCTCCCTTTCTACTTCTCTCTCTCCCTCCCTCCCTCTCTCCATCCCTCCCTCCCTTCTTTGCTCTCTCCCTCCCTTCTTCGCTCTCTTCTTCCCTCCTTCTCTTCCCTCCCTCCATCTGTCTTTATTTTTATTGAGGCAACATCGGTTTACAGCACCCTTAAATATATGTCACCACACTACACCAACCAGTAAGACACATCTAGTCTTCCACTTTTAGTCCATTGTGCCCATCCACAATTCACTCCTCCCTCTTCCACATTCTTTCTTCTTGCTTCAATTTCATAGTGATATTTTTGAAGTTTTTTTATTGGTTTTGGTTTTATCTGACCAAAACTTATCAAGAAAAATAGCCCTCTCCATGGCTGTTTCTCTTTTCTAACTATATCCACATCAGAAAATAAGCTCAGGATGCTCACAATGATGGAAGTTGTAACTATTGGCATTGTTCTGTTTCTCTATAAACTTTATATGTATGACACCATCCAGTAATTGTCTTTTTCCTTCTGACATTTCATTTGTCATATATTTTGGGAGAGATTTTATATCATTAAGATTTGCTGACATCATCTGACAGACAAACTCTGAAGCAGACTCCATTATTTAAAAATGAAAATATGTAATGTTCCTCTTTGAATGTCATAGTTTCTAAAATAGCTGATACCAATTGTCAAATCTTCACATTTTGGAAGAAGATGGAAAAATAGAACAGTCTGGTGATGAAAGTCATTAACAAATTAGTTAAAAAAAATTTAGGGGCCTTCCTGGTGGCACAGCGAGTTGCGTGTTGCACTGTGAAGCATCCGCAGCACAGCAGTGCCAGTTTGATCCCTAGCCAGGGAGGGGACCCACATGGAACAGCAGCCCTCTCTTGCCTCGCCCACTATACCACTCAGCAGTATATTTCAGTGTGTCTGCCTGTTCTGCTCCCCACTCTGTGTCTGGTGAATCCTCTCCCTCCGGTGACTCTGACCTGTATTCCAGCTCTTGTGTGCATAAATAAATAAATCTTAAAAAAAAATAGGCATTAAAGTATCTCCATTCACTCTATTAAAATGTTTATTAAGCTTTTAGAAATATCTAGGAAGAGACTTGCTCAGTAAGTGAATTTGGCTTAATATTTATGTAGAAGTAATTGGAAGTTCTATTTCTTTTTTGGGGAATGAAAAAAGAAAGCTAAGATGCCAATAGTTACAACTTCCATCATTGTGAGCATCCTAAGCTTATTTTCTGATGTAGATATTATTAGAAAAGACCAACAGTCTTGGAGAGGGCTATTTTTCTTGATAAGTAAAAGTGCTTATTATTAACTTTATTAATAAAGAAGTAGGGCTTATTCAACCAGCCTTTGCTACATGATCACTGATAGCCATCACAAAGAGTGTACCCATGTGAAGATTACCTTTGTTTATTAGTTGACTAGAACTAGTTCATATACCAGTTAGGGAACTTGGGGTGCAATCTACAGAGTCATTAAAATACTTGTCCTCTACTTTAATTGTCTTAATGACTTATGTCATTTGTTTCTGATTCTTTCTTCTGCTCCAATAGGGAATCAGAGGAAGGCTGTTCTGTTATTCTGATGGAATTCTCAGAGGTCAGAGCCTAGTTGATAAGAATGCCAGTGGAGTCTGGGGAGCTGAGGTATCCTGCAGGGCTTCTGAGGAGGGTGCTGGAGCTTACAGATTGTTGTGGAATTCATTTACTGAGCACTACGGATGCCTGAGGTGAAAATTACAGCAATTTTAAGAGTCTGACATACTTTCCAGCTGATAGCACTAAAACATGACTTGTAGCCCCCTTCATATCCTTGTTTGTTTCTTTGAATAAAGATGGCAGAAATGCTCTGTGTGAACCATTATACATTATGTGAATTTTTATGAATCAAGCTAATTTATCTTTTAGAAGTTCATTTATTTTTTATTTCTCTGTAAGCAACTTATACAAAGGAGCAGATCTACCATATTTATTAAAGTTATTAGAGTCCTGGGTTTTTAATTACTGATTTGAACCCCCAGCCCTTCTTGTAAAATGTAGATTGTGTACTACTCAAGGGGGAAGAAAAAGAAAAAGAAATAACAGATTGTGCAGTCTACAAATTTGATATTCATGTATTATTCTCATGTAAGACAACATTTAACACAATGATAGTTGCTCCAGATCGCACATTTGTTTGATTTTGTTTTAGTTTGGTGGGAACTTTCTGATGTCAACCAGAACAATAAATTGCAACCTCAGATAACACATTGTATATAATAAAATTAAAATAATGAAAAATAGAAAATTGCATGCATAACTAATTGAATGTTTTCATGTTCAAGCAAAAAATTTACTCCTTGCTAAAAGTTTTAAGTGAATTTCTCTTTTGAAAGAAATTATATGCTTAAAAAGAGATCTTTTGCCTGCTCTTACTTTTACTGTTATAATATCTATCACACTACAGAATGATTTTGACTCAATTTCCTTCTGATTATTTGAAATCATTTTTTCAGTCTACAAAAAATATGAATTGACTGCTTTATAGATAAGGAATAAATTAACTATCATTTTCTATAATTTTGGAATCTATGAATAAATGCAAAATAAACATAAAGCAACTATTATCAAGTTTGAGGGTGCTTAAGCTAGTCCTATGGGCAATTTTATGCAGTACAGAAAATTTTAGAATGTAAGTATATGTGAATTACATGTGTACTTCTTGCAGGATACATGTAGTTTGAGTATCTCCACATGTCAAGGACTGTTTTCTTTCCTCTATTTTTGTGGTTATTCAACAATTTAATAAGGTAAATATTAAATATTCATGGATAAATCTAAGCATTAGCAATAAAGACCACACTATTTTTCAATTAATATAATATATAATATTAAATATCTTTAGTTAGAAAATTACAAGGAAGTTGAATAAACAATTCAGCTGTGAAAAAAATGTTATGTTCTAGTTCTCAACATTTTTCATGTCTTTTTTCATTAATATAGAAAATGAAGTTTATTAAGTCAATACCTTACAACAAATAAGCATCTTTCTTTCTACTATGATAGTATTTCTTCATCTCTTAACCTTAATTCTCCCCTTTGCTTCCCCAAAATTCTGTTATCCATCAACTGTTTCTTTCCATTCCTCCAGATTTCTTAATACAAATAAGAATATTAAATATCCCTCAGCAATTCCATTGTAAATTTTATAGTGTAATCTAAAACTTAATTTTTCATAAGTGACCAATAAGAAAAATCTAGGACTAAAACTAGTAACTGTTTTAGTTTTTGATAAGTCAAAAAAATTAATAATATATAAGTACAAAGAACAAAAAGCAACTTGCAATTATTTCCTTAGAAGTTAACACTTAAAATGAGCACCAATACCTGTGACATTTGGGCTGTCTAGACAAAGGTTGTTTACCCAAACTAAATCCATTAAAGGTATGTCTCACACTGTTAGCTAAATCCTACTAAGAATATTCGTGTTGAGTCCAGTTACCCTAGTGCCTAACTCCATGGCATAAATTAAGGTTCAGAAAAAGTCTCTTAACTCTTTCAGATCATTAAAGCAGTATTCAAAAAGAGTAATTTAGGTGGTCATCAGATGAATCCAAATTTGTAAATCTGCCTGTTAAGGTTTATTTATCACTGCAAGTTTTCATCTATATAAAGACAAAAAAATTAACACTTGAAAATAGAACTACAAAAAAGGGTATTTGGTGACTAAGTACATTTACAGAAATGAGTATTTACAAAATAAGACTTTATGTGTGTGTATGTGTGTGTGTGTGGCAGTTTGGGGAGAATAAAAAGTTTGTGAGGTTTTGCCTACTGGACTGGTTTATAGATGAAACAGTTAATGACCACAAAAATATAACAGCAAGTACTTAACCAACAAGAAGGAATAAACAGGACTTGACATCTACCCCAAGGAGAAGGTATTTTAGCTCCTAAACACATAAATTTACTACATGTATGAAATGTAAGTTGGAGCTCATTTTGTAATTTTTTATTGCTTGTTTTTTTTTAATCTTATGTTCCATACACTAGTTCCCTAACTTATTTCCTAGTTACTGTACCTTATATTGTTGTTATTTTCTTTATGAGAACATAAACTAACACAGATGGAGTCTAAAACTCCTCAGCCAAAGTTCAGAACAGATTGCTGAATGATAGGTGAATTTAGTATCATTGATGTTTCCTCTTAAATTCTCAACATTTGATAGAAATGGAATATGTTAAAAAAAAAAAAGCTGGGCTTGAGAATTCACAGTCTAATTGTTCTTTCACTTTTTTTTTTTTTTTTTGCTACTCCACTCATTGAATTTATTCAAAATATTTTAAAACTTCATTCTGTCCCCCACACTCTGAACGTCTGGGATTGTTTCTTCAAATCAGAACATGAGCCAGTGTGCCCTATTCCTCATCTTTCCAGATTAAACCAAAAATAACAACTTCTTGAAAAATATTTGGGTAGAGTGATTGTAATCATTATTGGTTTGGTTTTTGTTAACCTTTATTTTTTGTTTGAGGAAGATTAAGTCAATCCACCTGGAGTTTAATACTCTATGTTACTATAGTAACTTTATAGCCTGTTTGGCTGTGACAAAGGGGCTTCATCTCGTCCATTTCATGCTCCTGTGTCGACCTACTCCCTCCCAGTGTTTTATTATATCTGTCTTTAAGGGTATCTGCGGGAGCCACAGCTGCTGTGCTTTTGTAACAGAAAGCAGCTTTCACTGTGTGAAATGCTGGGCTCTGAGAGGTCTTACAGGCTGATGGCATTATTGAATTTCAAAGCAAAGACAAATAACATTAAATTGTTTAAAGCTAATATTCATGTTTTCCTGCATACCATGTATTTTTCTAGAAATAGTATATAATCTACTTTTCTAGAAAAAAAATATAGTTGCTATCTAACAGAATTATGAATAAAAGGATAGGAAATAACCTGAAGGCAATAGAACTTGAAAAAACAAAACCAAAATATATTCAGGTCAAAAAATATACCACGTTATATAGTCTTTTAAATGGGAGATTTTGTTTTAATAAAACAAATTAATTGCTTAATGTTTTCAAGTATTATTGCTTTCTAAATATTTTCAGAGTAAATTGTGCGTATGCTTTGATAGTCTCTACATAGATGTTGACTAATGTTAACTTTAGCAAAACTCTTAAATCATTTTAGTCTTGATCTCTTTTAAGGGAATGTTTTAGACTCTGTTATTCCTAGAGATAAAGCATCGATACTTGTTAAGGATGGAATTGAATATTGTATTATTATATTCAGAAATTATTTACATGAAGGTACTGGAAAAATGCTTATGATAACATTTCTGTTTTGTTTTTTTTTAATTTTCTGTTATTTATTCAGCTAAACCACCAGCCCAGCTTGAAACTTCAAAATACTCCTCTGAGCGTGGTCCAGTACTTATTTGACCCTATTTATGAAAAGCACTTTGATGAGATTCTTTTTCAGAGTATCAGTGCAGTGATTTTCCAGTTGTGTTAATTGTTGTGTTGGAAAAGTGGTGAACGCTCAGTGCTATCTTGTTAACTCGCTAAGCATCTGGTCAGCAGGGTAGTTCAGTTCCAGCAAGGCTCTTGACACCTCTACCAAGGGTTATTGATACCTCACACACCCCAGCTGAGGCAGATTGTTTCAGTTGGGCTTCAGATACATAGCGTAGCCTGTAGTTAGGAAAGAAAAAAAAAAAAAAAGTGATTGACAGCCCACACCTCCTGGGCCCTTCTTACTACCAGACACAACATCTGCTATGCCCTGTGGAGCAGTGAACCAACACACCCCGAGAAAGAACTGTTTCTAGTATTGTCAGGGTGGATTTTGCTTAACCCTTTGTAGTTATTCTCTGGAGAAAAGTGTGAGATGGCTTTTCTTTGGGAGTGAGGGTGTGGGTAAATGAAGATGGGGGAGGTTAGAATGCCTTGCTTTAAAAAGGAATCTTACTTAATAAAATATTATAGAGAGTGACAAAAATGTCTAGCATAAGTGCCTAGAAATAACCTCATCTCTGTGCTTTTTTATTGTCACAAGAAAGGTTTGTCATATTATCTTCCATCACTGTATAAGAATTAGGAAAACAGAACTTGTGCAGAGTAATGAATTAGTGGCAAATGGTTTTGATTTTCAAGCATTAAATATTTTCATTGCATTAGATTTATAACAGTTATTCTCAAATCCAAAAGGGATGTGGAGCTAGTGTAAATAGGTAGATAGAAAAAAAAAAAAAAAACAGTGTGTCCATGTCAGAGCTTTTATGAGGCAAAAGTACTATGCATCTAATATTCTGGACTTCTGAAACAGTAATATTGAAATATGGGAGTCTATATACCATTTTAGGAACTTGTTTTTCATTATTGCCAATTCAACTACCCTGCTGATAGAATACAAAAATCCTATATTTGGTAATAAATATGGCTCATTAAAAATGCATCAATAAGATTTTGTTGACTATCAGCAAGGTATAGGAACATTTAAAGGTTCCCAAAGCAATTTCCAGGTTAAGGTTGTTGTGACATTTTTGAAGGACTCATTTTTGTGTCTATGTAGATATTTTCTGAAACAATTTTTTAGACCTTGGGCATATTATTTTAAAAATGGTAAAGAATGTTAAGATAAAAATCATCTGATTTCTTTATGTATGTGTTCTCTACTACTGACATGAATGAAAATTAGGACAGAAGTTCTATACTTAAAAAGACATAGCAGTGGTTCTTAGACTAACACATTTCTTTTCACTTGGGCCAGTGTTTGTCAGACTTGCTCTCCATCATAATGCCATACATCAAGGTTAATACTTAATAGCCTCAGTAACTCTGTTTACAATGCTTTAAGGACACGTTATGCTACAAAAGAGCAAGTAGCATTTCTATTATGTCTTTATTACAGCAATGTAATTAGCAATATTATTATTATTATGCATTACTCTCACTTCTTGTCAGCATCCTATTCCTCCCACATAATTCATCTTATATTATGAAGACAAAGAAATTATAACTTGAATTATATAGTGTTATCATATTATCAACTGGAGTTATATTAGTGAGTGGATATTTACATATCTGGATTTAAGATTCGTTTGTTTTCAACAAACTTGCTCTCATTTCCTACCCCAATAGATGAACTTCGCTAAATCAAGATTTTAAATACACATGTGCAGACAACTTAAGAAATGCTTTTTCCATTTTTGTGAAACTTCATTATAGACCACATTCGTTTGTATGTGTGCTGCTTCATTCTGTTTCATTGATCTATTCCTTATTACCGTTCCAGTGCCGCATAATTCTCATCAGTGTAACTTTACATTATGTCTATATGTATGCTTAGAAAATATTCTAGTTGTCTAATTTTTATCATTTTTTTCTTGACTACTTGTGCACATGCATTCTTCCACAGAAATACAAAAGAAAAAGAAATTTAGGGATAAGGGGTTGGTTTCTTATATGTGATCCAATCACACGAGCCTCTGAGTACAGGGGAATTCTGATCATTCAGTCATGATAACCCATGACTGATGTCTGTCATCTCACTTGGTGTTTTCTATTTGTTGTGCTTTCTCCTTGTTCTCCTATCTTTATTTGATTGGCTAAATTTCATTGAGTCCCTATTTTCATAGCTCCCTATATTTTATTTTTATTTGTTCAGTTGCTATGCTAACTGTTGTGTATATTTCCACATACTTTTCAAAGAGGTCAGGTATTTAACATTATCTTCCTTTCCTTTTTCCTTCCTTTCTCTCCCTTTTTTTGGCACTCTCACTTTCGAAATCATTTCTGAATAGATAATGGATTTTGTTTTGCTATTAAAATTTTTTAAATGTTCTTTGCCTTTCCAATATTCTATTACATTCTAGTTTAGAAACTACTAGTAAATAGTGATTTTTTTCCATTCCACTTAATAGTTCTGATTTTAATGTCTTTCTATGGTATTTTGACATAATTCTTCACATTGATCATTTAGCTCACTAATTTGCCTAACGACTGTGCAAGTATCAACCTATTTTTATATAAGTAATTATATTTTTAAATAAAACCCTCTAAACATTTATTTACAATGATTTGTTTTCTCTCATGAATCCTGTTTTCTCCCTTAACTTTCTACTCATATAAAATATATTTATTTTGAAGTTATTTTCTGACTCTTCTATTACTCTGCTTCTTTGGAAAATAATTGTCTGCATTCTTTGCATTTTTTTTTCTTTTTTGGCGCAAATGCTTTCTGAGGTTGTCTATTTTTTGGTAGTACTTCATCTTCATTTGAGAGATTCCAGAGTATACTATGTTAATTTTCTGTGACTCCTACATAGCAAATAACCACAAATTAGTGGCTTTAAACAAAATATATTCTTTTACATTTCTATAGTTCAAAAATCTGAAAGGGGTCTCAGTAGGCTAGAAATCTAGGTGTTGGCAGAACTGCTTTGCATATGAATGTCTTGGGAGAGGATTTATTTCCTTGCTGTTTCTAGTTTCCAGAGGCAACCCACATTACTTGGATCTTGATCCTCTCTTTGATTCTTCAAACAGCAACCTAGTATGAGTCCTTTTCCAGCAGCTATCTTTTTGGTTCTCACTTTGACCTCATCTTTCTTGATATTGTTCAAGGGCAAATTTATCTAATTCAGAAAATCCTCCTATTTCAAGACAAGCTCACTAATAAAATTAATTCTACTACTTTAGTTCTCCTTTGTCATATAACTTAACATTATTGACTGATTGTGAGAATTAAGAGGTAGGCATATTTGGACAGGGATGTCTTTTATTCTGCTTACTGCAAGTAGACTGGAGAACACATATGAGTAGGGGAACCAACCTATACAATGGTCTTAGCTAATGAGAATGACCCTGGTTAGCCTGGTGAATTCTCATCTACCTATTTTATCAGAGAAAACTCCCAATATTAAGGCAATGTGACATTTCTTTAAAGGCACATAATGATATATTTATTTAATTTTCTTTCATGTTCTGATTTTCGGGAGGAAGTAGCAAATTGTAATATGAGCTCAAATGTAGTGACTAAAAAGAATGATAAGTGAATGAAAATTTTATATATAAACAACTAGTAAGAAATATTGGAAAAAAAGATAAAACAAGGAAGAATATGGGAAAAAAGATAGAATAAGACCACATGTATCTTTGATAACAATATAAATCAAAAGTTAAATGATTTATATATTAGGACTTTCAGCGCAGTCAAAAACAAATAAAATGAAAGCACCTGTTTGGATGAGGCTAAGAGGGAATCACCTAAAAAAAACAAAAAAAATAGTCTTGTCCTTCAAAATAGTTAGTGATGTAAAAGGATTTAAAATGTTGTGCAAACACAAAATGGAAGGAGAAATAACAATTTCTATCAGACAAAGGTTAAATTATGTTAAAATTGCTGAAAATTAAAAAATACTAAATGAGTAATTTTGTGTTCTACTGTACTGAATTTGAGATTTATATATATATAACCTAATTATGTTTGTTCCCGTTACATTTTTTATTTAAGAATGTAAATTTGATCTATAAAAATTTAAAATTATCTTCAAATTTCAACAAGCTTACTGTGGAATCAAATAAAACAGAATTTAAAAGGTCTAAATGACAAGTCCTAGAATCAATATAATACAAGATGATCTTAATCTGCACAGGATCATGTGTGTCTGTGTTTAGTGTGTGTGTGTATGTTCATATATATATATATTTATATCTTAATGATACATAAAGCAAATGCTTTAGGTAGGTCATAAATAAAATCTTAAATTCTAGAGGGTGAATACAAATCATATCCTCTGACTATATTACAGTAAAGTACTGTAATACAATACTTAAAAAAAGCCATTCGTGACATATATTTTAAAACATATCAATTATGAAACTCTTAATAAAGAGAACAAAAAAACCTCTTAAATCAACAAAAATAGGAATATTATCAACCATTTTAAATAAACAAAAAGTCTTGTCCTTTAAAACTAATAGATTTGAATCAGTTGATTCCAATGAAATTTCATACTTTGAATATTTTATCAAATAAAAATACAGGAATGAATGATTTAAACATTGACTATATGCTTAAGAACACAGTGCAAGACCTAAAAGCAGACACACAGAAATTTGCAAAAGGAATCAGAAAAGTGGGAACAGAGAATGAGATTAATTTATCTACATGTGATTGGTGCTGTCTGTCCTGCCAGCAGCCCCTTCTGAGAAGAGATGGGGTATAGCAGAGCCAGAAAAAAACATGAGAACCAGGCTCACCTGTCTTCATTCTTCTAAGATCAACATGATGGCCCTGCTCTGTCCCTCATCTGCACCAGTGTGTTCATGAAGTCTGGGGATGGAACCTCTAAAGCCTCAATTTCTATCTTGGAGCTGACTATGAGCACCACCCACTGACTCAAAGGTTGTTCTTCTCTGTTCCTTTTACTAATTCCCCACTTTGATTTTTTTGGTCACCATCCCTATGGTGATGAAAGTCAGATATTGGAGTTCAGCTTCAGAAGACATTTTCCTTTGGGGTTGCAGTGTATTCAAAGGAAATAGTAATCAGTCCCACGAGGCATAGCCCAGGCTTAGCCAGGGTAGCAGTGTCTTCCATTTCTAGAAAATAATCAGTCAGCCCAAGTCAAAAAGAACAAATGAAGAAGAAAAAAGAAAAGAAAAGAAATCTCAGAAAATAGTTGAGAGGCTACTATTACAATTTTATCTCCACTTTCACTCTCAATTCTATCAAGTAGTACAGCAAAAATGGAATTGTAAACTGAATCTAATTGTGCCATTTTAGTCTACTTTCGCATAAACTTAAGGAAAATTTGGGCTGGCTTTGTTGGAAATTTTCATAAGAGAGGTTAGATTGAGCTCTCACATTCATCCAGTCCAGGCTCTGGGAGTTATGCAATGATACATTCTCAGCAGATAGCACTGAGTTTGCCTCTTCCTGAGGGTTCAAAACTTTTCTCTGTGGTATCTCTAGTCCTGCCAAGGGAATAAGCTTCCCTTGCCTCCTTGGAGGGCTCTGGAACCCTGAAGGCAAAGTGGCAGGTTCTTTTCAATCTCAGAAGCATTACAATAAAAATCTTTGTATTATATAACCATGTTTCCAATTAAGGAGACACAAATAAAATTCCCTATTGAAATTATGTAAAGATAATTACTATTCATAACAGTATTTATGACTAGTAAGGTGCCTGCTACTGTTATTTCATATTATGAGGCTATCATGGAGGGAGAAACTGCAAACACAATTTAATTCTTCTCACAAAAAAGTGATTTAGCATTGCTCACATAATAATCAGCTAAGAAAAATAAAGTTTTCTTAAATCACAAAATGTAAGAAAACTATCATTTAAAACAAAAGCATTTTAAAATTATCTTCATCTTCAATAGTCCATTTGGCCCTATGTAGAAAACTCTCAGTCTGGAGATCCTCCAATTATCACATGTCTTAAAGTATTGTCAAGGTTTTCTCCTTTTAGTTTCTCCAGAAACAATTTCAACAAATGTTAAAACTTTGAAATAATCAAACTTAAAAATCCCAAAACATAAATCAACAAAGAGATTTAACATTGTAATTTACAACATTCCAGAACAACAACCAGAAATGATAGGCAATATTATACTGGAATATATCAGACTCTTAAGAAAATTCACATAATTTTAAAACTTTAATATCAGAGTAGATGGATTTCAAAACAAATTGTTTTTTTTTTTGCCAGAGAAAATGAGGTTAATTTCACAATATTAAAATGTTAATTTATATAGAAGATATAATAATCAAAAGTGGTATGCCTAACAAGCATATAGCCCAATTCAGCCAGTGCTTTCAACTATTCTCAATGTAAACTAAACCAGCAGACTTCAGAAAAGATGCAAAATCTAAATCTTGTCATGTGGAAATATTAGGAAACGCAAATTGAAGAATATTTTACAAAATAACAAGCTGTCCTCTTCAGAATGTCAAGGTCAACACATAAAAAATGTATCAGTAACTTTTCCAGATCAAGAATTCTAAAAATCCACACTATTTTTATCTGGAATGTACTAAGACTTGGAGAAAATAAGGGACATACTGTGTAGCTTATACAATTTAAATACAAACTGTTAATTAGTTAATACTACTATATTACTGGAAATTCTAGGGTTTTAATCATTCTAACGTGCCTTAAAAGAATGTCTTTGTTCCTTAGAAGACATACTGAATAATTTAGGGTTAACAGGGAACAATGTATCCAACTTTTTTCAAATAAAAAAAATTACCTATATATACAAATGACCAAAAGAAAGATAGAATCATAAAATAACTGGAGCAAAATTAAACAAAAATCTGGACAAAGGACTTAATGTAGTCTTAAAAATAGTCTTGTGACTGTTCTATAAGTCTGAAATAGTATTAAAATAAAAACTTGCAATAGAAGTACCATACATAACCCTCCACTTTAGAATTCATAAATACCCTTTCAATCATGATGTCTATAGTCTTAACTTCTGCAAAGACTATTTAGAAAGTGCTATCAAAGATTTCCTGGGATCTAATTTAAAACTGTATGTAAACGTTCGGGAGACTTTTTTGTTAATACTGCAGCATATGTGTATATTATTTGCTGAATTATATTTTATTCTATTGAAAAAAGTATACTTAAATAGGGATTCCTCTATAATTTGCATTTTGCTTCCCCTATAATTTGCAATATAATGATTTTTCTTAGTCACTAATTCACTATTACATTGAATATTTAGAACCTTATTTTAAAACCTGTTAGATTTCCTATTTTATATAATTTCCAAATACAGATTATTCTATTACTTTTTAACTCACTACATATGCTTTATCAATTTATAATATTGCTATCCTCTTGTTTTATCCAGAAAATATGCCATGCTTCAACAACACAG
Organism: Galemys pyrenaicus; assembly: GCA_019455555.1. Classification (NCBI taxonomy): domain Eukaryota; kingdom Metazoa; phylum Chordata; class Mammalia; order Eulipotyphla; family Talpidae; genus Galemys; species Galemys pyrenaicus. The sequence goes on along the minus strand of JAGFMF010011446.1, from coordinate 8,808,254 downwards.
ATTGTCCTCAAAAATTAAAGATCAAAGAAGAACATAGGTTGATCCCCTTTGGACTGTGTTCTCATTGAAACGACATACTCACATTTCACAATTCTCTTTTCCTACACCAAAATGTCCTTCATTTATTTGATTCAAACTAAATAATGCATTGTTTATTAAATACAACCATTCACAAAGCAAACATACAATGTTGTGTTTATTCCATTAAAGTTTAATGTGGCATGGTGTGTGAGTCAGGGGAGTATATTCATAAACAATAATAGAATAACTTTAAAAAATGAAAGTTAGATTTAAACACATCTATGTCTGGCTCATCACACTCATTGTTAAGTGAATTAAAAGTCATTTCAAAACAACCATTTTGTCCTCCCTTATTTTCCTGTAGTATCAGTAATTATGTACATGATATTATTAATTATCACAAAAATGAAAATTATCTGTATCATGGGTGCTTCTCTCAAATAAGACAACAACTAAAAATTATATCCAGAACATCAACACAGATATAAAGATAATTAACTCTGCTAGTTACACATGAGGAAGTCATAAAGGTACATTAAATATTCCTCTTGTCTATATGTGATATCAGGATACATGTTTGCTATTTTCTATACCTAACTCAATAGCTACTGGTATATACCTGATAAGTTTTCCTTTTTAAGTTCTAATTTGCTACTGTTTCTGTAGAAAGTAATGATAGATAAACCCTCATCTCTCACCTGTAATGTTTCGGATGATCAGCTTGACCTTCTTGGCATAACTAATTCAAGATCTGTGCTGTCCTCATTTTTTAAGCTATCTTCAATTATACAGGATATAACTACTATGTGGGGTTCTGTTTTACTTTTTATTTAAATTATATCATATTTTAATGTAGAATTATGAGTTCATCTTCCACTGGCAATAAGCACCTAAAATATTACCAGCTTATGCATTTTTCTCTAAAATGTGTTAGTGGAGTATTTGCAGTTATAATTTACCTTCTCGATGTGTTACCTTCTCTGACTTCATAGTCTCATGTGAATTCTAACTCCCAATATTTTATATCTGTATGATGATGCTTAAGAACTAGCTTGCTTTAAGGTAGGAATCATATTTTTTTTTAATTTTTTACTTATTTATATTTATTGAGATCAAATTGGCTTATAATATTATAGTATGTAAACATAATGATTTGATATTGTATAGGCTACAACACTGCAAAATGAACTCCACAATAAGAATCTAGTTAATGTCTATCATTACACATAAAAAATTTTGTGAGAAATCTTCTATAATATACTCATAGACTTTCAAATATAATACAGAGTATTATTAATTATATTCACCATGTTATATATTACATCCTTCTTACTGATTTATTTCATATCTGTAATTTTGTAACTTTGGGCTTCTTAGATGTACCTTTCTTTCCCTATTGGCAACCCACAATCCATTCTCTGTGTTTATGAATTTTCTTTAAAAAAGATATGTGAGATCATATTACATTTGTCTTTGATTTATTTCAGTTAGTGTAATACCCAAGGTGGTCCTATGTTGTTAAAAATGGCAGGATTTCCTTTTTTATGATTGAGTAATATTCCTCTGGTGTATCTGTGCCATATTTTCTGTATTCATTCATCCATGATGAACAGTTAAAGTTTCCATATCTTGACTATTGTAAATAATGCTACAATAAATACTAGAATACATATATTTTCCAAGCTAGTGTTTCTGCTTTGTTTGAATGAATACCCAGAAGCAGAATTGCTGGATCATGTAGTAGTGCTATTTTTACTTCTTTAAGAATCTGCTTGCTATTTTCTATAATGATGAAACCAGTTTATATTCCCACCAATGGCAGACAAGCTTCCCTTTTTTCCATATCCTTACCAACATTTGTTATATCTTGTCTTCTTTATAATAGTCATTCTGATAATTGTGAGGTGAACTCTCATGGTTTTCATTTCCATTTCACAGATGCTTAGTGATGTTAAGCAGTTTTTCATGTACCTTTCGGCCCTCTCTGTGTCTTCTTTGGGAAAATATTTATTCAAATCTATTAGCCATTTTTAAATCACATTTTTATTTTGCTAAATTATTTTCTTCTAGGAGTTTTATGATTCATACCTTACACTCAAATCTTTAATCCGTTTGTTAAAAATTGATACTAGTGAAAATGTGTGTAATTAATCCATTCTGAGTTAACTTGTGTGTATGGTGTTAATTAACATGGTATGTTCAGAGTATGACCATAAAATAGGGTGTTGAATGGAAAAAGTTGATTGAATATCAAATGAATCAAGAGAGTAAACAGAAGCCAAAATAACAAAATACTCAATGGAGTCATGGTTTTATTAACTATGCTTAGGAAGATTATCTTGTCCCCAAAACATTGGCTGATAAAGATTGACTAGCAGAAAATATCTACCTAGTAATTAGATAATCAGTTCAATATACATGTTCTTGCATTCACTTCAGAAAAGACAAGCAACCGAAGTCCTAGTAATTTTATTCTTTTAGTCTTAATGCAAGCATTTAGCTACCCTGTTTAGATATGAGTTGCTGACAACTTTTTTGCCAATACTGAGAATTTCTTTCCATGAATCCTTAGGCCCAAGACAGTGTTTTCTTTGGTTTTAGTTTATTTCTTTGTCTTGCCACTCTTATTCCTCTTGGGGACTGGCAAGTGTACTCCTAAACTAGTCTTCTTAGTGTCAAGGGCTGCCATACATGTCTTGATAGACAAACACTTGGATTCCTCATCACTGTTCTCACCCACTTGATAAGAATTCTGCTGTCTGCTCAGAAATCATTGTGATCACTATATCTCAGTTACTACTATACTTATCTTTTTTACATATGAAACTTGACACATTCTCTTAGATATCCTCAGGATTTCAGTTTCATCTGAGCTCATTTATCCTACTCTATTATGTGAGCCTCAAGTAACTTACTGTGCCTTTGCTTCTAATATACACCACAGTCTTCAAATTAACTCCAAGATAGGGAAAAGTATAGCATCTTGTATGAACCTTACAATCTCAAGGTCATTAAAAAGAGATAAAACTGCAACTCCTTATAACAGTTAAGAAATGAATGGAACTATCCTAGGGTAGATTCCACAATGATCAAACAAAATACGGTATTGCTAGAAAATACTGCCAATCATGACATAAGCTAAAATCCACAAATTTAGAGCATCTGACAAGAGTTGTGAGTCATGTATTATAGAGATATTAACAACACCAACAAGATTAAAGTTGCTGCCCTTGACTTAATTGTTACCAAGTGGATTTGGTACTTAACAAATGAAATGATAGAAATAGTTATTTTATCTCAGCATTTTAGTGATTCTCACATTTTTATTCTCCTAATCTAGAAATACAAATAAGTAAACATTTTTGGGGAAAATTCTCAACAAATCAGAGAAGTCAGTGTATAACCAGATCTCTCTGTTCTCCAGTGGAATAATTCTGGAATATTCTACTTAGTTTCTCAGATAATATGTATCAGAATTGAACCCCAGTGACCCTCTTTTACACACATTCATATATTTTATTGAATTTCTTCTCCTGAATTATACTCAGTGAAACAAGTCAGAAGGCAAAAGAAAAATATCGGATGACCTCACTTTTAGGAGGAATGTGAAAAAACAAACAAACAAACTACAATCAAAACAAAAAATAAAAAGGTAGAAAACGAAACAACAACAACAAAAAACAACAACACACAGAGAAAACTAAAGGAAATGGGCAATCATAACCAAAAACAACCAAACAATCAAATAACAACTCAACAAGATCAAAAGATTAAAGATAAACCCAAGGGACCATGGGGAGGGATGGAGGGAGGGGAGGGCAAATACGGTGATGAGATGTAAAGAGCACAAGGGACTGAGGTGACGGTGCACGGGTGAAATGGTGGTGGGAACCCACTGGAGAAAACAAACGATGTCAAATGCAATTAAATACAATAAAAAAAAAAAAAGAATTTCTTCTCCTCTTGTCCCATTCTCTTTTTCCCGTTCATTCACTTGTGAAGAAAAACTCCACTCACAAAAACCACTTTCACCTAACTCCTTATCTTAAATCTATTCTTGAGAAACCCACATTAAGATAAATGCCTACCTTACTTTACAGAGATGGGAAAAGAGAAATATTTCTGGATTGCTGCCAGTGTTCTATCTTAGTCTGGGTAGGGTTAAATGCCCTACCCAGTGGAAAATTTCACTGAATGTGCATGTACTATTTGTTCATTTTTTGTTATATTTGACTAATTCAATGAAAGTGTTTATATGTAGCAGTAAATGCATATTAAAAGTATAAGTAGGCAATTTAAATAACTAAAAATAGTCAGACTGAGTGATTTCTGATATATCACTATTGATATTAGAGTTCCAAAATAATTTAGCATATAATAACCATTTATTTATTTTATCTTTTTTCCAAAGTTCTGTGAATTGAAAATAATACATGTGTGCAATATATATTAATATATCATTTTTAAAGTAATTAATGGAATTAACAGTTATAATTCAAGTAATTAAAGAACAAAGATACATATACACACATATAACTATATTTACCTATGGATAACTAGTTAAAGTGCTACATGACAAAATTTATATCTGTAGTATTCAGGTTATATCAAATATTTAATACCAGCTATTCTTTGGGATTTGTTAGCATATCTTTTAAAACTTGCCTGTGGCAGTTACAAGAACGAATGTAAAAAGTGGTTTTGATTATCGTTTTGGATTGTCAACCTTGACAGTTTGGGTGGGATTTATAGACATGAAAAAAGAATACACAGATACTCACACCAGTGCATCCTTTATCCTATTCCTGGGGAAGATTCTTTCCCAAAATAACCAAAGAGCTTGTTATTTGTCAGAAGAATTACAGAATGGAGCTCTTTGGGAGTAACCTGGGGCACAGGATTCTAGAAGACTGTAACTACTAGTGATCAGTTTGGATCTCCAGGCACACACTGAGGCATTTTCTGACTTTTTAACAGACCTATATTTCATTAGACCCTTTTATTTTATTTTATTTTATTATTTTATTTTATAACCACAGCAGGGAAAATGTTTCCTTAAACTTTATTATTCAAGAACATAAGCATTTAAATTCAAAAATAAAGTTAAAAAATTAAATGACTTCATTTGTGGCTTACTATTAAGGAAAAGGAAACCTAAATCACTAATTTATTGCTTGGATATAATCGGTGGGTGATGTAAGTATCCAGATGTTTTCAAAAAGTTTCCTGGGCTATTGAACCCTCTAGGGAAGGACCCGTAAGAAACAGAACTATGAACTTTATGACTATAGAAATCCAATGGTAAATCAGAAGGAATTTTTGTATTCTCTCACCTAATGCTAAACAATACTTTAATAGTTCATTAAAAGGGGGGTTTCAAAGCATAGGTTGTTGAAAGACCCATCTTCTTTTCATGGGGGTCAGTTTCTGACTAAGCTCTTCTCTGCTCAGATACTAAAGCATGAATATAATATATTATAAGAAGATGATGGTGGTAAAGTAATAGAACTGAAGCATGCTGCATTCAGGTTTTTCCTTAAACTCTTTCACAATTTGATTGGAAGCTGAATTTCAAGATTCTTTGTTACTAACACCCATGCATCATAATTGCTGAGACATATTATCATCCATCCTTACATTGAGTCTGCATATAGCTTTACCCTGAAATCCACATGTCTTTGTGAGGCATACATTTTTTTTTTTCATTTAAGTCCTTTTATTATAGTGGTGCCAGCTACTGCTGCTATCGTTAAATGCCTGTCAGCATTTCCATTATAAACCTTATTTTCAGGGGATTTATAACCTAGCCATTTTAATTCACATTCGGCTGAAAGTTGCCATCGGAATTCTCAACATACAGTAGGTGCTGTTTTCTTTTATCACCAAATTTTATTTGAATCTATTTATCTGCCTGAGATTTAGCAATGTGTAAAACCATAACACTGAGATGGGAGAAAAGTAGAGTTATTTTGGTAGATAATTTCTAAGGGAAAGCTGTATACATAGAAAATTAGAAAGAAGTAAAAATTGTCAGATCTTTGACGAGCAAAAGTCTTAGTGGAAATTTAGGACTATTATTATTATTATTATTTTTAATGTAGAAATATTTTATACTCATAGATTTTTAAAATATATTTGTGAACAATTCATATCATGAAAAATTTATGGTCAATTCAGCATAGCACTCTGTTTACTATAGTAGACTTATTGGCATCATGAAATATAAATCCATATCCCTTTTATAGTAAAATAAAAAGTTTTAATGTACAAATTGATACTGAGTTCATTTTAGAAATTCTCTCCAAATATGCTTTTAACTTTATGAAAGAAATCATGTATACTTTTTTCACATTATAAAATATTTTATGTCATCCACTTCTTTAATTCATTATTGTTAGAATAAATATGACAATAGTTTTCATGTACTCTAAAAATAACAGTTCAGATATTGAATAAGCTTGGAAGATGACAAAGATTACCTTGGATCTTATTGATACAAAAGTATTTTTTAATGCAAGAAAACACAAGAAAAGGCAATCTAAACTTTGTAGATATTTTATGACAAAGAACAAAAACAGGTATGTCAAGACAGATCTTCTGATGAATACAGAAAGCTAGAGGACTTTAAAAAAACACGTTCATATAAACTATCCAATATAGGTATAAAATATTTGGGTCTTTTTTAAAGAGTAAGAACAATAATTTGAAAGGAAATTACTATAAAGATAAACATGTTTGACCTTAGTATATAGTTATCATTTGGCATTTGTCAATACAGTGACTATATGTTTTGTTTTATGCTACCTCACTTAGGAATCATAATAACTTGTTGGTATGGGAATTATTATTATGCTCATTTTGCATATTAAGGAACTGAAGCTAATAAAATTAAAGGTATTTGACAGAGTCAGACAGAATGAAGTAACAGCCAAACACAGATCTGCCCAAATTTTTTAAAGTGTGTTAACATTGGGGAACACCTATCAGGTATTACCCCCACCATAGTGTACCCATCACTAACTTTTCCATACTCCTCCACCACAGACCATTATGCCTCCCTCCCACTCTGTTTTCTTCCCCTTCCCACCCTCTCCCCTCTTAGTTTCTCAATTCTGTAGTCAGCTGTCAAGGATTAGTTTCTTAGCTTGTCTTTATCTGACTATTAATTTAGTCATTTTATATTCCACATAGTAGTGACACCATCTGGCATTTCTTTCTCCTTCTGACTATTTCACTTAGCATTATCCTTTCAAACTCTATCCATGTTGCCACCAATGTCATGAGTTTATCATTGTTGATTGCTGTATAGTATTCTCTTAGTATATATACCACATCTTCTTGATCCACACATCTGTTCTGAGGCACTTAGGTTGTTTCTATAGTTTAGCTATAGTAAATAGTGTCACAATAAATATGAGAATGAAAGTGTCCTTTTGTATTACTGGTTTTGATTTATTTTGGATAGATATCTAGGAGTGCAGTTACTGGGTTGAATGACAGATCCATGTCTAACGTTTTTGACACCTCCATATTGCAATCTGCCTAATACTTAAGTCTTGGCCAAAGGTATAAAAATGGACAGCAACAAAGCTATATTCATTTTATATAAATATATGTGTCCAAATATATATACAAAAATATAGAAGTAAAATTTTATTACATTTAGCTGGCTCTTCACTTCTGTTTCTTTATGACTGCAACACATTGGTTAGACATACAGATGAAAGCAAGCCTCTTTGCATGAGACAGTAAACCCATAATCTGTTGCCTACGATTCCTTTCTCTATAGTGCTTTACTTCATAATCTTAAGTCATGGAAACTTCTACCAATGGCTTTTTATAATTTTATTATTTTAACATCTGTAATTTACTTCTTGAGATTGATATTTTCCCAATATATTTGTATGGACATATTACAGCTTTTCATGATCATTCTTCAAAATGATTTCAGGTTAAATTCAATAAAATGGGTTGCTATCACCATTTTTCAAATCTGAGATGGGTACTACATTTAATTTCAGTGTTAGCACCAAATCCCGTTTCCCTCTGTCATTTTGACCATGTCCCTGAGTCTGTGGAGTCAAAGCTTGCTCTTTCATACTACCATATTTCTCTATTAGAACTAAGCATCTAATTTATTGTCTTAGATACCAGACATCTTTGTGTTGTATCTTTACAAGACACTAGCCATCTTCAGATTTGTTAAAACTCATACTTATGAGAATGGAAACTACTGTTAGAGAGAAATTATTTTTTTGTGATTTATGCTCTCATCTTTTCCTTTCATTATCCTTTTTATATCTCTTCTTTCTGTTCATTTCCTTACTGAATCATTGCTCAATTGGGTTATAACAACTTGTTCAGAGGTTCTGACTTCAGTTTTTTCTCAATGGAGAAATGTGGTTATAAATGTAAAAGAACTTTTCTCACTGGATACATTATAGTCCTTGTAGTTTCATTTCCTTCTTGTCATTATATTTTTCCTGTGGAGGTGGAGAGTCACATGTGCCTCTACTTCCATAATAAAATGTTTATTGTAGACTGCCAACCTTCAATGGAACTCATCCCACTGCACTATTATTGACTAAGCAGTTGCTTCTCACTTTTTTCCATCACTGAAACCATAAAGTAGTCCCTGATACTAAATTAATACTCAATAATATTATATTTATTTAAAGTGAAAATTAATCCCCCAAATAAGGACAAAATTAGTTTTCAAAACATATGAAATCTATCATCAGAGTAATGACTAAAAAATAAGAGTACATTCATACAATTAATGCAACATAAAATGAAGAGAAGATATTCCTGGTATGACTTAAGGGTTTGTAAAGCAAGTATAACCACAAACTCTTCAGTGAAGAACTCGTTAGCTAGATGTTGGGAGGAAGCAACTCTATATGTATTAGTTCATGCAAATTTTGACAAGTTGCTCAACAAAAGAAGCACTGTTTGCATTTTCCATCAAAGATTCTTATTAACTCCAAGGGACCTCTCATTGATTAGAATTATGGTAGTATGTCAAAAATGCCAAGAAAACCTAAGCTGGGAGGTGTAGAGTTACATTGGGGTAGAGGAATATGTGGGAAAGGATTCTATTTGGTTGCAAGTGAAACAATTCAGACTAACTTAAGGAAATTTTAAATACCAGTTCAGGCAGTTCTAACTGGATCCAGTAGCTAAGGATGAAATTAAGAGTATTTATGATAAGCACAAAGGGACAGCACTTCACATTCATTAGGATATCTCATACAAAAGTTAAAGAAAAGAATAACAGTGTATGAAGATGTAGAGAATTTAGATACTTTTACACTGTTAGTGCAATTGGGAAATGGTGCAACAGCTATGGAAAATAATATGGCAGTTCCTCAAATATTTATAATTAGAACTGCCATTTGATACAATTATCCCATTCCTCAGTTTACAGCCAAAAAGATTGAAAGCAAAATCTTGAAAAGATATGTGTATAGCTATTATTCACAGTTGTGAAGAATTAGAAATAATAAAAATCCATCAATAGATGACTAAGTAAAGAAAAGGTGGTATGACATGCAGTGTGATATTATTCAACCTTTAAAAGGAAATATAGTCTGTCATATACTACAACACAGATGAAATCATAGGAGAGTTTGCTAATTTAAACAATTCAACTACAGGAAGACAAATACTGAGTGATTCCACATATATAAGGTTTTTAGAGTGATATATAGCAACAGAATATAATATTTACTTACCAGCAACTATGGAAAAGAAAAAAGAGGAAAATGTAGTTTAATGGATACAGACTTTCAGTTTGCAAAATGGAAAAGTTTGAGAGATCTATGACTACCCCTAATTAACATGTAATTATACTATATAAGCAATGGGAATATACTTAATATACTTAACTGTACTAACCTGTGCACTTTGAAATAGTTAAGGTGGATAATTTTATACTATGTGCTTTTACCACAATTAAAATTTTTAAAAAATATAAATACAATTTTTTCTAATTCTTACTGACTTCAGTCTTTGAAAGGCTGTAACAGTAACAATATGAATGCTTGTTAAATTTCATTATTCTAGAAAAGAAGGGAGCAACTTATACACATCTGAGACACGGATTGAGGAAGTGAGGAGAGCAGATACTCTATTTCCAGCACCTCATGTTGCAGTATTACTTTGGAATGTGTTAAGTGGTTATCCAAGGACATAAATTTATTACTGAAGTCTTTCATCAAGGAGATAATTCCATTCTGACAAGAAATTTGACCCAAACCTGAGTCTTCTAAACTGTGATTGATTTTGTTTTTGATAGTCTTTTTCTAATTCTTCCTTTCCAAAATAGCAGATTTGCTGATGGTTCTACCCTCTACTTTCAAGACAATGTGACCACTTATTCAACAAATCATTCCAAGTGCTTATTTGTGTCAGACACTGTACTGAGAACTAGGAATTAGGGATTTGGTGTTAAAAGTCATAGCCCTGAGAAGTATATTTTATTGCAGTGTAAACATGAGTAAATTAATAGCTATACTACAGCATCATTATAGGCTTTGATAGAAATGTGAATAGAGTTATGAGAGCATATAAAAAGGAATGCTTCATTTAGCCAGGGAATGCAGAAAGTAAGGATTATTAGGGGAAGAAAACTGAACAAATTTTCTCTATATTCTACATATACATGGCACCATCCAGTATTGATCTTGCTCCTTCCTTAGATGACAAAGACAGAAGAGAACGCAATGGACTGTGGTGGTGGACTGGGGGTGACTGGGTGACAGGGGCAGTCTGGTGGCGATACCTGAGGAGGTTATCCTGTAGTTCCAGATACCAACAATAACAAGCCAATATTACCTCAATTTAAAAAAATTAATTTAAAATAAAACTGGACAAAGACTATTTGAGCTGAATTGTGGGGAGTTAGACTTATATAAAAGTTCCAAAGCAGGTCTGATAAAGAAGATTGAAGGGGATGTTCAGAAAGAAGGGACATTACAGGTAATGTGTGCAAGGAATGGAGAGGTGAGAGAACAAACCATATTCAAGTATCTTCAATAGTTTAGTAGGACTGGATTATGGAAAGAGCTAGAAGTAAGAAACAGAAGACAGGAGACAGATCTCATCATCCAACACAAGCCACATAGGTTTTATTCTGAAATTTATGATGATTCAAGGAAAAAATCATAAGGAAAATCAAATTATAAATGGTGAGGTTAAGAGTTGAGGAGTAAGACAATCACTTTTGCATCCTAAAAAAGTTAATATGCAGTTACATAGAAAAGGTTTAATGGAGAGGATAGTCAAATATGATAAACCTTGGCAGGTTTATCTTGATAGCTTAGCTTAGCTGATAATTATGAGGAGTAAGCTTACCATCACCCCTTATTACCATCAACCCTTGCTCCTGTTTCACCCTAAGTATCCAAATTCCAGGCATCTTCCCAAAGATAAGTGACTTTGTTATAACTACACTGAATATCCGTTTCAACTAATATAAACAGAAATGTAAGCCTAAGTCCAGAGTCAGCTTCTAGCACTCCTCATGACTGGACTGGCTTCTAGAACATACCAGTAAGACCACTGCCACCCAGATTTAAACATGACAATTTAAAAAACTAAATCATTCAAAATTTGGTGGTCTTCAATATATGTCTATCTACTTTTTAATTTGCTTCTATATTATATAATTTTATTACTTAAATTTACTTGAATTTGCTTCATAGTACAATTTCAAGAACTTATTATTTGAACTCCTTTTCTTTTCAGTAATAATAGCATTCCCTGGTCACTCTCTTGTGAACACACACATTAATTTATTTCAAATATTGAAAAGGAAACCAGGCAGAAATTTTTCAGTAACGTTTAACTTTGATAATTTAATATGTTATGTTAAGGAACAGCCCTATTCAAACTGAAAGAATTATTCCATTGATCCATAGACAGGTCAGGCCATCATGAACCAAAATTCTAGTGGAAAGTTTAAACTGATATTTTTATTTGCTCTTTCAGAATGTTTGGATTATTTAATATATTGTGGGATTTATATATGAGTTGATAACTTATTGGTTTTCAAACCTAAATTGGTTACTTATTGAACGTGGTAGATATAATGTGCTTTTCATCAATATACTGTACCATAAATCTGAAGCATTTTGCCATTTACTTTAAAATCTGCAAAGCAAGCAAAATACTCTTAAAGTAGTTTATGTAGTCAGCATTGGCCTTCCAAACTGGTAAGAGATTGAATATATCATTCTATTTGGGATTAAGTAAATGTACATAACTGAGACTCTATATTGTGTAAAATCTTTGTTACAGATTTTCCAAAATAACATTGGCAGTAAGCATTTCTGCTGTGACAATCATGAAAAAGCAATGTTATCTACCTTAGTATAATAATTAAGCAGGTAAGAATTTTGTCTGAACTTGTGATTTTTATATGTCAAATTCTATTGCCAATTACTTTTTAAAATATAAATAAGACATAAAGCAAAAACATAAAATAAATTGTAACTTTAGGAACACCTTATTTTATTAAATTTGGTCATTTTATAAAATGTACCTTTAGTCTCAGATGAAAACCTGGGAAGACTGGTTGAAAATCTCATACTTACAACAAAAATAACCTAAAATTAACTGCCTCTTCAAGTGAAAAGATAAGTTTTTCTATTTTCAGAACAGAGTACAATTTCAGAGATTGATATACTTTTAATATATGCTTTTGTCATTCAGGAGTTTCTATTTAGAATAGGCTAAACACATTCTGTGAAAAAATACCCATCTCTATTTCAGATTAATATCTCCTATTTAAATAAATTATATTTAGAAAAGGGTATAAATTTAAAAATAAACTCTAATTTTCTTTGATGTATATAATTAGTTACATCATCATTCTGTGAGATCAGGCCCTTATTAAAGGGTTAACAAAGAGACACTGGTGAATTCTGACTTCGTGATTGTTATCTCCACTATATTGCAAATATAAGGAGGAAAATATAGGTCAAATAACTATGTTTTCTCTTATTAGCTACTCAATTCACTTTAATTCACAGTGAATTTCACATACTGTGAAATGTCAAAAGCAACCTTAGATTGTTTCATGCAGTAATGATATAGTTAAGCATTTCCTTTAAATAAATGTGTCAAGTTTCATTCATCTTAGATCCAGATGATATGAGAAAACTTCCCAATCTCATGAGGGATGATGGCTGGAAAAAAAATTACTCATTCCAGTTGCACTGATGGTAAATACAGATGAGTGTCAGAATCTTGAATTTTAGCTAAAATGAATTCCTATAGTGAAAAAAAGAGAAGGGTACATAATGAAAACACCAATAAAATAGTAAAAACTATTCTTTATAGTCATCATTGATTGCTATCCTAACACACTTTTGTATGCAAAACTAATAATGTATTGAAAAATGAAATTAAATATGTTAATTTCAATCAACACATCAGAAAATTTTATATCTCTACATAAAGCATAATTTAAAAAAATAATCTAACTTCTATACCCAAAATGATTTTAGAATTAAACTTATACTTAGTAGTGATTAAACAGAACCCCTTTCATCTTTATTCAATTCTCCATTACCTTGAAAAGGGACCCTTTTTTATAATTTTCATCTCTCTGATATTTGGTTTTTGAAAGATTAGCAGGTAACAAACTGAGTCAGAAAGAGCACCTTCTCCCAAAGAATGAAAGAATTTTATTCTATGAGAGGCCATGAAGAATAATGTCTGACAGAACTGTAGTGTCCTGTTGTTAGGGAACTACTGATTAATTAGGAATTCTAATGCTGTAATATATTTGTCTCATGTTTCATTGACTAAACTATTGTCTTCCAGTCTACTACTTCAGAGCCAGTTTAGGCAACAGATGAGTGAGATTATAGTCACATGCTACTAAGGTAGTTTTTAAATTGGAAAGTGAAGAAACGTGCTCTGAATTTATTGCCTCACTTCTTCATGTTGAAGGAACTGTAGAGGTAACCCTAAAAAATAAAGGCTGATTTATACAATAACTTCCCATTCAAAACATCTACCCTAGACCAATTAAGAATCTTTCTCCTACCTCTAGGGTGACCCTTGCACTTACCAGTATGAAACTTATAAAGGAGGTCTGTATCCATTGTCTACCCATCAACCTCTTTTCTTTCTCAGGAAGTAGGCCAGTAGAAGTAGAAAATCATTTCCTAGAATATACTCAAGGTTTCAAATCACTTAACAAAGGTTATAAGCAATGTCTCAGCTAAGGATGATGATATAGCCATAACAAAAAAAAAAAAAATGCTTCTATCAGCTTAAAAAGATTATAGTAACAAAGAATCACTTGTCTTTTTGATGCAAGAGACAGAAAAATGTTGGCAACTTGAAATATGACATTTTTGTGCTAATAGAATTGCTAGAACACTGCTGATATAGCTTTCAAAAACTTATAGTTCTAATATGACACATTTAAAATAGTATGAATGTGGGGGTAAAAAGATTTTGTGGACACAGTAGTACGTTTAGCTTACACAAGCTCACTAGGGATAAATTGTTAATGTTTCACAATTTGAGTCTTTTTAAATAACTGCTATTAAAAATCAAATTATATTAACTTATTATCCAGCCATATTAAAAATCAAAGATTATAAATACAACCATTTCCAGATTATGTTACTGCATATATACATCCATATACATACATGCATACATATATAGCATTGTTCCTGATGATATTTTCCATGATCATATCAGTATGGTAAAATGTTATATATATATGTTATATATATTATATGTTATATATATATTATATATATATATTATGGTGTACAACTGGGACTCTTCCAAGTCCTCATTCAGCAATTCTACCTTGATTGCTAGAAATTGACCATGGTGGGAATAAGAATACAACCGAAATCAGCAAACACTATCAATAAAGCTTGTATTATTTTTCCTGCAGAGTTGGTTGTTAAACATTTACCAGCACACTGCTGACTATAAAATCCCATAGTGAACTAGCCTGTATGATTTGTGCCATCTGTGTGGAATGGAGGGAGACTGTCAAAGGGATAACTAACAATAGTAAGAGAGGCCTAGATGGCTACAAAGTCCCTGAATTTGGGTTGCAAAAACACATTTTATCCATTATTTTAACTGGAAAATGCCAAGGTCAGACTGCCTGCTGCTATCAGAAGCCAACTGAAATTTCATCATCTGAAATTTTTTAAAAATTGACTTATTATATACAAAATAATGGTTTTCTTACCTAAAAGAATGCTACAATACCAAAGCATGTTTAACTTTGATGTTCCTTAGCTGCAGACAAGTATTTTAAATGTTTCATTATAAGTCTATGTTTGAACAGAAAAGAGTTAATAATCGCTTTTGTTACTGTTTTTCACTCATGAAGCGAAATGGAGCACTCCTGTGAGTGCTCCAAGAATGAGATATTTGCATTTTTTGACATGGGAAAATAAACCCATTCATTATTTTTATGAATTATCTTTGTATGTTCAGGAGTCAATATAAATGGGTAAGGACAAAGAACCAGCTTCATGATGCATGAGTAACCATGTTTTGGGAAAGTTGTACACTATAATACTTAGTAGTAAATTCCTTCAGAATAACTATTTAAATTTACTTATATAACTTTTCCATAAGAACAGGCTTGTGATTTTAAGCACATTCTGTGCTACTGGTGGTACTGTACAGATTGACCAATAGATATCTGTTTCTGATGATAAAATAGAGGGAAGCATATAATAAAAAAATGTTATGATGTCAAGAAGGGAAACCATCTTAAAGGTACTTTACTTTCACTATAAAATTACTGTCTTGTGTTAATATATCAATATATTTCAACTGCATCCATATTTATCTTGTACATTAGCTTTGGCAATAATATATATTATGGTTACTAATACCTGATAATACTGATTGTGTTTTTTTCAACTTTAAAACACATCTAAGCAACTTTCTGAGAAAAAGGGCAGCCTGCATTTAAATTTTTTTAAAGATTAATTTACTTATGCATAGAATAACTTTGGTGCTGTGGTGCGGGCTACAGGTATGGGTGTGAAAGGATTCACCAAAGACAGAGTGGGGAGCAGAACAGGTAAATCTATTGAAATATACTGCTGAAGGAAGCAGTGGGTGAGACAGGAGAGGTCTGCTGTGCCATGTGTGTTAGCTCCCTGGCCAGGGATTGAACTCAAGCCACAGCAGTGATAGTGTGATAGTACTGAGACTTAATACATACACAACGAAGGACATCCTGCATACTTCTTTGGCAAAAAGAAGACACAATTCTTAGTTGAGGATTAAAAAAGCTGATAGTAAGTCATCTTTAGATGCTTTGATTTCTAATACTTGAAACAAATGACAACATATGAGATGTATTAACCCTGCAATAGATACATTAAAAAAAGCAATATAGCTTTTGTTTAAAATATTTTCATTATCTCGATAACTTTTATTTTAAAGTTAGAGACTTTTATGTGTTGTATTTTTTTCTATAAAGAATATTGTTCTGATCATAAAAATAGCATTGTGTTTGAACCTGTTCTTCTGATTAATCATATGTGTGTCAATTGTTGGCACTAACCTTTCCTCCTTAATAATGACTTGGAATTTAGACTCAGAATATTGTGGTAACAGTGGAGAAGTCAGATATAAGGAAGAGAATTCTATTTATAAATGAATCTACTGCTAATCTGAAATTAATAGAAGGATAGACAAAAAAAGGCACATGACAGTCTTATAGAGAAATATTAATGTAGTGAAATATATTTACTTTGTTACCTAAGATTTGACAGTATTCCCTTAATCTATAAGAATAATCTCCTCTGCTATAGCAGCAAATAAAAAGAAAGATGCATATTATGGATTCTTTGAGTATCAGCATATCACTCTGCTATAATATATCATGCTTCATTGTGACACATTCCCCCATTTGTCACATTCTGTCATGTTACTGTATCTCAAAAGACACAACATTGCCCAACATTTTTTTTTCTTTAAGTGTAGCAAATGGACACCAAATGTTTGACACTGAAAACAGAACTATTTTAAAAGCCAGGTAGTCATAGCCAAAAGCTATTTAAATGGATATTTCAAGGATTAGATACCAGGGAAAGTGGCTATTTAAATGTATATTTGTACAGGATGAATATCTAGTAGAAACAAGTATTTCACCTTGCTTGTGAGCATTTTATCCTTAAACAATGAAACCTTGTTTTCTTCCTATTTCATTGAACTCTAAAAAAAGGATTATCTTTCTTCTATTTTTGTTTCCTAACCTCCCCCCCCAAAAATAAACAGGTTTAAGTTTTATCCTCATTAAATACTGAAATAGTAAAATTTCCTCTATCAGCCTTTGTATTTAAGTATTTCAAGTTAATGGTTTAAAATCATCCTTTGAAGAAATATGTGTACCCATATATGCATTAGATACTTAGGACTCCATCTTAGAAATCAGGGAATACAGCCATTAAGGGCACAGCTATCAGACATCTTGCTGATACTGCTACTGAGAATTTGGACCAGTAATCATCTGGCAATATTTCAGGTATTTTCAGGTAGAATCAAGTGAAAATATTTAAATGAATAGAAAAAATTATTATGTCACCTTCCTTCTGTATATAATACAATTCAATTACTTTTTTGTAGAGGTTGAATTTTCTTATATCAAATTTATCTGTATTTCAAGCTCATTTCAAACATATTATGAACTTTAGCCACATAATTTATTCTCTTGGAACTTTCTGAGCTATTTAGGAGCTCCCAGATTTTGTTCACTCATGTCTCACAGACTGACCCATCTCCATCAGTATAGATAACTGACATTTAATTCCACCTCTGCACCAGGCCCCAGTTAAGGATTTTATGTAGATTATTTCAATCTTGTAATGCTTTTTTGAGGTAGCTACTAATAATTTTGTGCACTACAGTTTATTAGAAATTGATTTTACAGTTTCTTCTTTAAAGCATGTTGATACATTAACGTAAATTGTACAACTTGAACTTTTTAATGATTTTGTTAAATAACATAGTATTTATGCTAAATGTGTTAATATAGCATAGTTATGGCATGTTTATATAATATAGTTATGTTAAATAGTAAAGCATTAACCTGTAAGTATTTTAATTTTGTATAAATTCAGGAAACTTTATTTTTCATGTGTGGTTAATATCCCATTAGAGTATATGGATTTTATAATATTTGCAATGCTCAGTTCTGTTAAAATCATTCTCCTATTTGGAGATCTTCAATCCCTCCCTGCTTCATATAAACTAGGTTGAAACCATACCAAAGTCTTTGTTATTTATATGTATAAGTGCAAGTGATCTCTTGACTATCAGGATTTATCAGCATATTCATATTAGTTTCATTCTATGTTTATTTCAGAAGGCCTTCCTTTCCCAAGAATATGTATGGTAATATATTTTGTTCTAATATTACTGTACTTTTATTACTTTGTAGCTCTTTAATTTATATAAAACTTTTTATGAATATGGATTAAATATACAGCTTCATTTTTTTAAAGGCCTCCTGATCTTTTAAAAAATTAACCCAAGTGAATAAATTAGATATTTTTGAACCACAAATATTAAGTCATTAAACACAATCACAATATGCCTTTGCAAGCAAACTACGACATAAGAGCCAGTAAAATATAACTATCCCCTATTTATTGCTTGCTATTTTTACAATAGTTACTCATGTAGCCTGAATTTCAATCTTTTCCAGTGGTGATCTTCTTCCCTTAAGTGAATCTGGAAGGTCATCTATACAAGTTTGGAGCAAATATCAAGTCCCAAAGGAGACTAAATGCACTGTTGTGCACAAGCATCAGATAGGTGAAGAAACAGGAGCCACTCCTAGAATATCACCTTTGCTGATCAGAAAGGAGACTGTGAAAGGCATGGTAAAGGCAAGAGCATGGAGGGAATAAGTAGAGTGACATACAAAGTGTAAGAGACTCCAAGAAATGAGCAGAACGGGGATGCGTTTGACTTATGGTCAACTGTAATATAGTCATGTAAGAATTTCATCACCAGCCTCCTCTACCTGTGTTTATTCCTGAGTTACTGTTTTTGACCACACTTCTTATTTAGAAGTATACATTTTCTGGATACAAAGAGAGCATAAGTAGTAACTTCTCATATTAGTTTAAGATGTTATTTCTAGACCCTTATGACTTCTAAAAGAAGATGAAAATGGAAAACTTGAGGTTTCTGGGAAACCTTTTGTCCTGGGAAATTAGCTGTCTGGATATGAAAGGCAATTAGTCTTTTCTGATGCTTAGTATGTTCAGTTTGCTTTCTGTATGTCATCTTTACTTTTTTTTTTTTCATTCTGGAGTAATTTTAACATATAGGAGATATTATTCTCATTTTAGAACTTAGAAAACAGACATTTAGAATAACCATGCAGCAAAAGAGTCAGGATTCTAGCTCATGTCTCTAAAAGCACAGACTGGGCTCGTGCTCCTCTACCCTAATAATTTAAGAAGAAGCTACATTTATCCTCCTTAATCATTCTCTATTGGTCCTCTGATTAATTAACTGCAATCCAAATAATTAATTTTGCTTATTTCACATGCAACCCATTCAAAATTACATTGCTCAGTGTGGTACTGTGATTTACAAGAAATGCATTTTTGACCGAAAGTATATTTTTCATATATATTTGTCTTTATCTTTACTTCCTTGCTCATAGCTCTCCAAAAACCTTGGAATTTCCTAAGTGTTCAGTATGATAAATGTGTCTTGTTATGTTAATGAAGCTAACTTTTGTGAAACACCTGAGGACAGGAGCTGGTTGCCAGCCAACCAGTCTTGTGATTAAGGGATTGGAACTCTAAATCTCACCTCTTGACCTAGAGGGAAGGGAAAGAGCTGGAAGTTGAGTTGAGTTGCAGTGAGCAATGAGTTTATCAATCATACTGATGTAAGGAAGTCTCCATGAAACCCAAAAGGTGGGGCTCAGTGAGTCAGCTAGTTGGTAAATAAGTGAAGATTTGGGGAAGAATGATGTAGTGGGAGTGTAGAAACTCCATGTCTTTTCCTCGTGCTTTTTCCTATGCGTCTCTTCCAAATGCCTGTTCTTAAATTACTTTGTAGCCAGTCAGTGATCTAGTGAATAAACACATTTCCTAAATTCTGTGTACTGCCTAACAAATTAATTGAAGAGGATGCTCTGGGAACTTCTGATTAATAGCAAGTAGATCGGAAGCACATATTATAGTCTGGGCTTACCACAGATACCTGAAATCTGAGAAAGGTTCATAGGAAACTCCAGTCAATAATGGGTTGGTCAGATGACTAGGTGGAAGCCTGGACTTGCAGGCTATAGCTGATCTCTTAGGTGGAGGGCATCCTTGGGAGACTGAGCCCTTAAATTCTGGAAACTGATACTATCCCTGGGTATCTGTTTTCTGGGTTGCATGAATTTAGTTGTATTCTTCAACTCCCTGGTCATGTTCAAGAAATGTTTGTTGAGGTGGGAAACCAATTTCTTGTTGGAAATTGGTCATGGGACGCCAGCACACTCAGTTAAAAAAAAATGTTTATGCTCATCAGCTCAGGTTTTGAATGGATATCATACTGATTCACAGAGCAGAACTCTCTGTGGAAGCCTTCCTTAATGAAACTAATTCATCCTGGGAGGAGATCAATTTGACACCAATGTCAAATATAACTGAGTGAAAATTGAAACAAAATTATCGGGACTTTCCTTGCATCCCCAAGATTAGAATTCAGGTCTTTTTGTTTTCCAGTAAGAAAGAAATTATACTAAATTCATTTATCTGCAGAGGCCCCATGTACATTGTGGTCTTCTGTCCGTGGATTTGGAATACTAAAGCAAAATATGTCACATTCTTGAAAAACCTTATAGAATGAATTTTATGGAAGCAAGATGTCAATGCTCTTTAACTTAAGCAACAAAACCCATTTTCCTATAGATACTGTCTTTAAGTGCCATTCATCATTATAAACCATTGAATGTCATTCAGTTCACTTTCTTTAGGTAAAGAATTGGTTAGTTTTGTTTTCCCTTGCATTCATTCATCAAACATTCATAGGATCCAAATTGTTTAATTTATATTCAGAGGATTTATTGTTCTAGATATTTATATGCTGCAAATAAAATTTAACATGTTTATTTGGAAAGCTGAGTTTTAAGGAATATCTGATTTAATTTTTAAATGAAAGTCATACTGATCACTTTTTGTATTCATTTCATCCATTTGTGTGTTTTCTTTGGTCTTCAGATAGAAAAGGTGAAGTTAATTATAATTTTCTATGACTCCTTATTGACATTGATGCTTGCAAGCCTCCTTCTTGTTTTATCCAATTATTCACTCTTCCCCCCCCCATTTACCATTATCTTCCACAGACAAACATTATGTTTGTCTGTGAAAACACATTGTGTGCATTGTTTTTTATTCAGTTATTTTTTAAGTTATGTATTTATTTTTGTGGGTAGAGTGGGTAGAGTGACTGCGTTCAATATTAACTTATATATACATACTCCCATTAATTTCTTAAAGATAACAAATATCTATTTCTATTCCAAACCAGATATTGACTTAATCATGCTTCCCTGTTTCATTGCTCACCTTTCACCACTACCACAAAGACTCTGATAATTCTCTGTTTTAGGTCATAGGTACTTAGGGATTCATCCTGATTTTCCTTTTTCTTTTGTTTAAGCCACTTCAAAAGATACACTGTTACAAGGCATTTGATTATTCCTATTTTTCCATATTTCTGGGAATATTCTCTCAAGTTTTTTTATCTTATTTTGAGTTTTTACCACATTAGGGCTTTAGATATTATTTACTGCAGTCAGTGCTAAAGGGTATTTTTTAAACTAGAGAAAGTTTTCATTATCCTTTGATTATGTATAACAATTTATATTCAAATTTTTGTTTGCATTAATACTTTAAAAAAATGTGATTTCTTGTCTTTTTTGTAACAAGTACTTCTTCAATTAATTTGATGACATTTTGATTCTAATTCCTTTATATGTAATCTGCTTTTTCTCTCTGGAAATTTTTTAATTTTTATTTTGTTTTATTTGATGTTCTTAACATAAGGAGTCCATATATGGATATGCTTCATTTTTTTTTTTTCTTTAGAAAGTTGAACCCACTCTTTCTGAGGTCACTCATCCAGGTTTATTGAGAACTTATTTTTCAAATATCTCCTCTGTAATTTTATTATTTCCTTCATCTTGCTATGTTTTTCCCATTCCTGTTGCTCTTCTGAAAAATTCTTAAATTTGACCTTATAACTGACTCATTTATCTTACTTTTGATAGATGTTCTTTATCTTTTTATGCCTATTATCTTGTTAATATTTTCCCACTTTGTTCTTTTTCTTGTCTTGCTTTTACTTCAAATTGTTCATATTTTCCTTCATCTTTTAAAATATATTTTCATGCATCTTTGATATTTTTAGTCTGGTTAATTCTGCTTCAAATGATATATATTCTCCCCTTTATTGGACCATTATAATTTTGAAATAGCTGCAATCCTCAGTTATATGTCTGCTGACCTGTGTGAGTTTCTTTTCCTGGACAGTGCTTTGAGAAAAGGCCTAGTTGCTTACATGAATTTAAAAAGGGGATCAAAATGAGTCTAGGTAAGAGAACCCCAGTAACCACAGAATCTGTATTATGACTCCTTTTTATTGCCTTGCAGTTGTTAATACCACTAACTGGAAATAACTTTAGCCTCCTTGGAAGAAGAGCATAGTGAGCAGTACATTTACCTAGACTGTCATGTTGCAAGCCTGAGGGTTTAGAGAATTATAAGATACAGGACAACTGGACATTGCAAACTTCTTTTTCCTACTGTTCACCACTCAAAGGACTTTTGTGCTAAAATTACCTTCCTTGTTATCCCTGTAATTGGCATATGCTAAAAAATGTCTGAATTAAAAAGAAACTATGAAGCTGCCTGTGAGTCCTCAAAATTAATGTAAAAATTCAAAGACATTATTTAATCATGACTTAAATACACCATATAAATAAGAAACAAGGAATTTCTGAAATAATTTAAAAATTGGAGATAAACTAGATATAAGATTAAGAAATTATTATTAATTTTAAGTGTAATGATGGTATTATAGTTAAGGAAAATGAAAGTCTTCAACTTTTAGAGTTTCATATCAAAATGTTTAAACTTTAAATGATATAATTTATTTCAAATTTGTGTTAGAAAAGACAGAGTTTGCAATGTAGAAAAGTCAAGAGCATGAGCTGAAAATTGCTGAAGGCTGCAACAGGTTACAGGGGATTTATTTAACTCTTCTGTCAACTTTTATTTCTGTTTGAAATATTTCATAATAAAAAGTTTAAAAATTGGATGCTTTTGATTTTTTACCACTACAGATTTTTATGCATATTATTTCAAGATTTATTCTTTCTTATCCCAAAATAAAATATGTGTTATTTACCGAAGTTCATCTCTGTTGCTATAATTGGGCTTAGATTATATATTACATTCATTCAAACAATAACAAATGTGAACATAAAAGTTCTTAAGGATCTGTTATTAATTTCTCTCTTTTTTTATTTTCTGTCTCTCTGATTTAGAAATGTCAAATTATTCCCTGCCTATCACATAGAGAAGAGGTAAAATTAAACCTTTTCTATGAAGGATAAGCTAGTAGTAAATTTTTCAGTTTCATGGGTTATGTAGTCTTAGCTACTACTAACCAACTCAGCTGTAGGGCAAAAACAGTCATAATCATTGTAGGTAAACAAATGAGCTTATCTTATGTTCCAATAAAACTTTACTTACAAAAGAAAAGCATCAGGACAGTTTTTATCCATAGACTATAGCTTAAGAATATAAATATATCTGTAGATCAGGTTTATTTATACATTTATATATCAATATACTAGTGATGAAGAGAAAACTTGGGTATATTGAAAATTACCTATATTAAATAACTTAGATTTGGTTCCCTTGGAAGATAGAGAAGTTGACTACCAAAAAAAAGTTGTGTAAAATTATATACATTAAAAATATTATATATAATAAATATTTAAGTCATAAAGCAAAGAAGTCCATACATGCCTCCCGAAATGAAGAAATAAGCTAATACTAAGCTAAGAACTAGACCTTTCGCACACTCATCCTATCCTCTATATGCCTATAGAAAGTGATAATTTTTAGCATAATTTTAATGTGCTTCCTGAGTATTTATTGATCAATTTTACCCTCACAAATTACCATCTAGGAAAACAAAAGGATACCTTTTTAACTAATAGTTTATTTCCAGAAATGTTCCTTATACACAGTGGGGTATAGTCCATATGTACATAGCATTCATTATCCTAACGGAATTCTAACTATAGGAAGAAAATGTGGTATTATTTTTATTATTGTTGATATTAATAGAATTGTTCATAATGAGTTGTTATTAATGATGCAATGTTATAAAAAGAATCCTTAATTATTAATGGCATTGATATGACATTATTAATTTTGATACTAAATGAACATTTTATTATTCCAGATGCAATTATATTGTTAGACACAAGTTATTGCTAATAGATTATACTTTCTGCAGCCTTGTTTTGTCACATGGTAATTAGCTGCAGGTTCATATTGCAGAATGAAAAAAACTGGCTTTGAGATTTTTATTTCAGGATAGTAGAAATCAGAACATTAACTCAGTGGAATAGGAGCAGGTAGGAAGAATAACTGGCCATATTTTGTTGAACTCATGTCCATTCTGTTCTAGATGACTTCACAGTCATACACTTAAAAGGGAAGCATAACTGACAGTATTAGTATGTAAAGATTTGGCTTGTGAAGGGTCTTCTGTCATGTCACATTTTCTACACAGTAAATCAACATAGAAGTCTCTCTTCTGTTCTGCATTGGTTATTAAGATGTGATATTATCCTGTGATTTATATCATGTTGTCACAATGCATTTCATTTTGCTTTGTTTCAGTAACACAATGAATTCTTTCATAATTTCTTTCAATTTGCCTCAGGAGTTGTTATATACTCCAGGCTTTTATTTTTTTTTTTATATTCTTCTCAGCTTTATTAATACAAGTGAAAAAGTATATCCCTCCATAATTGCTTATAGTCTGTACAGTGCAATACAGCATATTACCTCATTTTAGATAATTCTTTTGTAGTGTCATGATATTCTAACACTTAAATGCTCTGTGTAGAAGTAAATAGCTTTGCAAATTACTTTATAATCTTGGTCAACTTCAACTGGTTATTCCCCGACAACACTTTAGTCTTTGTCCTTTGACAAGCACCCTGCACTTTAAAAATCCTCAGGCACAATTTGAAGGGCAGTTGAGCAGAAAAACTAATAGAAGGAATGAAATCTTCTCTGGAAAAGCCTAGAGTAGGATTTCCTAAGGCCTCTCTTGCCCTCTTCATGCCTCCATCCCCTCTTGATCTCAGCACATATAAACACACTTACTAGGAGTTCAGGCACCTGTAATGCTCTGATGACTAGAAATCAAACAATGGTGTGATGTCAATTAAAGCAGGTTGAATTTTGGTCCATACACTTAGAAAAAAGTACTTCCTTTAAGTAGTGTTTGAAAACTTGCTTCTTTTTTCAGTGCCTGCTAGTAATCAAATACATATATGTAAAGAAATTGCAAATGACAAAAATACCTTGCACTCTTATTCTGAAAATAAAGATATTCTGAAATAGAATGATTTATTTTTAATATAAAATACTACTGTTGAATTTGGTGATTTTAAAAATTTCTTCAAAAGAACAATAAAAAAGTATTATTTTATTTACTTCAATAAACAGTTGTAATATCTTAATATGCTTTTAAATAATTCAGTATAACCAGGCTGAGATAATGTTTAAGCCACACTCAAGGAATAAGCAATTTTATAATTAGGAAATACCACACCATGGGTGGTCATCAAGCATTTAATCAGAAACAAGACCTCTTTCCATAGATAGTTGACAAGGTACACTGTAAGGTTATCGACCAAGGATGGAAAAAGTACCTTGGGTATCTTTATCTTTCATTAAGACCAGAGATTTTACTAAGTTTTGTAGACCTTAAGAATGACAAAAGATTTTCACTGACAATATTGGTGGCTTATTAGTTGGAATAAAGGATATTCTAAATAGCATTGGTGAAGTTAGCAATATTCAATATAAAAGCATTACTGAAATATTGTAGATACTTCTCCACCCTTTCATGGGAAAAAAAAAAAAAAAACACCCACAGGTCTTTCCATATTCTTTAAGGTTACCAATGTAAGCTTCTCTGTTTTCTTGTGAGTCACTGAATCAGAAGATTTGGTTCTCTGACAGCAATTCTGACAGAAGGTTAGCTAAATTCTGCTGCTAGAATGGCAATAGTTTGCCTTAAAAAAATGTTTTATGCAAGGGGTTTTCAGAGCTTTAGAGAAGACAGGGACCTCAAACTTATAGAAGTAACATGACTATTTTTGTGATTCCTTATTAATAAATATGTACTATTATTAGAAACCTGGTAGTCAGTTGTGGGAAGCAGCTAAGCTTCACCACTTGAAGCCTTCTGTGGCTTCCAGATATACTAAACTGAACTTGGTAAGTTTGTATAGCAAAATTAGTTTAGGTCAGTTCACAGCAACAAAGTGGGAAAATGAAATGCAAAATATTCTGAAATTTATTGCATCTAGGCTACAAAAGATGCTAATTTTCACCTTTTCCATGACTTTAGTTTGAAATGGGTCCATTCTAAAAGTCTGCTTTATACATTACACTAATCCCTCACTTTAGTTAACATAATGGAGCTTTTCCTCAGCTTTAGCCATTTTTGGTTTATATCCTCTCTCTTATGTATGCTGTTGGGGCCCAACTATGCTAATGGATTCAATTGGTTGGAGGTCAGAAATCTTGTAATTTGTGTCCTCCTGAGGGTAAAGGAGAAAGTTTGACTTTATTATAACAAAAAGCTAGAGTTATCTAATAAACAACATTGTGCTTGGGAAGCTATAATTATGGTTATAGAATTATTTAATATAGGTCCCATCCCAACATCTGTGTTCCCTATATCATATAATCAAAAATGCGTTCTTATTTTACATTACTGTTGCACTGTATTTCCCAAATGATTTACATTTATAAATTGGCTTCCTTGTATAAGAGTTTGATGTGAAATGAGGACACTGATGGTCTTCCCTTACTTCCATGGGGAAGGTTAAAAAATAATATATTCCGAAGGTTAAAAAATAATATATTGTTATGTCATCAGCTTTTTCCTGATTGATTCTTCACCTAGATTTCCATTTGCACAATTTCATTCACTGCTAAAGTAGATAAAATGATTTGAGTGTCACATAACACTACTGCAACTATAAACAAGTAATTATAAAAGTGAAATTGTCTACTTTATTGTGAATCAGTTTCTCAACCCAGTAAGTAGTTAGTATATTCCCAACACCTGCCACCATTTTACCAGTGGTAGAGAAGGTAACTTCTACAGATCACTTTGGCTCCAGCATAAGGTTAGAAGCTTTAGCACTTCCTATGAACAGATTTTGAAAATCCATAAACTCAATTGAAAATGAACAAAATGCTTCAATAGATGTTATAGAAAAGAATGTAAATAATCCTTTGCCATATGAAAAAATGTTCATGCTCACTAAAAAAGAAAAATGCAAATTAGAGCTATACAACTATTATTTCATACTTACCATAATGCCAGAAATAATAGAAGTTTTAAATACACTCTTGTCAGTGAGGCCATGAGGAAGCATGCATACACAGATTATTTATGGGAGATGAAATAATGTAACACCTATAGGGAATTTGACAATTGCATGTGTACTACAATGTAAACCTGAAACTTTAGTTCTAGGAATTTCTCCTGGAGATTCAATGGAAAAATATGATATCCTGTATACAATGTCTATTTGTTGTGACATTATTTATAATAACAAAGACTCAAACATTCCACATGCCCATTCATAGGAAATTGATTGAGTCAACAATGGTATTATGTAGTGATATTATAGTAAAAAAAAAAAAGAAGAAAATTAATATGTTCTGACATGGAGTGATTTTCAGGATAAATTGCTAAGGAAATGCAAGATACAGAACAGTTTATAGTATGCTACATTTTGTGTAAGAAAGTAGAATATATATATAAATGTAAATATATACATATTTTTTGTATCTTCAAAAAGAAGCAAGAAATGGATAAATAAAAATTAATCCAAATAATAACCTACAGAGAAAGATAAGATGATGAGAAGGATAGATAGAAGTCAACATTGTGCCTTGTTGCATAGTTTTTATTGACTTTGAAACCATGTAAACGTTTGATAATTTGTTGTAAAACTAATTTCCCCAAAATTGAAAATGAACTAAAATAAGTTAATTGAATTATGTGTTGCTATACCTATACAAAGTATGTAATTGCTGTAACTGACATTAAAGTAGCATTTTTTGGCATATCCTTGTGAAGTATAATTCAATGGAAATCTAAGATTAGAAAAGATAAAGTATGTTTGTTAGCATTCTTGTTATAAGAATGGTCTTTTTTTTGAGGTTCAGAGACAGGCAGATGGATCATAGGGCAAATTTACAATTATGTTAATACCGTTAGGAATCAAGATTTTGAACTAGTAGCAAATAAATAAAAGAAGTTAACCTAAAATGACGGCCTTAAATTTGAATCTAAAATATCAGTGTGAACTCCTGGCTTATTTCTATCTTTTGAAAAGGAAGATATTTTGTAACTCTGCTTAAGATTTAGAGGCCACAAAAAGTCTATGCAAAGCACAAATAGTGACTAAGGTAAGGTCTTCAAATAATATTTCTCATAAAAAGAAATCAAGTTTCCTTGGAAAATGTTTAATTCTAGAAAATGATCAGAGTAAGTACAATCTGAGCTTAAGGAATCTTAATCCAGAAAGCAAAAAAGTGTTCAGAGACTAAAGGCATCATCTCAAAAAGACACATACGCCTTTTAGAGAGGTTTCCTCTGGCCTAGGGTAAAACAAAACAATTGTCAAAAATAAAAGGAACAGAAAATGAAATATATCAAATGCCTAAAAATGTATAAATTGATAATATAGGAAACATTAAGAAAAAACCTTGCTGATCCCAATTAAAATTGTTAACAAATGGATTCATTATCTTATTTTTATAACTAAAAAAGAGTCAGGCATTTTACCCACCTTTCCTCTACATGCTCCATTTCAGGGTAGCCTAATAGTAGATACGAGAAAGTTCTTCATTATGGAAAGAATGTTAACTAATCAATGGACAAGTAAGATGGGAGTACAAAAATGTCCTTTTTTGATTCTTAATGAAATAATGAATTAGGCCATGTTTGTCAATGAATACTAAATCCATTAAGTAAAAACCTAATAGGGGGCCTGGTAAAACTAAAAGCTCCTGCACCTACTCCCAATCTTGCCATCATGTTATCAGTAAAAATAGGAAATCTGGATATTGTATGAATCAATAAGATGTATATAACATTACTTATTCTTTTCCCCTCAGAATTAAACTTGAAGTCATTTAAGTCTCATTAATATTTCACTGGAATTAGAAGTTAGAAAAGTATTTCTTAGTCTTTTCTTCATTATATGCCCATGAAGGTATCTTTGTGTATTTTTACCCTAATTTGCCCACCCATTAAATTTGAACACTCTCCCTATGTAATGTCTCTGCCTTTGCACTGTGGGTATGTCACATTGTTGAATGAGCATGAGTTAGAGCACAAGTTGTATGGCTCTACAAGAAAGTAATCAAATGTTTAATGTGATCCTGTCTTTTGTTTCAAAAAATAAAACCAAAGATGAAAGGGTATGGATAAAAGAGACAAGAAATGTAACATCCAAAGCAACGTATGGTTGTGGGAAACAATATTTTGTATTCATGATTTGAGCAAATCAGCTGTGGACAGATATCTTTGTGAAAATGAGGGAAATTTTAATATGGACTGAATATTAGGTAATACTAAGACTTTTTTTATTTTTTAAGAGATGATAAAAAATAATAGATTAAAAGAACTGTCCTTATTAATGGAGATAAATACTGAAGTTTTATTGGTAAAAAAATGGCATTATAACTGATATTTACTTTAATAACCTTCAGAGAAGTAAGTTGGGGCATAAATATGATAGTGATAATACTTCGAAATGAAGATGATGAGTAAATGAGGGTTTATTAAAATTTTCTGTTCTTATTTGTATATTGGAAATTTTCTCTAAAAAACATTTTTAAAAGTTTGGTAGTTAAGCATTTTGTAATTTGCTATATAATCAAATAAGAATTAGTCATTTAAGCTGTGAGAGTGTTGTAGCAGCTTGACAATTTTGGCCTACCTGCATCTGTACAAAAAGTCTTTGCATGCAATAGAATAAGTATAAAGAAAATCACTCATCTTGGCAACAGTATTCATGGGGTTGATATTGATATACTTTCTTAGAGAAAATTTTGTTTGTTTGTTTTTTCATTCATGGTAATAGGGACAAGTCACTAAAGTGCTAAAGTCACTATCTTGGGATTCCAACAAAATGACATGTCATATTTATGACTCTGTGGCCTCTTTGCTCCACATCAATCTTCTTTCTTTTGAATGTGTGTTTGGTGGGGAAAGATATCAAACTGAAAAACTGGAAATTGTGATATGTCTAAAGTTTGGCAGAGACACACTGTGGCCTCACATCAAAATATCTAGCCAAATGTGGTTTTACCTTTAATATTGATCACCTGGTTGACAGTGAAAATATTTAATTCACTTTAATCATATTGATTGGCATATTGGGTGCCAAAAAACAAAGTTTTCTGAATATGCTCATGATAAAATTAAATAATAGGTTTGCTAAGTTAGGATTAAGTTGTTGATGAAATAAAAATTCTCAAGAGAATTGGTATTTCACATGACAGTTTGTCAAGAGAGTTAATGTTGGCATAGTCCAGTATAGTTTCATGCCGGGTCTCTGATCAAGTCAAAGTTAAATGAAGAATGTTACGTTTTTCATTTTGCTCCAAATAGCCTTCAGGTTTTGTCATTTTTCCTCCAGAAGAACAAAAAAGTCATTAAGAAGAATGACCACCTCTGAGTGTTTACTATTGTTATAATTTGTAGCAATTCATTTTTAGTCATCCTTTAAATACTTTGCAGTGGATTCAGACTATAGTAAAGAAAATGTTTTCAAAGGCCAAAAGTGAAATATATCTCTCACGTTATAAGGGGAAATGACATATTTCAAGATCTGCTACTAAACCAAGATTGATTTTTAAATTCGGCATATCAATAACAGATCAGTAATAGAAATCTTTTCAGTTAAAAAAATGTGACTCTGGCTAGTTTCATCATTTTATGGGTTGATTTTCTTTTTCACATTTGCTGTCCAGTTAAATTACATATAGTAACTATATATTAGTGAATAATTATTAGAATAGCAAACTATGAAAATAGCTTCATATTTATTATAAAATTTCGTGTCTCTAAAATTTATCTTTAAAAATTTATGTCTTATTTATCTTTAATAAACTTATGATAAAAGTTGGATGTTTAGAAAGAGATAAAAAAATCTTTCCCCTAGTAAAATCAAATGGCAAATAAATAATCCTAATTTTAGGAAATAGTATTTAATGATTTTTTTTCATTTCTAATATAAACATTATATTTAAATACTTAGTCCTGATTCATTTTTTTTAAACAAAACAGAGTTTTTCAGTTAATTTAGAAATTTCTAAGTTGTTGAGCTGATTTATAACTGACTAATAGGGGGAAAAAGTGTTTTTAACAGAAAGGTAAAGTTGAAATTGCAGATGATGAATATCATACTTTTCAACTGTAGTCAACCCCTCTCTCACTGATTGGGACTTCATTCAGGTGTAATACTGATGGGCTATTGAACATGTTGCCAGGGCAGGTGAGTGCGGATAAGTTTTTAGACACTTTCTTGCATGTGTGAAATCTACATTTCTTTCACTAATTTAAATATATGAGAACCAGAAACATTTCTATAAGCACGTTTTTACTAAATGACTCTTGTTATAAATTTAAAAATGATCCCATATATAAGTTAAGACTTTAGAAGTCAGCAATTCTAACTCACTAGGTGACATATGAATATATAATTCAATCTAGGAATTACCCCCATAGATAGTATTCAAAATGGTGTTGATAGGTGGCAAATGCAAACAAAAGAATTATATAAATATATATGACCCATCTTGTCTCAAATTGTGTAAAACTTGGACCTTGCCCTCAAAAAGCCTCAATACTAGGTACATATGTAAAATCCTAATAGAAACTAAAATAAAATGTGTTAAAAGCAATGAAATTTAAACTACTGGAAATTACATAGATGTTATCAGCCAAAACTGAATTTTAAATGTCACATCTCTGTCAATAATTGGAAGATTGACAGAAAATTAGCTAAAGATAAGAATACTTTTTGACTTGGACTTTCTTGGAAAAGTAGGTTTTCAATAACAAAGAAGATGGGAATTCATGGAGGGCAACAGGTTGTTTAGGCTGAGAGAGTACAGAAAAAGTTATAGAAGTGGATGTATCTGAATGGTTAGGAAACAGTGAACAATTTGGGTGTCTACAGTATAAAATCTGTGAAAAGCTAACATGAAAAAGATAGTTTATGGACAGACTAAGAAAGACCTTAAATATGGTTTGATTTTTATTTAAGATGTAGAAGATCATTAATAGGGGCAATGTGTAACTAAATCTGTGGTCCAAAATTAGGAGGTAATAAAGAGATGAGGATTGGAAAGTTCATATGTTGGAGCCAGAAACTCATTTTAAAAACTATGTAATTAGTCTTGTATGTGAAAATACACTGGGCCTGAAAAGAAGACAGAAATAAAAGATATGGCAAAACTCTAATAGGGACCTGCAAGCAATAAGAAAAGTGAATGAGGGCCTCTCTGGTGGTCAAGGGGTTAAGCACCACTCTATGAAGCATCTGCAGCCACTGCAGTACAAGTTATATCCCCAGCCAGCGAGGTGACCCACATGGCACAGCAGATCTCTCATCTGCTGCTCCCCTCAGCATGTATTTCAGTAGATCTGCCTGTTCTTCTCCCCACACTGTCTCTGGTGAATCCTTTCCTCTCTGTACCTCTGGCACCTGTATCTCTAGTTCTTATATACATAAATTTAAAAAAAAAAAATTATAAAAAATAAATGAAAGAAAGAGAGATTGGAAATGAGAAAAATGTCAAAATTCTTAACTGAGATATAGAAGTGTAAAATTAGGAGAAAGAGATGGCATAAGTTGATAAAAGCTTCTCTTGAGATCTAATAAGTTTGATAGATTGCTAGAGCATACAGGTGGAATTTTTTCAAATAAAATTATATATGTAGGTCTTAGAAAACAGGTGAATATTGAAGAGACAGATGTGAATGTCAGTGGTGAAGGGAAGATGATGGTGGGTATGGGAATGGGAAAAAGCTACCTGTACTGAAAGCCATAAGGTTCTACACCTGGTTCTACTGACCCTCAGATGAGATCTGGGAAAATCATCTCCCCTCTGAATTTATTCTTGCCACAACTACAAAATGGTCTTATCTACTTCAGAGGGCTATGATAGCAATCCCATAGGTTGATGAACTTGAAAGCACTTTATAAAATGCAGACATTAATACAGATATAATACAAAGATCCCAAAATATTAAATAGTTGTTATCTATTCGATGACTTATTAAACACTTTCATTCAGAATTATGTACAAATTAATATACTTTTTAGCTGTTCAGTTTTTTTATATCTCTTGAACTCAGTTTCTCTTTCTTTACACGTATAAGATCAGTATTGTGACTTGTAACATATAGGATATTAGATTGGATGACAGAGAAAGAGCAATGTGGAAACCAAAACAAATACACACTGAAGGCTTTGTCCTCGGGAAGCTTTCCAGGAGCAAGATCATGTGAAACTGGGGCCCACAGCACAAGCTGTGAGGCAAGGCTGGCCCTTCCCATGCACCCTAAATGGTGGAGGCTTTGAAAAAATAGTGGTTGTTTTCCACCCAGCCCCAGAAGCTGCTTGCAGGCAGTGCAAGTGGCAGCACGTGTGAGCATTTTACCTTCCGCTACCAGTGGCCCCACTGGGGCTCAGGCCGTAGGCAGAGACCAGCAGTGACAGTGGGTGGGTGACAGTGGTCCCTATAACATGGCTACCCCACCCCAA
This sequence comes from Galemys pyrenaicus, assembly GCA_019455555.1. Taxonomy (NCBI): domain Eukaryota; kingdom Metazoa; phylum Chordata; class Mammalia; order Eulipotyphla; family Talpidae; genus Galemys; species Galemys pyrenaicus. The sequence continues at coordinate 8,774,083 of JAGFMF010011446.1, read as the reverse complement.
AGCATGCAGGCCCTGCCTGGTTCAGGGCTGCAGGTAGTAGAGAAGCCGGTGGATTTGGTGCCCAGATTGTGGAATGGACAATCAGCTATGAGCTATGAGCTGAGCGGTGCTACGGTCCAATCAGCGATAGGATTGAAAATGGGCCAATCAGACTTGCAGGAGGGAGACCGGAAAGGCTATAAGACAGGGCAGGCACAAGCAAGGGATATGCACTCAGATTCAGACTCTAACTGATTCGGACTCTGTTCCTGAGTTCTAGAGAAGACAGAAACAGCAGCCAGTCCCATATTCTGAAGCAAAAAGAGAAGTTGTAAAGCTTTGCAGAGGCCAGGCTTGCCGGCACCTGCCTCCAGCCTCTGACGTTCGCTAACAAGGAGCAACCAAGGCCCTCAGCCTGCTGTCTCAAAGAGCTGTTTGTTGGTGGTGTGAGCCAAAGGCTCACAGAGAACTGTAATGCTGATGTTTTGACACCGCCACCAACTAGTGACCAGCGTTGACTGGCACTACTGGCTAATGCTACCCAGCACTATTGATAGGTGACAGGCTGTCTGTGTCTGGGCCCCCTGAGAGCTGTTTCTCAACTGGTACCGCCTCCCAGTGCTGCAACCTCTATTGCTATCTGGCCCAGCATCCAATGCTATCTATTCGCACCTTCTCAGTGGCCCCACCTGTGAGCAACTCGAGCTGCAGTGAGTTGAATCCTAGCCTGCTGCTTATGTGCTGCCATGAGTTCCAGACCCTCATTGATGGGACAGTTTCATCTTGGAGGAGCAGCTTTTTGTTTGACATTTGGACATTGTGAACACTATCTGGAGGTGAGTTAACTGGCCACTTGTGGCCTTTGTTTCCCCTGTTTGTTAAGTAAGCCCATTGTTGTTGTTCCTCGAACCTGAACGATCTTATAATTATGCCTGCAGGTAAAAAATGAACAATGACCTGGGTGCTGTCCTTTTGAAACTATAGCCTTGCTATTGCCCCCCAAAACCCCACCACCGCCACCATAGAACTCTTTCACATGCATACAAAACATGTAGAGTATGAGGCAGGGAAGAACAACAGAAAGAGGATATACATCCTGCGGGAATGCAGAGCAGTCAGGAGGCTGTGAGTTTTAAATGAAAGCATTTAGGCAGCGAATTATGTTCAGTCCAAGTTGTAAAAAGGGGTGTAAGGCATAGATTCCTAGAGAGAAGGGAAGAAGGTGCTCCAGGCATTTGTTACAGTCTATTTATTCAGGTAATAGCCATGCTAATGAAGACTGCTGTTGCCTGTAATCGCTACTGTCTGCCAGCAGTTCTTCAACAGAGAGTGCAGAGAAGTCACGTAAGTTGCTCACAGCCCTTCTTCTGGGGGTTCTGATTCAGAAGGGCTGGAACATGAACTCAGGCATGTGCGCTTTTTAATCCTCCAGGAATCTTGGTGTGTCCTGACCCCTGTCTAGTTATCACAATTGAAGTGATATCATGATTGAGGTGATTCCCATAGTGTTATACACTAAAATTACTTGGATATTTAAAAATTCTAAAACCTAGACCATATGCCAGACCAACCAAAGCATAACATAAGTTCCCATTCATTTCTGGTGGGAATGAAAAGTGTTCCAGTCACTGCCAGTTTCTCATGAAACTATACATACTTTTATCATATAAACCAGCAATTGAACACCTTGGTTTATAAGGAAAGAATCTGAAACTTCTATGTACACAAAAAATCTACGCTCGAATAGTCATAACAGCTTTGTTCATTAATTGCCAAAACTTGGAAGCAACAAAGATGTCCTAGGATAAATTGTGGTACATCCAGATGGTGGGACATTATCCATTGCTATAGAAATGAGGTATAGAATCATGAAAAGACATGGAGGAATTTTAAATGCATATTAAGAGAGAGGAGTAACTTCTTATATGACTCCAACTATATGACATTCTGAAAAAGACAAAACTATGGAGATAGTAAGATTATTGGTCATCATGGGTAAGGGGAGAAATCAGTGGAAAGGGATGAAATCGGTAGAACACAGGATTTGGGACAGTGAAGCAGTTCTGTATGGTAACGTAATGATGAATACACGCCATTATACATTTTTCCACATAGATGGAACGTACACACCAAGACAGAATGCACATGTAGTCTGGAATTTGAGTGCTGATGACTTGTCAGTGTTGTTTCATACATTGTAGCAAATGTCCACTCTGACAAACATGTAATCATGGGCAAAGAAAGCAATGGTGGGACAGGGAGTACACAGGAAACTCTCAAGCTCTCTCAACCTTCTGCTCAGTTTTTGTGTCAAATTAAAACTGCTAGAAATAGTCTATTTTAAAAAATAATAAAAGGCATGACGGTATGCCTGTAATTCCTTAGCTACCACTAGTACCAGGAGGTCACATTGTCAAGCAAAAGTGAAGAAAATTAATATTAATTGATATTCAGAGAGTGAGGCAGTGGAGGAAAGCGGTGCATGAGGGAACACTGGCTGCTGGAACAAGTGGAGATCCACACAGCTGTATTTATGGCACATGCACCTGAGAGCAGCCCTCTGATGGTCGAGGTAACAGGGAGAGAGCATGGGTGCTTTAGAGACTGTGATCTTTAGCAAAGTAGGCCTGGGAGACAGAGTTATCCCTCAGTGGTAGGAAGCACCTATATTTATATCATTAACTCCAAGGAGAAGGAATGAATTTTGAAATAATCAGGGAGGCAAAACAGGTTATTCATAAAGAACAAAAATCAGACATATGCTAGGCTTGTTCAGAACATTAGGTGACAAAAAAGCAATACAATTGAGTGATACTATCAGAGTTTTAAGGTGTAAAAGTTTACATACAAATGATCTATAGCCAGTGAAGTCATCATTCATAATGTGAAGGTGATAGAAATTTATTGTCAATGAAATGACATGCCATTATATTGCATGAGGGATAATTAAATCTACAGAGTCAGAATACTATAAATAATAAATAATAAAATTATCAATTTGATAAATATATATGTCAAACTTTGTGTATGAAAGGGATCACATCCAGTCATTTCTTTACAGGTCTCCCTACCTATCATATCATGAATTATCATATATTCTAGAATGAGGCCTGTGTCCCAACTGTTATCTCCCTGTGTTCAGTCAGTGGACTCTCCTTCTGTCTTTAAGACTCTTTCAGGAAAGGGTTACAAGACTTAACAAGAAAATATAGGATGTTCAGGTATATTTGAATTTCAAATAAATGACACATTTTTATTTAAATATAGCCCACATTACATTTGTGACATGCTAAAGAGTGTAAGTTTGTCTGAAATCCAAATTTAACTGAGTGTCCTGTATTTTAATTGTCCACCCTATTTCAAGAGAACTCTCTCATTATTCCAACCTAAGTGTTTCTCTAGGATACTTAGCAAAACTGACTTAAACTTTTGTAATTAAAAGTGAACTACAGAGGAAATTGCTGAACAAATTCTGCTTTCACCGAACCCTGAAATAGTAAGCATAAAGTCCCATTTTATTACTAATGGGGGAGAAAAACCCAGGAGAAAACTTAAATTAATAGCTCAAAGAAAATACTTTCATAACCTTGACTATTTTGTAGGGAATTTCTATATAAGAAATAAAGTATTGGGAAAATGAAAAGTCCTCCAAATTTTGTTCTTTGATATATACTAAGACTTTTTAATTACAGGTAAAGATAGCAACATATCTTGAATAATATATATATGTATTTTTGCAATCATGAGGTAAATTATTCACTCCCTGTGTTTGGTGCTGACTTGATTCATGTTTCTCACTTCTTAGCACCGTTTTTTCAGTGAGAAGTAAACCAGATGCTCTTTTAAAAACATATTCCTAAAAATCTATAATTTTAAGAAGGCAATATTTTTTTGCAATAACACTAGAAAGAAAAGGATTTTATTTTTTTTAAAAGAAAAATAAATGAGAATTTTACTAATAGCATCTGTCAGCATAGTTCAGTCATTGAACTTACAGTATTCCTTAGCACATGGGTGAGATGTCACAACCACAGCATCCAGTCTGTGACCTTTGTTTTGTGAATACAGACTCCTGAGAGAGTCTAGAAGTAAATCTGTCAAATAATCCCAACACACACACAAGCACAAAGCACATTTACCGTATTCCCTGATATGTTTCATCTACTGAGTTTCTTCCACCTGGTATGACTGAATCATACAAGTGACTTGAGTCAACAAGTGACTTGGGATGTATCTATCTTTTCAATTTAATATATCAAACATGGAGGTGTCAAATTTTCCTTTATCCCAGAATCTGTTCTTTCTCCAGGCTCTCTCACAACCATACTGGAACCAAATCTCTATTTGCTTAAATAATATCATCTAAGAGGCATTCTTGATTCTTCTCTTTGCCTCACCCCTCTTCCAATTCTTAAGCAAGTCCTATTAGTTCTTTCTCCAAAATACATTTTCAATCACCTCTTCTGCCATATTTCATACCTAGACCACAGCAAAAGCATTCTAAAATGTCCCTGCTTCCATGCTTGTTCCTCTATTATCTCTTTTCCAGGTGGTAGCCAGAATAAAGGCTTTATAAATGTAAATCATTATTACATCATGTCCTTGCATAAACACTTTCTAGGGGTTCTCTTCCTTTTAGAATAAAACACCAATTCCTGTGAGTCCTGTATCTAACATGAAAATCTCTCCATACTCTTATTCTCCTTGAACTCTGTTCTCCAGTCACATTAACCTTCTTATATATATGTTCAAATAAAGCAAGCCTTTTGTACATTAGACACTTTTTCACTATTTCTGTAACAGGGTGGTCCCCAGGAAAAGGGGAGGTTCCAGGTTCACTGCCCTACCCAAGAGAAGAAGGAGCTGATCAGGGAGGAGAAGAAACTGGTGAGGAGAAAAGAGGGAAGGAAGCAGGATGGAGAGCAAGAAGACCAAAAGGAGGCACATGCAGCAGAAAGACATGTGGAGGAACTGTGCTTGTTCTTGGTCCTGGACTATTTAAAAACAGATGTGGGTAGGAAACCTATGGGAGGTTAACAATGGCAGATTTTTATCTTGATTTTGATTTTCTCTTTTCCTCCCAGACTTGTCTTGCTGTTTCTGACCCTATTCTTTGGGTCCCTGCTGGAAGGTGCTTTAGACTTGTGACAGGTTTTCAGGCCTTGCTCTGGGCCAATCCAGTTCGGGTGAGCTTTTACCCACAAGGTGATGGGTAACTTTAGGTGCTTGATTTAAAACTATATTCTTTGTCTTTTCTGTATTGAATACCAGTTGTATTAGTTTTCTTTCCATTAAAGTTCTGTGTGTTTCATCTTGATGCAGTGGATAGCAGAACCTATTTAGATCAGGCAAGTTTGGGGGCTTTGGGATGCCCCTCTCCCTACCCTATAACAGATTTGGTGACAACCTTGGGTGGAGGTATATGTGGTTCGTCAGCCCCATGGGGAAATTTGACTTCCTCATGGCATTCACTGGCTACCATAAACCCAAATGTGGCTTTTGTTTCTCTAGTATGTTTGTTTCAAATATGTATAGATTTTCTGTTCAAAAACACACAAAAACTGGCTTGGACTTGGTGAAAATCCTGTGTGTCTGTATATAATTTGTAGTCACTTGCTAAGAGGTTTGATTTTGTAAAAACTGTTTTGTGTAGCAATCTTACTCAAAAGATGGTAATACCATCATGTGCTTGGACCACCATGTGGCCAGATCAGAGGTGGCATCTGAGGCCATGTGGCGGGTTTCTCTAAAACTCAAAAGTTCTTGTTGCTATGACTTTGGACTCTTGTTTGTGAGCACTGCTGTTTTACCGGTCTGATTAGCTTTTCTAAAGGTGATAATGATTCCTCAGTGATATGTTGCTTTGACTTTGGTTTTGACTTTGACTACTTTCTAATCTCTGACCCTGAGTAGTCTTGCAGTTGTGCACACTAGTAAAAAACTAAAACAGTGACCAGTAAAATATTTGGACAATATCCTTGGCCAGTTTTAGTGCCCCTGTTGCCCTGTATCTTTTCCTTTACCTAGAATATGTATTCTAACTTAATCTTCTCTCGAAAATTATCTCCTTGGAGAAGCATTCCGGGCCAACTATCTGAATTTGAGTCACACCTTATTCTCTTTGGTACTTTCCCACCTTTTTCTCTTGTTTTGCTCACAGTCCTCGTTTATAATCTGTTTATTTTTATTCTGTTTTATTCATTGCTGTATTGCCAGCTCTTAGCATTGTATGTATCACAAAACAGGTGCTGAGTAAATATTGGTGAAATGTGTGAACTCTTTAGTGCCTAATGTATTGTCCTGCAAAGTATGAGCCCATAGAAATGGTAGCATAGTGATGGAAATGATATTAACAAGTCGTTCAGGAGAAACAGTGTTCCCTATCTCATTCCAAAAGATGTGATATTTTTAAATGTGGATTCTCCAGATGACTCTGAAGTTAATATTTTTTCTTTGGGGCTGTGACTAAGCAACATTTTGTTTCTACCAGGAGAAAAAGCTGGCACTGGCAACATCATCAGTTGTCAGCAGAGTTGTAGAGGCCAGCTCTCTGAAGACCTTATGTACAACTGGGACTGTAATTCAGATTTTGTATTTATCAGACATCTGAATTATATTTCATGAACTTCTGATTCATAGAGGCATTTTTATAGGGTGTTTGGGCCACAAACTTAAAGTTGTGCAATTTCTTAGATTTATATGTAGTAAACTTCTAATTGGAATATTGATTTTTGAAATCTCTATAGCTATTTATTTTAGATGCATTGAAGTATTATCATAAATAATTGAAACTAGGATAACAATGTCTAAATAAATTACAGAGACTATCTTAGGATTTGAGATAATTTTTTATTCATTTACCATCCACTAGCCCACAAGAACTAACAGCTCACAGTTACTAGCTATACAAATAGGATAGCTCTACTTATAATCAACATATAATTCTGATTTCAATTATGCTTATGGATTACTTTTAAAGTTCTTATCTATTAAATAACTAAAATTAACAAATAATATCTATAGTATTTTCTACAGTGACTTTTCTTACCCATCCACCCATCATTTTAAAAATACTTGTTGAATCACCAACATGTCCCAGGTTCCAGAGTAGGTGATGGAGACCCTGTAGTAATGAAGGAAGATGGTATCATTCCTCCTGGAGCTTACAGTCTAGCAAGGCAAGGTGGGCACAGATGCTACATGGTCCTATGTCATTTGCTTGCTCCATGAAATTAGAGAATATGGTATATTGTATGGGAGAAGGAAAGGCTGTAAGTGAAGACGTCTTAGAACAAATAGAACATACTGAGGCAGAATGTGGGAGAAGTGATTCCAGGCAGAGGGAATAGCATAGACAGAAGCTCAGAGGCAAGAGAGAGAATGGCTAGAGGAACTGGAAGGAATACCAGAACAAGGCATGTAAATGAAAAAAGTGCAGATTACAGAGTCTGGATGATGAAGGGTTTTATGAGTCTAATTAAAGACTGTGCTTATTATAAACACAGAGCAATTCAATGGGGATTAATGAGATTAGATGGTCTTATATTTTAGATGGTCTTCTCTGGATGCAGTGTAGAAAATGAATGGGAAGAAGAGATGACACTAGGTGAGGAAGTTGCCAAAAATAAAACTACTTTCAGTCAAAAATATAATGGGGTAAATTAAAATTAAAAATAAAATGCATGACAACTCCAGACAGATGGTAAGGTTCACAGAGCCAAACTTGGATTAAAATGCACAAAATATATAAAATGTGATCTAATCAAATGCAAGATGTATGCTAAATTCATGTTCTTCTGAAATTTAAGATGCTTAAATAAGGAAATAGAAAAGTAGAGCAAGTCAAGCCACATTAGCACAATTACTCAGTGCCATCCCATAGAGTAATATGAAGCACACTTCCCTTTTTAATGAAAATCCAAATGGTCACTTGTGGGGAGCTCCCAAACCCAGCAATGGCGTAGTGTCTATGGCATTCCTAGCCAGCACCTTCGTGGCATTAACTCCTTTTCTACCTGATATATGAAACCATTATAATTCTATTGTTCTATAAAAGTGCAGGTGAAACTAGTTGACCCAGAAAATTACTTAAGGGTGTTATATAATAAGATGCTTGTTTAGATTTCTTTTGAGCTTACCAGTTATGCAGACCTTCACCTTGAACATTGATGACAGTGTTAGAACATCCTGGTTTAGAATGTAGATAATTGATTGTTTCCTTAAAAATTTTACAACTGCATAACCTAACAATGTTAAATGATAACTGTTTTGACTTGTTCTTTTTACCAATTTATTCAACTTTATCTAAAGAAAGGAGAATTACTTCAAGCACACCTCCAAAACCTGCACAGATAGGCTGGGCAAGCTTCTAACAGGATGAAATGAAATAAATTGTTAAGTGCGTGTTCTGTTCCAGATTTTGAAGCAAAAATAACTTTGAACATTTTGGGGCTAGAATTAACAAATATTATAGAATTTTCTTCCCACATTTGAAATTTTAATTTCATAGTATTTTCAAATCCTCTGGGCTGAAACGAGGACCAGATAATATTTTAGCAAAAAAGGTGTTTTGTTTTCACGCTTTCATCATGCAAAAATAACCCAACTAATTTAGCCCTAACTTTCAAAAAATACTCAGTTTCAAACAGAAATCAACTATGTAGTTCTCAGGCCAAAAGGAATATTTATCAGAAAACTCTGAAGCAAAGATTTTTATAAAAATATATCTCCCATAAAATTTTATTTTCATCATTTTTGACACGATATAAATGATTTACAACATTATTGCCTAGTATTTATCTTTTATCCTTGATTTGACAGTATTTTGTAAATTTTGTATACCTTTTAAACATTTTAAATTGAAAAACTAGGGACAAACTTAAATATTATGATTTTTAAAATATTTATGAATATAATAGCAATTCACATATATATGGTGCTCCCTAAATGTCAGTGGCATTATTTGTATAGTGGTTATCCTAGCTGCCTTCCAAAATGCCAGAGTTGTACTAAAGGCTATACACACATCATCTCTTGTAATTGTATCACAATCTTAGGAGAAGGTATAATTGTCATCGGTAATGTATATATAGCTAAAAAAATTAACTCATAAAGGGATTAAATAATTTCTACTGAGCAACTGTGTTCATATGTGATCAAGTCAATAGTTCCCTACTCTCTACTTCTCTGACTATATATATTCCATTCAAAAATGAAACCTCCTTCAGAAATAGTCTCTGTCATTGCCCCATTCAAAAGAGAATCAACAGAAGAATGGTAATGAGATACTATTGTATATTATGAATACTCAACTTCTCTGATAAACTGCAAAGCCATTGGACATACCCATTGTGTTAGATGCTAGGTAGATTAAATCAAAAGATATTTAAAAGCTGAACTAAATTATTTATGATAATTTAATATCAGGGAAATTAGTCATCAGTAATCATTCCAAAGATTTTGGATCAACACAGAAAATATGCATTTTCCAATTTCCCTTAGGGATTTCACTCAACTAGCTATTCTGAGCACCTCCCTTAAGAGAGTATTGCCATTGTGTTAGGTATGGGAATTAAGGACATTAAGGACATTCCATCATCCTTCATCATAATTTCTTCTTTATTTCTCCCATAGTAATATAATAATTAGTTCAAAATTATTGAACCCAAAATTTGGGACAGGATGAGTAAGGAAACAATGAAAGTGATTTGATATCTATATTACAGACAGGTGTGTAGGTCTAGAGACATCAAGGACTTTATCAACAGGATGCAAGTCCAAAGAGAAGTGGACTTCAGGGACTGCTGAGGATCTTCTGTGTGTATGCCCTAGAAGTTGATTTCAATTCTGGGTTCAGAAGACAACTGAGAGGTCTATTGACACCTGGTTCCAATTCTAGATGCAACTTTAGTATCAGATGTTTTCCCTACATCTTTAAGTGATTCTTCTGATAACCAAACTCCTTATAGTAACTTCTCAATATTTCTAGTTATCAATAACTCAGTACTTCAAAAGCAGTATTGATTTTAGATTCATAAATTTAATGTACTTACAAAATTCATCTGAAATTAGCCCTCCCATAAACTTGGAAATTCTCTTCTTAAATTTAGGCCTATACCTCAAGATTTTCCTCAAGCTTAGAACTATTTGAATCCATCTATCACCTTTCCTGTTTCTTTTTCTATTGTTCAAGTTTCTATTTTTCTTTCCTTTTTAAGCAACAAATATTTGATTATCACTACATGCTAGACACTGGGATAGGCACTAAAATAAGATTTCCAATCTCTTCATAATCCTATAATTTCATACTATGCTGCATTCACAATCAGACTTTCTCACACTATTTTGAGACTACATTGTACCTGAAGTGGACACTATATAACTAATAATGTACTTAGCTCATTTGCTTAGTCAAAACATATGCATTCTAGAGTTTCTTAGAGGCGTCATTTTCATATCTTTATCAAATTTTTTCATAACTGGATGCTACCAGTATAGACTGAATGTTTTTCTTTAAATATTCTCTTTTGTGCATATTCACTGGATATGTTAATATCATTATAGTAAACAAAACACCACCATTGCTTTTTATAAATGAGAATCATAAAATATAATGGAGATGTTATTACAGTTCAAAACAGAATGAACTACATGTGCCACTCAAATAATTACTATATTTTTACTTTTTAAATTATTTTTTATTTATTTATGTATACAAGAACTAGGATATAGGCCAGAGATGTTGGGAGTGGATGAGAGGATTCACCAGAGACAGTGGGGAGCAGAACAGGCAGATCTACTGAAATACACTGCTCAGGAGAGCAGTGGGTAAGACAAAAGAGGTATTCTGTACCGTGTGGGTTAGCTCCCTGACCTAACATCTAATTCATGCCTCAGTGGCTGGTGATAACTTGGTAGCAGATGTAGCACAGAACCCTTAACCCCCCTGCCTCATATTTCTGTGTGGAGGGACCTGCAAAGTAAGTATACTGCCTTTTGCTCCCATCTTTACTCATTTCTGCCTATGGAGGAATCCTAGATTGGTGGGTGACATTGTTACCTTCACTCCTCTCTCCATCACCTTCTGGGTAGACTCACAATTGAATAAATCATGATTCCTGGGGATTTGCTTTCTTTGCTTTTCCCTCAGATCAGCTTAAGGCAGCAGTGCTGGCTAAATGTATGGTGCCTATTCCATCAATGAAAACTTTTTTTCAGAAGGCTTCTCCAGTGTCCACATGGAGACTCTGAGTGCTTGGCGAGTGCCAAGCATCACCATAGAAATATGAGATCTGATCAAACTTTGTTCTGAAATTCACGTACTTGATGTCAACTGCAAATTTCTTCATTTATGTATGTTGTGGCCATTTTTTTTCTTAATGAAGGATAAAAGGAGAGAAAGGGTACTTTAGAATGATTTGTTCTAGGTGAACTCTTTCAAGCTAGTACTGTCACTTCCTTTTCTCAGTTCGAACAAATAATTTTTTTTTTAAATTTCTGGAATTTTATCAATGACAAGGTCATACTCACTCAGAGTTTTCATATTTTCTTTCAAAAATCAGAAAGATTCCTGTTCTGGTTTTCTAGCAAGTTTTTATTAAAGGTTCTCAGTTGCTGTTCTGCACTCACATGTGTAACTTATTTGGGATTCTTAACATGAAATTCACCCAGCCTACAGTTAGACTCATTTAAAGATCTTAGTACTTCCTAATGTCTTCTCACATTTACCTTCTCACATTTTACTTTTTCTGGTTTTCAAGTCATTCTCCTTAAAGAAAAAGACAAAAGCAGAAATACTTGTGTAGTTTTGCTTTCTCTGCATCAGCTGTCAACTCAATCTCTTTCTCAGTAATAAAGTGATATAATATCTGTGTAGCTCAAAAATCCTTTTTGCTCAGAATTTGTCCAAAAAAATGCCTAGAAGAGGTAGAATTCTTTGTATATGAATAATAATGCATTTATTTATTTATTTGCCCATTAAATCATTGTGAAAGAATGATTAGGGAACCAATGACTTGGTATCAGATATTGTGCTGAGTTAGGTATGATAGATAAGTAGAGATGGAAATCACTCCTGATCAAAGGACCTCATGGTCTATTCACTGCACAAATATTTGGTTGGGCAGGCAGATTAGAAAAGTCAAGCAGCAAAGAAAATGTAGTAAAGAATTACGTATACAGTGGGATGGCAAAGGAAAGACATTCTGGAGGAGTTAATGCTCATGACGAGGAGCCTGTGCATGGTGTTAGAAGAAGCTTCCAAGAGGAGTCAAATTCTGAGCTGAATCTTGAAATATGAGTAAGCTATAGTCCTCTGGACAAAAGGAGGGTCAGAGCAGATAGAGTAGATGGTAAGTAGTTAGGAAAAGTAAAACCATTCAGAAATCTCTAAGTCCTGGCATCTGATGATGTTGAAAGATTTGAGGTAGGTTTTTTTTCTCAGAAACACATCCTTTAAAAGTAAAATTTTCAGGTAGCTAGTTTAGATTTTTCAAGTGTTTCTTATTTTGCTGTCATGCATGCCTGTCAAGAGCTTGTACATAAGAAATGATTTAAAACTTTGTACTGGTCTGGTCTTGTTTACAGCAAATTTATAACTCCTTCTGAGAAGCAACATCTTTCTTCAAAGACTTTTCACAGTGATCATCATCTGTCCTGGGGTGACCTCATTTCAGGTGTTTTGTTATATCTTATACTAATATACTTGTCCCACTGTTTATGGAGCAAAGGGCTTTATATGAGAGAGTACTGGAATTATTGAAATCCTGGCTTTTAAATAACTCAGAATGCAGAGAGAAAAATAAATAATTAAAAGCAGCTCATAGCATAACCAACACAGTACTTCCATAATTATTTTTTTCATATTTCATGTTGGTCTAAAATGTGTCTCTTGGTTGTTCCAGATTAACATTCATAGAAAATCATCTGTTCAGACAGATAACAGAAATGGACTTCCCAGTTTTCTTCATAACATTTAGATAATGCTTCCCAATTAAAATGTATTGGGCCAGTAGTTTTCCCATCTTCTTACTAAAACACATATGAAGGCATCACACACACACCAGGTATGAAACTTTTTCATTTTCCTCATTTTCTTTTCACAGTAATACCATCTCTATATACCTTTAAAAATATTCACCAAAAGAAACTTAAAGTTAAAATAGTTTAGCCCTAACTTGACATTATTAATCTGACTGAGGTGGTTAGCTACCACTTCATTTCAGGTACTCTTTCCACATGTAAAGACAGCAACTCATAGGTAACAACTCCCCAGCCAGGAGGGTGTCAGAGCACAGTGTTTGGCCTTATGGTAGCCAAGGAAACTGCTGTCTGGGCCCACCATACCCAAGAGTATAAAATGATGTCACATTAATGTTTACATTGATTTAATTTTTTGGGCAACAGAACAATTCCTCCCTCAGAAATTATCCTAGAATTATTGCTTGAGTCCCCAAAGTTGAACAAGTTAAGTTCAACTGTCTCCCCTAGGTAGCATCTGTTATGTTCCTCTCTTCTGCTACAACTGCCCTCAGCTGAGGTCTTCAACCTTTAAGTCCTCATAGAGAAGCTTATCAATATGACAGTCATAAGATTTCTTGTGTCTGTGTCAAACTTCTGAGCAAAGATCTCCATATTCTGAACCCCTCCTGATTTTGTACAAGGTGAGAAGCAAGGTCCTCTCATAATGTATCAGTAATATTTAATTTGTTGGTCTCTTAAACAACTCTGGTTGTCACCTCACTGATATAAAATCTTTCCTTCAGCATCTATGCTCTGCTCCTTTTCTCACATAAGCAACTTTCCAGCTGCTCCATACACAAGAAACATTTCTTATCCTCCCTAACCCCTCAAAATTGCCCATCTCCACAGGAACAAGTTAACAAGCAACAGTTCTGACAAGGTCTACTTTCATTTATGCTCTATAAAGAAATATTTTTCCCCATCTCTATCCAACTTCTGTTCCAAAAGACCCAAATGAAATGCATGCCATCATACATAATACTTCAATACAAAAAATATAACTGCTGCAACTATATTACCAACCATCAAACAAATGATCGAAAATGGAGTTTTCATTGCGTCATTATAGGAGAAAGTCCAAGCAACTTATGAAAGCCTGGAGAGAGGAACCAGGAACCTCAGTCCACATCCTGACTAAGCTCCCAGCACCAACAAGCCTAATACTTTGAAAGTGGTTTACTCTGGGCTTCCCTGGTGGCACAGGGGTTAAAGTCTGCTATCAGGCTACCATCAGCCACTGCAGTCTGAGTTCTATGCTGGGCCAGGGAGTTGATGCACATGGCACAACAGATCTCTCCTGTCTTCCCACTCCTCCCCTCAGTAGTGTATTTTAGTCAATATGCCTGTTTTGCTCCTTACTCTGTCTCTGGTGAATCCTCTCACCACCACCTCTGGCCTACACCTCTGGCCTAAACCCCAGTTCTTGTATGCATAAATATTTATTTGATAATTAATAATAAAGAAAAGAAAGAAAGTGGTCCATTCAAGTCCTAGCCAGACACAAACACAATAGCAATAAACTGAATTTCTTGGCTTTGTGATTGATGAGGTAAAATTTCAAATTTGCTTGTTTGAAGCCCCCTGTTTTGGGGGTGGTACATTGTGCAGCAATAGGTAATTGAAACATAATTGGGTACCTGAAAGTAGAGTGCTCTAAAGCAAAATAAGAGGAAATAGAAATGAACCAGGACTTTCACAAGATGAAATTGTTTCTCATTCCCATACCTTCTAACAGCAAACTACTTTTCAAATGAAGAACTTGATACTAGTCAAATATCAAATTAAAAATATTCCATAAGATTCTTTGCTAAGGTCTCAGAAAGATTTAGGGTGCTGTCTTACAGTTGCCCCTTACCTCCACATTGAAATTTTCCCTCACCTGTTTGTTTTCCTTTCAAATGCTATCACCTATTTGAATGCATTTAATCCTTCTTTAGCACTTACTCTAGGAAAATTCTATGCCTTCTTATTTTATCATTCAATAAGATAGGCATCAAAGCCTACACAGTTTCAATAGATACTTGCTAATCTAATGAAGATACTTATCTCCTGGCTGTCTGAACTATTCCTGCCAAGCCCTGTGTAGATTTGGGAGCTATTTTATTAATATACGGTTGTTTGTTAGGCAGCAATTACATAAATGAAAATTTATATTAAGGTTGGTTAGATACTTCTGATTATTTCCCTGCGCCAGCAATTTTCATGGAAGTGGATAACACCAATGACAATAAAAAATAGTTAAAATTTATCCAGCTATCCATTATATAGCACTATTTCAAAAACTGTTCAGTATTAGGGAAAAAAATTAAATTGTGTTTAAATCAAAAATCAAACAAGCACACGCTTCTTTCTTTCTAGTCTCTTCATTGTGGCCTGTCTAAATCTCCAAGGTCACACCATCTTTCTCATTTATCCCTTTGCCACCATAACTCTTCACCATAAATCCCTACAATTTTTGATTTTTTTTCAAGTTCAATGTACAATATTTAAAACATTTGATGATAAAATATGTGCAATATAGAAAAAAATTAACAAAAATGTATCAAACCAAGATATTAGAAAGACTTTCAATACTCCAAACTATATACTATGGGTATATTTGTAATCTTCTGTTTTTCAATAATTTCCAAAATTTCTAAACTATAACATTCCAAACAGAAACACATAGTATGCTAATTTTTATTAAAAACTAAATGATTTGAGGCAACCTCAGTACAAAGTAAAATTATGGCTTTCTGGCTACATTTGTTTTGGGATTTCAAGGCAGATAAAGCAAAACATGTTTATTTTACTTTCTTGAAAACATTTTTAAAACAAGATTACATGAAATCATTTGTTTTGTTTCCCTACCATTTCTTGAACAAAAATTTGAAATTTTCCTTCTAAATACACCTTATTTATCTTTCTAGAGATAGAATTTGCAGGTTACAAAATTATCCTTCATAAATATTGTTGCCTTAATATACAGATCCACTATGATATGCTCTAACCTCTTAAGAGTAACTTGCATGTGTTCCCTGGTACTTAAGGAGATGAGGCAAATTTTTGCTCTTCCCTGATAGTTTTGACTACCTTCTCAATGTAGATAAATCACTGGTCTCTCCATCCCACTCTCCTCTTTCAGTCTTGCATTTCTCAGTATTCTGTTAATATAGTCTCAGGGCTCATATCTCAAAATTTTATGCTTATTTTCTCATCCCGATAATGTTTAAAATGTTTTCCTCACTTTTTCATAAGCAGGTGACTCCAAAATTATTTATCTCGGGGTTCTAATTAATTACTAAGTATTCTTCAATTCCTTTTTATTTTTTTTCATGCTGTCCTGGGAGTAATGAAAAAAAAATTTTTTTTTCAAGTAAATGAACCATTCAGGCGCCACTATAGCAGGGAATAGGCATTCCATTCAGTCAAATTTTAATTCATGTCACCCCTTTTTCCCAAATCCATTGCTCTTGTTATACCAAACAAGCACACACTTCTTTCTTTCTAGTCTCTTCATGTGGCCTGTCTAAATCTCCACGGTCACAAGCATCTTTCTCATTTATCCCTTTGCCACCATAACTCTTCACCATAAATCCCTACTGACACTGTTTTTTTCTCTCTGCCACTAATACAGATGATTGATCTAAAGCTGTGAATTCTCTGGTAGCCAGCCCTATTGACTCACCTGATACTTCATGATCAGTCAAACAAACAGAAAGAAAATCATTTGAAAATTAAGGGAAAAAAATAATCTGGGAAAACGAGTGATCTGAAGAAAAACTAATATTAAGAATCTTATTTGCTGATGCTTTTTTCCCTATGTGTACATGTGTTTGCATGTTTTTCTTGTTTAGGAGGTAAGAGAAGATGTGGCCATATTAAGAAAACTAGGTTCATTTGAATGAATCTAAAAATATCAGTATGCATGTTTATGGGAAATGAGTATGACTTCTTATTTGTAAACATAATTGGTGGCTAAATGAACTATTCAGTAATGTGTTACACTTAAATATCTAATATCTAAGAGTATGTATACAATATACTCTTTTTTTAATTGGTGGCTAACTAAATGAAGTATTCAATAACATGTTACACTTAAATATATAATATTTAAGAGTATGTGCACAAAATAGAAAATTCAAGGTAATGCAATAGGTTTGTAAATAAACAGGAAACATGTTAAATCTTGCTCTGATAATGAGGAGCAGGCAAAGTAAAACAAATTATTATATTTTTACAATAAGTTATCAAAAATTTAAATTGCATTATAATCATAGACAAAGAGGACTTGAAATCAATACCCTTCATTCTTTGTTGGTGGCATCATCCATTGGTTCAAGATTTTGAAAGTGGTTTGGCAACATTTATTGAGAATAGGAAAATATTTGCAACCTTTGATCAAATTGCATTTATGAAAATAATTTCAGAAAAAGAATCCAAAGGTAGGGGAGATAAGCATTTTTATGATAATAGAAAATGAAAAGCTAAGAGAACTGCCTGCAACTACTCAATAGAATTTATGCTACACCTAAAAATTATTATTACAAATATCATGCTAGAAAATAGAGAAAGTCGCCTGATTTATTTTGATACTTTCACGGCAGTTCTTGTAAAGAAGTCTTAGTGTATACACTAAAAGTCATAAAACACAGAAAGATACAGCAATTTAAAAATTACTTAAGTATGCTATCAACACAAGAATGTTTAAATATTATAGTGTAGAGATTACTTAATAGTTCAATGCATAAACAAATATACCTATGTAAATGTATAACTTAACTATAATTGTAGGACATATAGATTGCTGTTTAATGTGCAATATCACTACTGAGAAAAGCAAAACTCAAAATTGAAAATAAAGCAAGACCACCACTATGAAACAGAAAAAAAAATTATTTAGAAGATAAATGAAGGCAGTGTAATAGAAGGTGGTTAATTATTTTTTCAATTTTGTAAGAATTTTTTTCTGTGTTTGATTTTGAGTCATGACAACTCAATGAGTATTTGTGAATTTGACAACCTAGATTCAAACATTTTTCCTCTTTCGAATAACATTTCAAAATAAGTGGGAGGTAAGATGTCCTACAACAGTAGCTGAGAGAGTCTCTGGTACCTTTTGCAACTGCCTGGGACCTAGTTCTTCAGGTTGTGACACAGGCTGAGTCTATCAGACATCCTTGTTCATGACTCTGACACAGTGGAATGGGAGCAAAGTGATTTTAACTGAGTGGAGAAAGCAGAGATGTGGCCATATAACCAAGGAAAATAATACCTGTGACTGCAGATTAATCAGAATCTTCTTGTCAGCAATCTTGGATCTGCTATATATCTGTTGGTGTATGTGGTTAAGAACTTCAGCCTAACAGAACACAGGCCAGGTATACTTGGTGCATTGTGCATTTTTCTTTGAGTAGATCCTTAGGTGTCCTCAAAAGCAAAGGATTCCATGACTCTGGGTAAGCCAAGAACCTTTGACGCAGAACAGAATTATTGAGGTGACCAACGTGCTTCTGAGATCCATCTGTTCCTTAGAAGACTTTAAAACCCAACATGCAGAGATTTCAGTAAATCAATTTGTTATTTTAGTCAAATGATGAGTTAAATGAGTGAACTCATTTGCTCAGTTACTTAAGATATTTATTTGCCACTTTCTGGGCATGGTTTGGTAGAGAAGTTAGAGGTGGAGGAATCCTCAGCGCCATTCCAGGGGAAATAGACCACAGATACCTGAGATGATTGTTGTTTTATTTTTACTGCAATATGACAAACTATTTATTGTCCTGAAAATTTTCCACTACAAATAATCTAAAAACATCAGATAAAATACATCATTTTGGAAAAGGAATGACCTTCTAAGATAGCAATGTAAATCTTCGGAGACTTGAAAGAAACTAAGGTCCAGGATGAATTTGAATCTTGCAGCTTTCAACAACCTACAATCTTAGGTGGTCTTAAGTTTTGACTTTGAAGGGCCTGTGGAGAAGGAAAGAGACTCCTGCAGTTAGTGGAAATCCAATACTAGGTTAACTCTGAGCTTCCCTACATTTATAGAGATTGGATTCCTGGTGGCTGCAAGTGTCCTTATTGATTTGGGTGGAGCTGAAATAACCATTTCTTTGAGTAGATCCCTGGATCTATGTCTCAATTCCCTTGGTAATAAAATTTTAATAACAATACTTTTTGATGTATTACTTTTGCCAATATGTAAAAATATTGTGTTATATCACTATAAACATCTATGGATAGAATTCTTATATCAGACTTCCTTATAGGCTACTAGATGGGTTACCTTTGTGTCAGTACTCATTCCAGGTACAAACAGCAGAATATTATTCTGGTATTTATGCTTAGGGTTTTCCTGGGACTCTTTCCCTCTGCAGGATCTATGAATAAGCAATCCTTAAAAGAAATGTGGAAAGAATCCTGAGGTTTTGTGCAAGTGAGATGAATAAAAGAATAATTCCTAAAAAGAAATACTTTTTCATAAACAGGGTTGCAAGGGACATTACTTCATTTTATTCAAAAGAGTAACTTAAACTTGTACATTCTTGAATTATAGATTTAAAGTCCAATAAAGCAATGGAAAGAAAAGGATGCATATGTAATATGGGATGCATTACATAGTGTATTTTAATGTTATATTAAGAGCTCTGACTTTGAAAACTAACCTCAAGAGACCAGGGTATGTGTGCTGTGTCAGTCATTTACCTATAGAAAGCACACAAGATATAAACTATGTGACAATAGACTCAGCAGTAAGAGTACCTAATATCTGTGTTTAGTTTCCTTGCAAGGGAGAGATAGTAGAAGTGGCAGGAATCTATATATCGACTTGATTTAAGAGTAGTAATTAAAAGAGAGGATGACTCATATATTAAATGTATAAATATCACAAAATTTGGTTGGTTTACAAGCAGTAGCTGTAACTTGAAATATGTTCATGAATATAGAGAGGTTACAGTTTTAAATAGGAAATATCAAAATAATATTAGGCTTTAAAAAAGTAAAATAATGCATCTTGGATGAAAAATTCACAGATAATCAGGAAAATGGAGATACTATACTTGGAAAAGAGTAATGTTGAATAAGACCTGGGAGTGATAGTTATATAAAATTAATATGAGATTCCACAGGATGATATAGTGGTTTATAAAAACTGTTTGGGCAGCACATGCAGTGATAACACATCGTGAGTCAGACAAGTGTGTCCATTTATGAAAACCTTAGTACCAGAAGGATGTCATCGTACTGGAGTGAATTCAGAGAGAGCTACAAAAATGATTGAGGGGCTGGAAGGGCTGATGTGAGGCAAGATTAAAAAGAACTAAATATGTATGGCTTATCCAAATATAGACTATATCACCATGAAATGTAAGGTGCTCACACACTGAGGAAAGTAAAGAAACTTTTCAAAGAAGTTTAAGCAAAGGTTACTGGGAATATCCTAAAGAAAACTAGAAAGAGAAGTTAAGGTGAAATAAGGACCACCTAGTGGGTTAAGTAGAGAAAATGAGTATACCACTTTGGTTCTCCAGACCCATTTTTCAAAATGAAAAAAAAATACTGTAATTTAATCTTCCAATCCTTCAGTGTTCACAACCTTAAATCAGGAGTAATGCTCCCTTTTTGGAAAACTTAAGAGGTTTGACAGTCAAGATCAATTCTAGCCATATTCATTCATATGTTATTTTTTTAAAAAAATATTTAAAACAATTCTTAGTATATGGTATAGTAGGATACAGATTTTTTTTCTATCCATTGAATGAAGTGGCTTAAGTAATGAACAGTATCCTAAGTTTCATAAAATTTAAGGATTAAACATGAGCATGTATTATGAATATTTGGATTTGTTGTGATTTCTGACACCAAAGAGCTTACAGTCTCACGGATGAATAGGCATGTATTCAGGTACACAGGAAAAATATATTAATAGCTATAACAAAGGTTTGAAAAAAGAGCAACGGAGATTCAAAAAATCAAGAGCAGTATATTTCCAAAATGAAAATGTTGCATTTGATCTGAGCTTTGAAGGGTAGTAGGAATCCAGCAAGGAAGCACTAGAGTGGGATTCAAGGATTTAAGATCATATGAATGACACCTGAGGGAAAATACAAAATCTACAGCAAAAAGTATAAGTAGTTTGGCATGGCTGAAACAAACAAAAAAGATGAGTATGACACATTTGGACAGAGGTGCTGTCACACATTGAAGAAGCAGCATGACTGGTATTTTAATAGGAGTTAAGACCATAGGTAGACCAATGGTTTTCAAGTATTTTTAATACTTTCATCAAATAAAATCTTAAACAGAAACCCAATCTGTGGAACAGATAAAAGCAGAGCTGCTCTGTTTGAAGTAGGTTAGAGGACTAGAGTCTTGCCCTCCAGCATCCCTTCAATCTTCCTTCCTCCCTCTACACAGAGACCCTCAGGTCTCTCAAAATACCCCTAGAAACTGCAATTTGATGAAGAACACAAATATTAGCAAAAGGAATAGATGAACATTTTAAAAGAAGGGAATGAAATGGCCAATACAGATCTTTAAAAATATAATTGGAATGGGAAGGGTGGGTTGAATTAGGGTTAGACTGTATGAGTCTCAACTTTGGTGATAGCTGAGGAATAGGAAATATGTGATTTTTTATATATAAAAATATATAAAATCAAAAGCAACTCTTCTTGATTAAAGAAGAGGAAAAAAAAAGACACAGGAAAAATAGAATAGCTGCTAACTGGGATTTTCCATATGGGTGAGTGGGACATAATGTCACTGGAGAGGGAATGTGCATTTTTATTTAGAACATAATTATAGTTTAAGTTTCAAATCTACCATAGTCTTCCTCCTCAATTCTGTATACTGAACCCACATACAATAGACTGTGCTCCTTTAGAAATTATAGCTTGATACTGTTGCTTTTGCTGTGTCTTGAATTACAAATTCCTTTCACCTGAAGTAGAGGAAGAAGTTGTATATATCAAGAATGGGATATCGTTTTTATAAATGTATTCCTTCTTCATTTGTTAGGAATTAGTCACTGATCATTTGAAGTCTATTAGGCACTGTGGTAGATGTTAGGATAATTGAAGGTTCAATTTCTCGTATTTTAAATAGATTATTAACATTTAAACTCATCTTCCAAATTATCTTCAAAATTCATCCTTCTAGGTATATTTTGTATAAATAATTGATTTCTGAACTTTTTCTTCTCTCTGTCTTTTTGTATATGTCAAATAGTGTCACATTTTTTAAGTACCAAAATTCTATTCCTAAATCAAGTCATTTTGACCACGTTATTAAATGTTTATTATATGTTATCAAATATTTGGAAATATTCTCATTAATCACTTTAGTTCTAGCTTATATTTATAGAGGTATTTTAATGAAACTCTAGATTCTTATTTTCTATTGCGATACCTTTGGTTTACAGCAGTGTGTGTGTGATTCAGAATCACAGGATCACACCACAAATTCTGGTCACCACCATACACCTAGACCCAAGGCACTCTCAGCCCTCCTATGTACTCCATTGTGCTCCTGCCTCATCCTCTTCTTGTAATCAATACTATCATTAGATTTCTAGAGTTTGTTATTGGTTGGCTTTGTCTGACTCTGTTTTGTTTCTCTATATTCCACATATAAGTGAAATCATCTAACACTTTTCTTTCTCCTTCTCAGTTATTTCACTTAGCATTATTCTGTCCAATTTAATCTATGTTCCACAAATAGCAAGAATTCATCTTTTTATAGCTGAGTAGTAATCCACTGTGTATCCATACCACATATTCCTAATCTACTTTTTTCACCTCTTGCTTATGGAGATGGATACTAGCTTTTTTATTCTAGCTGTCTTTACCACACCCTAAGTTAGCTAATGCTATTTTTGTATCAGACAAAAACTCCTTTATTTTTGGCTTATCTAAAATTAATAATTATTTCAGAGAAATTTTCCTAAATTAAAAAAAATGTTATCAGAGTAAAGGAAACAACTACTCTTAATATATTACTAACATTTTTGGGTGGGATTAAAAAGAGAATTAGGAGTATAAACTCTAATGTCTGCCAATGCAGTGTTATACTATTAGCATCTTATCATACTTAATCTTAAAACCTACAAGGGAAATATAATTACCCACTCTCACTATGAGAAAATTTGAGTTAAGTTAACTTGCCATAGGACATGTAGCTATAATCAATTGAGCAAAGTTTGTAAATTTTAAAGTCTAAGTATCTTTCAATGAAAATTTTCACTACTGTTAAAATGTGGAGAATTCATTAATAAGGATTCAGTATCATCATTATTTTATTATAGTGAGAAACTAAATTGTCTTGATGTTTTCCTGCTATTTGGAAGTTATTTCTGAGCCAATAGCCCTTCAGAGGATGATCTTTTAACATATTTTCTGTGAACATTTGCCAGGAAAATTTATTATATTAGTTATAATGCCTCAAAATTACTGTACAAACTAATCAATATCATCAAATCTCAAAAATATTATACAAACTAGGGGCCTCCCTGGTCACTCTGTGGGTTGAGCACCACACTGTGATGCATCCACTGCACAGCAGCGCAGCCAGGGAGGGGACCCACATAGAACAGCAGACCTCTCTTGCCTTGCCTGCTGCTTCCCTCAGCAACGTACTTCAGTTGATCTGCCTGTTCTGCTCCCCACTCTGTCTCTGGTGAATCTCTCACCTCCCGTGACTCTGACCTGTACCCCAGCTCTTATATACATAAATAAATAAATCTTTATATATATTATACAAACTAATGAATAAATTGAGAATATAAATCTTCAAATGTTTCTACATTTTTGCCAAGTTATCAGACAACAAATGTAACAACAATAAAATAGGGATAATATTAGTATTTAACCCATGGGGTTATTTTGAGTATTAAATTAGTTAATCCATATACATATTTAATACACATGGGTAGAAATAGAAGAGATCAAGCAAAACTAAAGGGTAGTGAGTGGGGAGGAGGATGACACAGAAGCAGCTGGGAAAAGCAGGGCCAAGTGTGAGTGTGCTCTGAAGACCACAGCAAGTGTTTGTCCTTATCTAAATACACTGAGAAATCATGACTTGTTTTAGGTGGGGACCTGGCATGAATATATCTATGATAGAGGGTTAATGTTGACACTAAACTAGAATTTTATGGTCTAGCCTATTACATTTTCTATCTCATTCTGGAACATGCCAGGGTAACAACCTAGTCATTTTGTCCTTTTGAAATGAAATCTGGATCTAGCTCTGGTATAGTACCTCTGTTCCTTAATTTCTAAAGTAGGAAGACTCATCATGTAGTAAAAGGAAAAGAGAGTAAAAGAGAGGACAGTTATGGTTTGAAAGAAAATAAGTTAGAGCAGGAGAGTAATACAAAACGATGTTATCTCAAGTCTTTACATTTAGAAGCAATACATCTCTACAGTTACATCCTTATATAAAAATATTACATAATATGTAGTAGTCAAGATAGATAGAAAATAGAGTAATTATAGAATGGAGGATATTGTTAAAAATGTAAATTCATACATAATTATGCTGTAATGCCTTACTATTTTAGCTTCCTGAATCTATTTGTATAGCCAAACATTAAAATCTTTGTAACTAATATAATTTATATTTTCTGTGAACATTTCCAGAAAAATTTATTATATTAGTTATATGCCTCAAAATTACTGTACAAACTAATCAATATCATCAAGTTAGTTGATGATAATCAAAGATGATAGTTTGAAGTAAGTGAAATGTATTTCATTTCTTTAGATTTTGTAATTTCTTTAAATATGTAAGTTTAGAATATGTAGATTATGTGGCTAGCTAATGAGACATAACAAAAAGAACACAGCAAAGAAATGAATTACATTTAGATAATTTTGCTCTAAAATAGGTATTTGGGTTTTCTTCTGGATTTAAAGGCAATTCAGAGGAAGAAAGGGTTTATGGACAGCCAGATATCAGCCAAATTCATAAAGAGCCAAGTGCAGCATCAATCTATCATCTGGAGCACACCAGGGCTAAGCCCTGCCTTCGCCAAGAGAGTTGAGTATAAAATGTGCTCCAACATCCTGATTCCTCTCCAGCATTTTGCACTCCGCTTTGGCCAAAGTTCATTTATATTAGATTGTACCTTTTTTAAAATGAAAATATACTTCATCAATATAAAAACGTGCTTGAGAAATATTTTAACCAATGCCAATGCTTCTAAAGTCTAAAATATATAGTTGGTTAAGAATCTATGTAACATTTTAAAAGATCATGTCATCTAAGTATCTCATTCATTCCTTTAATATTAATTAACTCATAAAATTATTGTGTTAACTGTATACAAAATCAAAGAAGATGCCCCTGAGCTTAAAGAATTCATAGTCTTCTCACTTATTCCTTCCCCAAACTGTAAAAGGTAACTCTTTTTATCTCAATCTGAGATCCTAAAAGTTTAATAATTCAAATAAATAGTATGGGATTGCTTGGTAAAAATCTTCTGAATACATGGTTGAGTTTCTGACATAGTCTTAATTCCTCAACCCTTCCAGCTAAGTCCCAGGAGCACGGGTGCTGGACTCAGGTGACTCTGGCTTAGGATCCCAGCTCTTTCTTTGAATGCCTATAAAAATGTGAGTAAATTGCTTATATTCTCTGTGTGTCCCCATTGATAATAAGGACTGGTTACCCATTTTACAATGTTAAAGGGACAAAAACAAAGGGCTAAGACTAATGTGAGGCAATTAAAGCACACACCATGGGTACACAATTTAAGGGGGTGGGGGATGGCACCAATAAATAATATTTTCATTCAATGTTTTTAAACATATAATTTGCAAATTATGACCAGTGGGCTGGATACCTGTTTTCATTTAAAAAGAAAAAAACTTTATTGCAAACATGGCTGTGTCTTGGGTGAGGAAGTGAGCCAGGATCACACAGGTATAAGGTTAAATCCTGTATTTACTAAAACTTTTAATATATTGTTCATCCATGTAGTAGGGAGAATTCTGAATCAGTTCGTTAAGGCTGTCTTTCCCTAATCATCAGAACCTGCAAACATGAGAAGCTATCACTTTCATGATTATGTCATGTTATATTATTAATAAACACAAATTTATTGTTATATGTGTCAGTTAACTGGAAGATTACATGGGTGGGCCTGATCTAATCATTCACACAAAAGCAGAGAACTTCTCTAGCTGATGGCAAAACACAAAGGCAGGAGAATCAGATAGATTCCAAGTGTGGAAAGATTCAGATTGTCACCAGTGACTTTAAAGAAGGGAGGAGAAGAGGCAAGGACTGAAGAACATTATCTCTATGTATGAGAAGTGTGTGACCAACAAGTGCAGGCAGTAAGAAATAGGGAACTCAGTCCTGTAACCTCAGACAACTGAATTCTGCTTTTAACAAGAATGGACTTAAAAGAAAAAGAACTGTGAGCTAAAATTTGACTTTATTCTTATAAAATCTACAGCAGCCCACACATGTTATCAGACTTCTGACCCAGAAAAAGTAGGAGATAATAAATGGATATTGATATGTCACTAAGTGGTACTAATTTTTATAAAACAATAGAACTAATAAATGAGAATATTTTGCTTTGAATATATTATTTATCTTAATCATTGTGGTTTTTTTTTACTCCCTTGAATTTTATAGAGTATCTCATTTATCTCACTGTAGTTCCAGTCTTGCAATGATTGTTATAAAACAGGTACACAATGCGTTTTTATCTTTACCTTTTTTAGTTCACAGTGTGTTAATAATAATCTAATCCTATTTATAGGAAATTTCTTTAATCTTTCCAACTTCTTCAAAGCTCTCTTCTCCATTGTCTCTCCCTCTGTATATTAGGTCTACCTAATCCTGGTGTTAGCCAGGTGATTACCTATTATGTCACCACCTTAAAAATATCACTACATAGAATGTCATGTAATTGCCTTCTTTAAAAGGCCCATGCTTCTCAAACAATTCAAAAGTTTGTTTGGAAATTTAATAATTTGGTAGGATACTTTGGATTCAAATTAATCATAGAATTTTCTTCCACATATTCATTATTCTGCAACTTTCTTTAAAATATATATATTTTTTGTTAAATTTAGGGGACTTGAGATGTGTAGGTTTAAGGAAAGAGTTGGATATGGAAACATAAGAAAAAAAGAGAAATAGCTAAAAAGTTTGCTTTCTGACATACTGTATATGTTTCTAAATTGTTAGAGTGACTCACTCGGGAATTCCTACTTTATTACAAAAGGAAGAGAAGTAGCTAAAAGAATCATTTATAACCACTCATATTAATGACTGTTTTTACTATGATTGAATCATAGATATTTTATATCTATAGAAAGTGGTCGTTTTTACTGTGCATGTTGATTCATAGTTGCATAACTAATCATGACAACTTTATTAATTGCTTATTATCAAGGGTTTTCTCTTTTATTAGAGAACAAGTGACTTCCTTCCCTTACACTGGTGTGCAAATATATCTCTGTGTGATAGAGATTAATGCATAAAGCTTTGCAGGAAACTGCCTCATTGATTTTGTTGCCTTTATATTTGTCTTCCTTAGATGACTTCCACTAACATAGATGGAGAATGCATAGTCATTTTGGTGGGACACCCAGGGCCTTGCCTATGGTGTTTGGAGTTCTGACTTCAATTCAGGCAGCTGAATAAGAGATTAAAGGAATATTTCTAAAGAAGTAATTGAATTATATCTTTGGTTATTTTAAAATCCCCAATACAACAATTCTTTGAGTCACCTTTATAAAACAATATTCCTTGTTTGTGTTTTGTATACTAATTAGAAAATTAATTGTGACCAATGATTTGATGATGTTCCCTGAAATATCATTCAGTGTCGTAATTAGATATATATAGATAAGTTTTGCCTCTGAGATCTATGTGTTTGAATATTCCCATCCCATTATTTTCAAATTCTTCAGATCTCATGTTAACTAATCCACTTTTCTGCTAAATGATTCAAAATATTTTCAAAGCCTATATTTTCCCTCTTCTCACTATTAAGATTGATTTATAAAATTTTCATTCAGTAGTAAATTCTACTCAAATATAACTTAATCTTGCAGCAGCAGAGCTAATGATGAATAAAAGTAACCCGCCTCAGTTTATGGGATCTCCTTTTAGATAAAACTCCCAAAAAGTCTTATTGAAGAAAAGTATCAAATCAGTACCTTCGAGTCTTCTCTGCTATGATAGTGCATTGAATACAAGAAAGCTGATGGGGTAGTTTTAAAAAATGTCCTGACAGAGTCAAGGTGATGGCCATTTTTAGCTGCCCTGCTATCCATCACCTCTTTCAGCCAAGCATACTCCATCATATGCAACAGCCTCATGAATTTATGCATCAAGCTGTGCAGCCAGTCGTGCCGAGGGCGCTGGTGACAAGTGAAATTGCTGTGCGCCTCATTTAGCTGTTTATTGCGCCTGAGTACGTGTTGCAGCTGTCATCCCACGATGGGATGATAGTGCTCGTTAATAGACAAGACAGGCAAATAATGATGGAGGCCACAGCAAGAGATGCTCATCTGCCAATGGGCTCTGAGCAATATCACAAACATCCACAAAGTTTTCCATCAAAAGCAGCTCTGTAAGAAAATAGAGAGGGCAGGGCTGTTCTTCATGGGACTAACAATGGAGATTAAACTTTTGAAAAAAGTATAGCCCAGTAGATTGTGTAACTTAGGGCTGATATTTTGGATACCACACTGAGTTTCCCTTTTCAAAGAATCACAAAAAAATGACCACATCACCAACCAGGTTTACTACCAATATTCCAGTTGACTGTATTTTACCACACACCATGGAATTAACTTTAAACTACTGAACAGTTGGCCTTATTCTAATATCAGCCATGGCCCCAAGAATTTGCAAATGTTATTTTTCAACTATTTGGAGACTTGTTTCATACATTTTAGGATTTGGGATTGCTATCTTTCAATTCTTCTCAGTAATTCAGTGGAAAGTAAGTTGGAATAGAAATAGTCTATCTTTAGATTTGAATGGAAATTTCTTTTGTATAAAATTGAATTATACTCATGCATTCATATCTTGGCACATAGGAAAGAGGCTCTTAATAAAAATCTCTCCCAGATGAAAGTCTGTTAAACCACTGACTTTCATTTCCTTCCTTCCCTGAATGTATGGTGCTTAATCTTACAGGTTATTTTACAGTTGGTGATTAGCAAGGACCTAAGCTTCTGGTTTAACTATGAATCTTAATGATTTTACCAAAGGTTATTTATTTTGAAACAATAGAAAACTTAAGGAGTTAATTAACATGTTTGGTGTAATGAGATGAAGCAAGTTCTGACAAAGCTTTGCAGACTTTAAATGCAATTTAAACCCAAGAGAATCTGAATTCTATGCTTGCTAACTTGAGTCTTAAATGTAGAAAACAAACATCAAGGTCCAAATTCTGAATCAGGTAGAAATACAAATATTTCATAATTTAATGGAAATCCAATACCAGCATAAAAATATTGGAAATCAAATACTGAAATGATCCATTAAACACACACACACACTATGTGGGAAAGGACTCTCTTGTACATAACATGTAGCCATGGTCTTTTTAGTAGTGTCCATTTTACTATAAGGAAAGACTGCTAAAATTTTAGCAGACATTATTTTTAATAAGCATGTTACGAACCATAGAAAGTACTAAATAGGCATACATAGAGAGAATACCTTTATTGGGACCTCAGCGGTAATGATGGAAGAAAACTTTTACACCAGTTAGTATTGTTTCCTCAATTCAGGGGTGAGAAAACCAGGTGAAAGAGAGGCCAGTTGACCCAGATAGCTGAGTCAACTGTAGCAACTGCAGAAAATGTACGAGTTCAGACCCTAATGTCCTGAGAGCTGCCTCACCTCATGTTCTTGCTGTGACTAACAGTGTCAATTTTTTTTTTTGCTCTTTATTAAAAGTCTTATTTTTAGATGTTAATTTGAAATAATATTCCAATTTATTTACTAATTCTGTATGTTCACTACTTTATAACATAAAAGGGAAGTGAGGGGAATACAAGTTAACAAAAAGGTTAAAATAGTAAGGGTTTTATAATGAAAGTGAAGGGAGTTATAATAAAAAGCTGCTCAGACTAAGGACAATTACTAGATTTGAATATAAAATTTACTACTGTTTTAAAAGGGTTGATTCATTCTTAAATGTGATCATTGTCTTTGAGCCAAAAATTACTTCAGTGAGAATAGATCTTCAGTTTTATGACGGAAATAAATGAGAAACTACAAGTCAACTTACAGAGAAAATATTTTTATGATACATGTTTCGAGATTATAGATATTCTGTAAAGTGAGGCACATCTATTTTAATTATTTACTTTCCTTCTTTAAAACACTCATTCCTGTGTGTCTTGTTATTTAAAATGTATACACAAGTCATTAAAAATAACTTTTCTGTAGGTATCTCGATTCAAAATATCTATTTGTTTTGGAAACCTTTGATAAACACTTGGTATACAGGGCAATGTGCAGTCTACAGCAATTAATCTGGATGCACAGTAGGCCTTATTATACAGGAGGTATAAAATCACATTGGATTATACATTACAGTAATGATTTAGCTCAGAGTCTTAATGTAAAATCCCACAGAGTAACATGTAATAACTTTATGTATTTTATTTCCTTTTCCCTATTTTGTGCTTACTGTGGAATAATACAGTGGGAACTACATTATTCTGCTCTTTTGGTTTTTAAAAAAATAACAACAAAAACCTTATTTTTTGGCATTTATAGAACTAGTGGTCAGCAAATTTGAATATGTTGACTCCTTTTTAATGAAATGGAAAAGAGATGTGTGTTACACAAACACACACACACACAAAGTTTTATTAATGTTTCATAAAATGGTCGCTACAATCAAAGGAACTGCTCTGAAAATTAAATTACTGGGCTGACTCTGAAAATCAGCATAATATGCTCTGTTTAATTCAGTCATGCTAAGATGTTAGATTCTCCTTCGTTCTCTCAGCTTTCTCTCTCCTTCACCTGGGGGCATCCGCTGATGAGTCTCTTCTAGAGGTTGTTTAATGACTATTTTACAGGAACTGTCAGCTTTCTAAAGCCCAGTGGCATTGGGCGTCACTGTATTACCAGCCTTTTTACACAATTTGCCTGACTGTAAATCGGAGGTTTAAAAGTACAAGAAAAGCTCCTATTTGATTTAATGACTGGCTGATGGAGGTCGATTAATCTTTCTGTGCTCAGATGTTTTACTCATAAAGGTCATCTATTGTTTGTTTATACTCATTTTTCTGATTTTAGAAACATAAGAAATAAGACCATTTTAAGAAGAGCAGATCATTGCCTTAAGAAAATCCCTGTCATATGCACTCTGGGATTTGGACTCAAATCCTAATTATACAGAAGTGAAATGAACACAGCCTTTACATTAACCTAATGTAAAGCTGCAAAACCATGATACCTGCTCAATTTGGTTAAAGAAATTGAAGATGGTAACTTTTGGGGTGTGGGGTAGGAATCAGTTTTTTGCTATCTAGAAAAAAACTGATCCTTTTGGTTGTATACAGAAAAATATTTTTTTCTTCCCACCTCCTCTCTTTAAAAAACTAAACAGGAATATTTTTCACACTATCCTTTTTCTTTCACTTAGGGAATTACTCTATTCAAAGTTAGGAGCTCTATTTAATCCAAAATAATTTTTGGAAAAATATTCCTTTTTCAAATTAGATTAATTCATTATAATCTTGATATGGGATATAAATTCTTGCTTCTTGAATTTTAACATGAGTACTCAGAACATTCATCAAATTATTTCTGTCAGCTTTAATTTTTAATCAAAGGATAACTTCTTTGATCAAAAGTACAGTAATCAATCAAGCTAATTAAGAGCATGACCTAAGATCACAAAAAAGTAACACACAGATGATGCTGAGATAATATTCAACAAGCTTATAAATCCATCCTTTAAAAGACAAGAACAATGCAGAAGGAGTATTCTTTGACCAATCAAAATATTATCTAACCATTAGCTCCATTAGAATGGAATAGTGATTCTGGCAGTTTCTTCATTTTTCTGGATGGAGATTTCCTATTACAGTGGAGAATAAGACCCTGGAGCAGATGGGACATACTTAGTGAGCCTGCCCTGACTTTTCAAATGTGAGAATAATATATACACTAGAGAAAAATAGGCACCCACAACTTTATCCTGGATGATCAGATGTATAAAGCCAAGGCATTTGGATATTAATTTTGGAAAATACCCAGAGGGAGGAATTTCTGCTATTACCAAGAAATGTGGGATGTCAAAAACCACCTAAGTAACTTAACATTGTTACTTGTTAGAATTTCAAATCTACATTCTACTATCAAAGAGACAGACCAAAGATACATATTTAAATGATGGGTAAAGTTCCAGCCAGTTTTTCTTTAAGTATTCTTTGAAAGCATTTCTAAGGGCAAATGTAGGAGAAGGAATAACTGATAGATGATCTCTATCTAGCAAAATATTAGCTGCTCAGAGGGAGCTGAATATCATCTTTTTCTGGGAAGTTTCAGGACTTTTACCGTATAACCCCTTCCCGGACTTAACTACATTGCATTGTATTCATCTATTTATATGGTGATCATGTGAAAATCTTGCTTAAAAAGGCAGGGCCTGTTTAACATTTATCTTGATAAATACCAAGCAGCCCATACCTAAGTCAGTGTTGAACAAATAGTTAAGTACCCAATAAATATGACTTTCATCAAGGAACCAAATTAGAATGCTTTTTATGTTCAGTAGAGGGCTTGCTAAAGTGTTCTAAATATTACATTTCTCATCAGAATTCAGACTGCCTCCTTTGGCTAAGCATGAAGGAGTATTGAGATTGGACATGGAGATGGAGGCTCTTCTCCCAGCTCTGTCAGTCTGTGACTATGATGCAAGGCACTTAAACTTGAGATTCTTCAATCTGTGAAACTCAGGATTGGATATATCACTGAAACCCTTGACAGTCATAAAACTGATTTCTAGATCCCTGCTATTCTCATGTCAGCCACTTCCTTTCAGTATACTTGCAACTCTAAATTATTGCTAATATCTAACATTCACTAAGCAATTACTTGAAAAATTAATATCATCTCCTTTAATTTTCAAAATAATTTTTTGAATTAAGTTTTAGCAGACAGTGAAATTGGGGCTCAGATTAAATACTTGTTCAGGAGATCATATTAACCACAAGTGGGGCAGATGAGGTTCAAACTATGAATTCTCAATTCTGATTTTCCTGCTCTTTCCAAATTCCTATCTAATTTTATTTGTGATTCATTTTTTCCTGAACTTCTAAAAGAATGGTATTGTAATACTTCAAATAGAATTACTGAAGGCAACAAGACTATCCTCAACAATTCATTATTCAATCAGGCATTGTATTGTTGTATTGTTTTCATAGGAAAGGAGGTTCTTCTGATCCCCCATATCCTTTCTCATCCTCTGGTGGCCAATGTCATGCATTTTCAAGAAAGCTGGCCAATGAACTCTGTGGCCATAAAACAGAGCTCAGCAAGGTGCTCAAACAAGAACTGAACTGTGACGTTGGCATCATTTTCATCACATCCCAAGTAAATGAATTAAATAGCCAAAGACAAGTTTAACAAATACCACGTGAAATAAGACATAGCTCTGAGATGTGGAGCTATTTATCATTTGGTACCTTTATATTTCAATTAATTTCATTTTTTTTAAAATTCTAGAAGCTCCCTTTGTAAAATAGTGCACTAGGAACTGCAGAATAATTGCGTAGTCTGGACTTCTAAAAGTTTAAGTGTAGAGGGAGAAAGGTATGTGGATGACCGCAGATCCTCTTGATAAGCCAAGAGCCCAGAAGAACTTGCATCTAGATGTGAGATTTTCAGAAAGAGCTTTGTGAGTGACCTTGATAACCTCTCATTCCTCTCCAATGCCTCCATATATATCAACCCTTTGAGATCAGACACCTCCCTAAGCCCCACAAATTACCACCAGAACCCTTAGCAGGTCATTGGCTTTTATAGCTTTTTGGATCTCTGGTCCTTAACCTTACTTCTTCTTTTATTTTAAAGATTTATTTTTTTTATATGAACAAGAACTGGGGTATAGGCCAGAGATGGGGGGAGAGGATGCACCAGAGACAGAGTGGGGAGCAGAACAGGCAGACCTACTGCAATATACTGCTGAAGGGAGCATGGTCAAAACAGGAGAGGTCTGCTGCCATGTGGGTTCGCTCCATGACCAGGGATTGAACTCAATGCCACAGTATCTGAAAATAACTTGATAGTGCTTAGACTTTAACTCCTGAGCCATTATGGAGGGTCCCCTTAACATTACTTCTTTCTGTATTGTGATCTAGTTTTTATCTAATCCCAACTGATCCTGGTTATTCTGTTTGCTCTTTTCTTTCAAGTTCCATTTACTGTTTCTTTAGTCCTCTAAGGAGTAAATGGTCCTTATCTTTGATTTTCCTTTCGTCCTCTAACTTTTTTAGTTCACTTGCTCTACATTATACTGATATTGCTACTGCAGCAGCTATCTGGGTTCCCTGAAACCTTTGCTCTACACTGTTCTCTCCAGTTTCCAGAGAAGGCCAGAGACTTCTATCTTAATTTTTTGGGATGCCACACCATTGACAGGCTTGGGATGGAGCTTAGAAGTTACAGAATTTTGAAGAGAAGATGATTTTATTTTAAGTGCAGGAAACCCAGAAATTGTGAACTAAGAATTTAACTTGTGTCAGCTTGACCAGTAAGCAGAGACTTGCTGATGGTCTTTGAACTTCATCTCATAGTAAGGAGCTGAGGGGCAAGAATGTCAAGAAACTGCTTCTTCTTCTTTATTGCAATAGACTAAATGCTTGTGTACCCCCCACATTTGTTTGTTGAATTCCTAATTCTCAATATGATGATATTTGGAAGTTTGGGGAGGAAATGAGGTGATGAGGATGCAACCTTCATAAATGGTATAGTGTCCTTATAAAAGGGACTCCAGAACACGAGCTCTGGAGCTCTTTGCCATAAGCAGATACAAGGAGAAGGCAGTCTGCAACACAGGAGGGTGCCATGTTGGTACCCTAAAAATAGACCTCCACTCCCCAGAACTGTGAGACTTTCACATGAAGTCTTGTATCTCATAAGCTAATTACCTCCACAGTTCATTTCAGTTGTTCATAAGCCACTTAGTCTGTAACATATGTTTTAGCAGCCCCAATGAACTCAGATACTCATGAATCTTCCATCTCTCCTTCTCTACTGGCTTTCCCTTTAAGATCTCCTCCAACTTTGAGGGTCTGCAATACCACAATACCACCTAAGATGAGCATATGGGAAAATGTGCTGATTTGTTTTATAGCTTTTGTTGTCTACAAATGCATTGTTTCTTTCTAGGAACTCCATAACATGAGTCATTTTTTAAAACATCAAAAGAAAATCTCAAATATAGTTTAGAAAAAAATTATTCTGTATTATCGTTCAGTTAATAGTAACCAGTGCAATTGTTTTTCAGTCAGTGTCAACTCTTGTGAGTATCCCCAACAAGCTACAATATTTAAAATTGACTTCAATTTCATTTTTACCATATATGTCCAAATTCTTCAATTAGAGTAATTGCAGTGTCTTGTAAGTCACCTTCAGTATCCCATTTTAATATATGTTATATTTGGGATTTGATTTAGGCAGGTCATACCTCTGTGTATGCCAAATGTTTCTTTTCTAAGATTTCTGTGAAATAATGCTGACCAAAAAACCTATAATGGTTAAGAAATGATGAATTTCCTACCAGTAATTATACATCAAATATATTATAATTGACCCCCAATTTGCTAGAAGATTATTCTCTATTGCTTTAAAAATAGAATTTGGAGAATTACTGAAGTTCCACTTCACCATTTTTCACATGAAGTTTCAATGAGTTTAACAGATTGTCTCTTTAGATTTGTAATGATGACTGGAATAGGAAATTCGGACAGCAAAAGAGGTCGCTTCTTAGGCTTGCTGCCAGATTTTGAAAACCACTATAACAAGTTGTTTCTGCCAACTAGTGAAATGTGAATGCTAGCTAAAACATTTGAAAAAAAAAAAAAAATAGAAACTCATGCTGACTAATAGGCACTAATGTGTGAATAATAATTAGTGCAATTAAGTAACTGGTGCTGTGAGGGTGAAATTTTCAGAACACAAAACATTAATGTAGGGGTTTATATACACATAAACAAAGTTTTTAAATGGGCTAAAGGACCTATGATCTATGGAAATGTTTAAGGGTCAGCCTAATGATTGTGCAATTCTCATTATAGGTATGTTAACCTTGGGTGTAGAAATTTTATGACCTTAAGTCATTATCATAATCTTATTCTCAATTCTCAAAGACTATAGCTTTATCCATATCTTTAACTATACTATATATCCATAACCCTGTATATAGAAAACAGGTTTTGAAGACTAATAAAAGGTATGGTAACACTAAATTAATATGCAAGAAGTCAGAAAAATTTCATTTATATAAAGCCACTCTACCTAAAGTACAAATACCTATTTATCCCTCTCTACCTCCTAGGCACCTCTCTCCACTACATTATGATTCTGTTATTTAATTATTTAATTCTCTCTCTCTCTCTCTCTCTCTCTCTCTCTCTCTCTCTCTCTCTCTCTCACCATCGTCTCCCTCTCTCACCCTCCCTCCAACCCTCCCTCTCCTCCCCATATTTATCTGAATATATAGAACCAGTTTTCTCATTAAATGATATAGAATTATAACTAGAATCACCATGGGCTTAGTTCATCTAACATGGAGAATAAATTATTATTCTCTTAAAAATACTGCTATGTCAAGGTCAGACTTGAGGTCATTTACAAGGCAATGTAGAGGACAGCATATAATTTACTAACCAGAATCACTCACAGCTGATGTTATGGGGGGGAGGTGGGGATTTCTCCATCAGAAATCTATACTCATTTAGCGTTCATAAACAAATGCTTTTAAGAGTGTAAAAAATACTGTGTTGTAGCTTAATTAAGAAGCTTCAAATTATCCACTTCTTTTGTTCACCTTTGGAAAATATATTTAGTAGCTGATGATTAGAGACCTATGTGTTTATTAAACAGGAATAAGGAACTCTAAATCAACATGTTCTAATGTTCTGTCCTTTGCAAATGAAGATAACATTATTGATTCACAATCAAGGCTACATATTTTTTTCTTCTTTTATCGGGAGGGGGTTAAAATATTAATGATGAATGGACTGTGATTCCCAGGTTCTTATCTTGCCTAATTTGTAACCAACAATTTTAATCTAAGAACTATATTTCTTAGATTTAAGAAATAGATTTGCCCAGGACAAAACAAGTGCCCTTGATTGTGAAACAGAATAAACACAATCTAAACAAGATTTTTTTTTGTTCCCCTTACAAAGTGACCTGGAGAGTATTAAAATGGTTCAGATACTCACAGGTTTTGCTGTTTCAAAGCATCTTAATATGATAGTTCCATTCACCACTATCATTTGCCATCCAGCTAGGAATATGCTTCTGAAATGAAGAGGGAAAAAGTGGGAAAGAATCTAGACAATAATGCACCCTATAGGAGAAACTGATCTGAGCCTGCACACATGGTAAGGTCATGGTCTGAATTCTGTAAACTCAACTCTATATTCACCCCCACTCTCATTATTTCACTCTGTTTTGTTTGTTAGATCTTGCTTCTTGCTTTCTATCCTGTGTCCTTCTATCTCTTCCAAGACAGACATTCTTTTAAAATACAATTGTTCTAAACAAAAAGGTTTTAGAGGCAAATTAGATGACATTCCAAACTCTCCTTTCAGGGGAAATACTGACAAATAGATAATTATCATTTATTTATATAAGTAATGAATCCACATACTCATAACTACAGATATGTACCTATGAAATTTTAAGTGTGTGTGTATATATATATATACATACATATATATGTATATAATTTGTAAACTTATGAGTAGTGTGGGGCTTCCCTGGTGGTGCAATGGTGCTAAGCAACACACTATGAAGCAAACCACAGCCACTACAGCATGAGTTTGATCCCTGCCGCCTGCCAGGGAGGTAACCCACATGGCAGACCTCTCCTGCCTTGCCCACTGCTCCCCTCAGCAGTGTATTTCAGTCTATCTGCCTGTTCTGTTCCCCACTGTCTCTGGTAAATCCTCTCACCTCCCAACCCCCACACCTCTGGCCTGTACCCCAGTGCTCATATGCATAAATAAATAAATCTTTAAAAAAAAGTTTTGAGTAGTGTGTGTGTGTGTGTATCTGTAAAGAGTTGTGAGTATTTAGAGAACAGATACTCAATTGAGACTGCAAGTAGAAGGTAAGAGGGAATTAAGTAGATGAAAACCAGGGGAAACTTCCTAGAGGAAGTGTTTCTACTTATGAATTTCAAGGGTCTCCTTTTCAACTGACTTTTTCCATGTGTTCTGTAAACCTGCTTAAGTTTCCCAGCACTTAACAAAGAAAGATCTTCTCTTCAGCCCAGCATTTCACCTGAACAGGTACTCCAGCTTTCCCCACTCCCTCACATAGCCAGCTGACTTCTGTGCACGGTTCACATGGACTCTCCACCATTTGCCTGAACATTTTACACCTTTGATTATCATTTTTGAACCCTCATTCTTAAGAATTTCCTAGGAATTCCATGGCACACTTTACATCAGTTTCTCCTCTCATCTTTCTCATAATTCCAAATCATTTCCTCTGCTCCCTCGTTAAAAACAGTGTTCTTGGACTCCATCTATGATCAATTGCTTCACACTTTGTCCAGAGGGATATGTGCTGGAGGAGGAGAGGTGTCTCATCTGTTCTGTTTTTTAATACTACCTGTATACTTTGACTTCCAGGCCTCAAGTCTTCTCTGAGTGTTAGAATTAAATATAAATCCTATGAAAACTTTCTACTGGGCAGAGAGTCCCACATTTCCAAGATGATCCAATACTTCTCATCCAGACCTCCCCAGTCGACCCCATCCTCTTCAAAAACTAACTGCTCTTTATATAATACTGCCAACTCAGAACCCTAGAGATAATTTCAAAATTATTATCTTTCCTTCTCTTTCCTTTCTTCCTCCCCTCTATCTCTTACCTTCCTTCCTGTTTTATAGACCATCACATGTTTAAGAATCTACCTCCTAAATATTTCTCAAATCTATTCCTCCTAGACCCAATTAGTATATTTTTTTCCTGCGCTTTCTCTGGTCTCATAATAGGTAAGGTTCAAAGGCAAATTTGACATAAACCTAATGAAGCTTAAGCTTCCAGATCCTCATATGCCTGGTTATGCCTTTTCAAAGGTGTCCTGGAGGTGAGTGACAGTTTGCTTGACCAGTCATATATATATATATATATGTATGTGTATATATATATATATACACACACATATATATGTATGTGTATATATATATGTATGTATTTTTTTTTTCAAATTTGCTACACAAGATATAACTACTATCAGTCAAGCTTGCTATCTGTGTCCACACTGAACCCTTCTTCCTTGCACTTTTATTTAAGTTGTGTGCATTGGAAAGACTATACACATAAGCTCTGGCTAGAGGACAGTGAACTTCAAATATATTACTTTGGTTTCATAGACAATATTTGTGGGATTAGCAATCACTTGTGTGAGAACTTTAAATTACTGTCAACTATCCAGGACTAGAAATGTTTTCCAGGATTCTTATGTACCGCCATATTACCAAATCACCTAGAGTGCGCAAACAAAGTACCTGATGCAGAGTTCAGGTCATTAAATGGCCATGTCCTATGGCTCCAGAAGCAAAAGTTTACAACAGAGGACAAACAAGATTGGGAATCTGTAAGCACAGACTCTAGTTCATCATGTAAAAGTAGAAGTGAAAAGTCATCTCTTACTGATCCCTAATCAAAATGAAAGTTATGTCATGTCAGGAATATTCTTTAAAAATACTAGAAATATAATTGTTAAACCAGCATGGACTTTTCTTTCTTCTTTGATGGAAATAACAGAAAATGGAACCTATCGGAGTCCTGCATGTTTATCATAAAATATCGTACGTACTATTCGTAAATATATTATATTTAGAGCATCCCAATTTACTGAGTCACTTCTTAGACTACTGATTTATCTTGTTTTGAAAAATCTCTGTTCCAAAAGAAAAAAATATGCAGAGTTGTCACCAGTGAAGAAATAGTCTGAGTAAATAATCATTTTTGTGAAATTCCTACACATTAATTAATGTCAAGATAAATAATGAAAAAGTAATTTGATGGGACATTTAAGTCACTTGATGCATTTGAGTTGTTCTTAAATCTACTTTAAATTTGTATTATTTTATCTAAAGGAACCCCAATCTTACTAATTATTCCCATTATGTGTGTGTGTGTGGGGGGGGGGGTGTTTGTATATATAAAAATTGAATCCGTTTGGATACAAACATGCATTTTAAATAAATTTCCAAAGCCATTTAGGAAGTAATAATAATGGTCAGAATAAAGCTTCAAGTACTTTTTTTTCCTAATTCTAAGACCCTAGTTATTTTTGCTATACCATGGTAAGTACATAGATAATAACTGGAAAAAATATTTTAAGACAGTGTCTCTACCCAAAACCAAAGATAAATACCATGCTGTGACTAAATGATGTGATAATAGAAGACAAGAACTTTGGGGAAAAAAATTTGTACTATTCTCACTTCAGATGCTTTTGTGTAAATTGAAATTAGTTATACATTTTGTTAGTACTGACTGATGTACACCATATGGTTTCTTAAGACTTTGCTTATGCAAATTTCAAGGACTATACTACTTAAATCTTAGCAAATTTTATTAAATGCACTAGTGGGAATCATATTTTTAAAGTTGTTTGTAAATCTTCAAAATTATCAATGTGTGAAGGCAATCTGTTCTTCACACTTTACCCTTGAAAGTTGATACTAGCCCTCTGAAAGCAGCTAAAAGGACAGAGGTAATAATGAATGAGAAAATGAGTTGCTTGAATAATAATTAAAATGGCACCCAACTGAAAGATCATGACAAAACATTCCATGACAGGTAGTGGAAATTAAAAACCAAAATTAATCAAAATATGAAATCAGCACCAATAATTAAAGTTCCTTATAAAAATTAAAGATAGAGACTCCTTTTAATGATGAAAAGAAGCCTTAAAGGTATGAATATGATGCATTATAATACCACCTGCTTCTCGGAAGCAGTCAATTCACAAATATTCATGCAGTAGGAACAGGAATGGAGAAAGTATTTTTTATGCCTTGAAAGCTAAATCTAAACAAAAGCAAACTAATAAGCAAATCTGATGACAGTTTTCTCTTCACCATTATTTAAATTAAAATTTTTAATTTTATTTCTTATATAGACTACATAATACTGTTTTGAGGAAAAATAGATCAAGATGATCTTAAATAGGAAAAAAAACAAAAACAAAAACAAAAACCTTTGAGGTAGGAAGTATACCAAGGCAGTAAGTTGGCTCTTTAATTTGACCTTTGCTGGTTTTTATCCTTAGAAATATTTCACTAAAATAGCAAGCGTAGGATTTGAAAAGCTGATATTTAACTTTAAATACAGTGAATAATAATTGTATAAGAAAAAGATAGGTATCCTGATGAAATTATATGATAGCCAAAAGCATAAGTACGTATAAGGAAATACAAAATAAAATTGAATGAAGGAAAAAGTAGACTCAAAAGATGAGGCTTTTTAAAATAAACAGTATTCATTATAAACCATTATTTTATTTAATTCCATTATTATATTGAGTTCCTTTGGTAAGAAAGATAAAAATAGATTCTGAGATCATATTTCTCTTAATCTCATGAATGAATCCCTAAATATTCTGGTCATTGTCAAGATCAGAGTGATTCTATGACCAGCACAATATATGTGATCAAACAAAAAGTGGAACTTCTTAAAAAGTGGGATATATTCCCTAAAGAGAAAGCTTGAATAAGAGCTTTAACATTCTTCAAAGAAGTCACATTTGTTAGCAGAGATGGGTAAAAGTTGGGCAGCTAGGTAGGTAGATAAGCAGATGGATGGATAGATCGATAAGTAGATGAAATGAACAAATTTACATTATAGTAATTGTTAAAATACATTGTCATCAATTCAAATGTCAAATATAAAACTTTCTGCTTCCTTTATGATTAAGATCATTTCTTAAAGATCTTAACACTTTTCAAGAATCCCAGTCAGGAGAGTGCTGGTCTTAGCTCCTCTATCACCAGAAGCTAAAATGAGTATGTGACAGCTCTAAGTAGGTATGAGTGTTAAAGAAAAAAATTAAATTAGGCAAAAGTTGATTTTCCAGGCTCTAGAGGAAATAGCATTAGGGATACTCCACAGAAAAACCTACAATCAGACATAATAGTAAGAAATGGCCAGTGACAGAAAAATGCAAAGTGTTGTCTTTCCTTACTTGGAAATTATGGAAGAAAAATAAAAAATAAAAAGGAAGAAAGCATTGTTCTTTACAGAAATGATGTTTTTTGTTACTGTGATATTGCCATCAACTACTTAGAAGAGAGAAAAGCCCAAAAAGATAAATGATAGGAGCATTATATGGAAGGGAAATCAAGAATTAGAAGCTGGCAGAGGAGGCAAGAGAAACAGAAAGGTAATTTTCATGAAATTTAACAAATGCCTCTCTGGGTATTATAGTATTTCTTTAGCTGTTAAAGGTATATAGGCCTACAGAGCTGAAAAAACTCAATTAGAATGAGTAAAATTTACACTTGGTTACAGTTGTCACAAAGATAAAAGTCTTAAGGATGTTTTAAATTTCATCAAATGTTTTGTTTCTTTCAAGGATTGCACCTAATCATCTTATATTAAGAACTTTGCACTTGTTGCTTAAACAACAAATTAATGGTCTCCTTCAATCTCAAGTTATTTATAGGTCCTACAGATTTGTTCGTTTGTTTGTAATCAAGAAATTTTTGTTAATGGAGAAAATGCTACAGAATATTTCAAAACATTTACCTTATATTCTAGATTTGATATTGATAACATTTAATTTCCCATATATACTCTCCCACAGACATAATGTCTTTACATGGGCTTAAAACTATCATGCCCCCTTTTTTTTCCTGCAAACTAAGTAGCCTCCCAGTCATTTTGCCTTATCCTTTCACTGCACATTTTCATTACATTCCATTTTTCTCTGTGGTCTTGTCAATTTTCAAAATACAGAGTTTAAAAGTAGGCAAAAAATAGATTTTTGAAGGCTTAGTCAATGTTGGTTATAGAGTCACTGTAGAGTCTTGATGCTGTGTCCTAATTTATGCATTTTTGAGAACAATAATCAATTACCTACAGTCATT
This sequence comes from Galemys pyrenaicus, assembly GCA_019455555.1. NCBI lineage: Eukaryota > Metazoa > Chordata > Mammalia > Eulipotyphla > Talpidae > Galemys > Galemys pyrenaicus. The sequence continues at coordinate 8,730,750 of JAGFMF010011446.1, read as the reverse complement.
GCTGAGTCATAGTAAATTGTGAGGTCTTTTTAAGTCAGTGTTCCTACCAGTGATGCCCAATTTTAGTTTGGTGAATACATAGTGAGATTTCTTTTTTGGGAAATTTATTATCACTCTCCCTACCAACTTCACCAATTACAATTTTGTTCTCCAGTTGAGTTGAATGTGATATCAATAATCTAAGTTCTTCTATTCTAATTTATCATAAAACCAAATAAATTCCAGCTTATGGAGTGGAGTGATCCATGAAGAACTTCTTAATTTAATAATGAAATTTTGGTCATTATTTAACTGTTAGGAACTTATAAATAAGACATCAATATTTAAAAGTAATATGAGCAAAGAAAAGCTTTCCTAATGTGTAGATGTCCCTGTATAAGGTTCATCAAATAATAGAGCTACAAGTATATATTGTTTTAAATTCTGTTTCATTACTTTCTGTGTAACAAAATGTTTCTACCAAAATCATTACTAACCAATACAAAAGAATCAGTGTATGATCACTGAGATATAATATGGAATATCTATAAATTCATCCAAGTCTTTGACTCAAGCTAATAACATTATTTCAAATTCATTTAACTAAAGAGTAAAGCCTTAAGTTTGGTGAACTATGAAAAAAAAAAATGACCTTGATGCTAGCTTTACTAGTATCCAAGTTCCCAGAACATTCTGGAAACTAGTGGAGCAAGATGCTTCTTAGAAACTTTAAGAAAGGGGAGGGGAGCTGTTAGTGGGAAAGGGAAAACTAACTATTCACAAGTGTAATGCAGTGCTCAAAATGCAAAGCAAAATTACATATAGCTGTCTAATACTGACTTACTACCACATATGCTCTTGAGTTTTCACAGTTTTTCTCATGAGTTGTGACAAGATGACAACAAAACTACTGCCTTAATTACACGAAGATTGGAAGGTGTGTAACAGCCCCTCAAGATGACTGAAGAAATTTCACATGAAATATAAACCTCAAGACTAGCATTAGTGCCAGGATAAAATTTTAGTTACATGAAGACTACAAACTTGATTATTTTTATCTGTTCTATGATACTTTCTATTGTTTACATTTTGAAGTCAAAGCCATATATGCTTTTCCAGAAATATGTAAATATATTTTCATGGAAATTCTCTTTTCCCCACAATATTATTGAACTGATGTAAAGCGGTGATAATAAAAAAGTGCCATTTCATCTAGTGGCACTATTTTTGTTTCATTGTTATGTCAGATCTCACCCATGAGAAAAGTTCTCTCCAAAGCTATTTGCAGATGACTACTGCATTCAATATCTGAAGATGACTTTCCTGATCCTGGTTGCTCTCCAAAAGAAAGGACAGAGGAAGAAGCCAAAATACAACAACATTTTCCACATTTAAGACAATTCTTTGTCAGGGTCTCAGACCTGACCATTCAGATGTTTTATTTAAAATAGTCAAGTGCATTAGATTGTCCCCACAGTTCCCCCATGCAGCCTCTTCCCCCCCCCCGCTCCCGTGACACCCCCCCACATCTCCCATGTGACATCCACGTGGTTGGATGTCAGCTAAGAAGCCCAAGTGTGTTTCTGTATTCTGTTGTCTTTGCTTGTCTTCGCTTCTCTCCGGTTCACTGTACAGCAGCAGCTCAGAAATCTGTCATTCATTCTCACAGATCTCAGCCTACGAGGCCCTTGCTGTGACGAGCTGCGGCAGCGTTTCTGTGCAGGCAGAATGGAGCTCCAGCCCTCATTTGGAACCATCTTTTTTTTTTTTTTTAATCTCGCCAGTGAGTTCAAGAATAGGGTTCTAATGAAGGCCTACTGGGACCATGGACCGCTACATACAGACAGCCCCTGTCCTTTGACCACTAACGATTGTTCTGGTGGGTTAAACTCCCGTGAAACGATCTTTAATGTGTTTCTGTGTATTCAAAAGCGATGAATTTCATCTCTAACTATTCTAGAGAACTAATAAGGCAAAATGTGATTTATGGAGTGATCCAAGAATAACCAGAGTGACTATTGCATTGGTGGTAATTTGGATGAAGATAATTAATTCACATAATTCTCTAAGATACAGAATTGAAGTCAAACATAAGTTGATGTTCATATTATTTATGGTAAAAAAACAACACCACAATAACTCAACAACTTTAAGATACTCCTTTCACAATTTCACTAATTACGGAGGGTAACACCCAAACACCTAGACCTCACAAGGAATTGTCTTGTTGAACATTTCAACTGACAAGACCAAGAATTTCTACCAATTTTATAGCAGGGAACAGATTTCAGAGGCTGTTGTTTGATAGTAAGGTGACAGAAAACTTCCAAACATGGTCCCATAACACATGACCACTTCTACCTCCTTCTACCTTCCTAAGACATAGAGAATTAGGAGAAACTTAAAAATTCAACCAAGTTTAGAGCCACAACTATGCCTTTGTATCCAAACTAGTTATCTAGTTATTTCATTAGTTGGATAGTCTTTTAGTTTTTTTCTTTATAACAATGACTTAACTGGTAGGTTAAGTCAGAAAAAAAGAGAAAGAATAAAAGATATGAAATAAACTATTTGCAAATATGCTGCTGATGTCAGTGATGGTCAATAGCTAAGTAAGTGCTGCTACTTATATATATACTTTTTCAAAATAGAGAAGAAGTGAAGTTTAGCTCTTGAAATTAATAATAGCATCTTTAGATATTATGTATCCTGTGACATGTTTTAGATGTATCATTTGTTATATAACAGCTTAAAGATGTTTACATTATTAAAGTTTTGTTATCCTCCAAATGTTCATTTTAATTTTTAGCTGAGTACACTGTGATCTACTATGTTTCATTATTTTTGAAAATCTTGTTTAATACTTTGATACAGCAATTCTAGCATCTGATTTTGTTTACCTCATTACTTTCATTTCATTACCTAGACAACAACTATGAAACCACAAAGTTCTGTAGAAACAATGCATAATTTATACTCAGGGTGAGCTCCGTTGTGCCTCTGCATACATACTTGAAGTTTTTCTGATAATATGAAAACTTATTGGAAATTTATTATTATATATGTCTAGATTGTCATTTTTGTCAGTGATAGAAAAAGAATGCCATACAAGAAGTCCCAGTGCCAAGATCTAGTACAGAAAACCAAGCAGTGTGAATGAAAGGGAAGGAGAGAGGGAGGGAGGAAAGAAGGTGGAGACAGACACTGCACAGGAGCCACTCCCTCTGGGTGAAGCACACCCATCCTTCCCTCAAAACATGGGGCTTTCTTCTACTGCATGCACCAGCCACAGACGCAGTGGCACTCTATAATATAAATGTTAGGAATTTATAGACACAAACTGCCTATGAAGAGGGTTTTAGTATTTTCTTCCCATGTATTTCAAGAAAAACTCATCTCATTATTTGACTATTTCTGAATTACTTATTGTCTATCATGTTTCTATTAGATTATGAGATCTGTGAAGACAGGATTGTTGATTACATTACTTAGCAATCCATCCGTACAAGCTGAAGTAGTTCTTCCCTTGGTGTTCAATAAATATTTGATAATGAAGTGAATGAACAAATGACTTTTGAAATATATACCATGAAAGTTACTATGTGACTCCTCCCCTTGCCTTTTTTTTTTTTCACAGTGCTCTATCCTTTGGACATCGTTAATAACCCTTGCTGAGTTCCATAGTATTTCCTGGATTCTGCCACAAACACCCCATCTCACCTAAGTACTGCCAGTCCCTTCACTGAATATTCATCATTGAATCAGCATTGTTTCTCCAGTGTCTGCTCTCTTCTCTAGACCTCATACTTCTACTAACCTGGAGTCTTCAGCTAAGTTGAATGATATGGAGTTCAGATATGGAGTGATTATTAAATAACTAAAATGTACTAAGTATCCATAATATATCAGGCACTTGCTTGGCTTTTATTTACATTAGCCATATTTAGTTCTTATAACATTATACTCATTCACATATGAGATTAAATGAGTGGCCCAAAGTCACACTGATGTCTACATTGTTAACTACACTAGACAACCACCATGAACATTACATGGCTGGTAACCCGGGGCTGTAGAGAGGTTTGTGCAGTTTGTTCCCCAACCCATTAGAGGTAAAGCAGGAGCTCAGGCAATTCTGGAAGCACTGTCATCCTCTAGACATAGGATCAAATTTATCCTTCCTCTATGTGATACTTTCTCAGATGAGATCTCCTCACCTTCAAGTTTCTGGAAGAGTGTTTTCCTAAACTGAGCTTCTTGAAGGAAAAGACTTTGATTTTGTTCTCTGATAGGTACTTATCAAGCACATTTGAATTCATGAATTGGATTGAATTGAGATACAACTTGTATATAGCACAAGATAGCAAGATAAAGATAAAGTAGTGCAAAGAATATTGGCCAGAAAGATCAGTTCAGTGTGTGTGTATGTTCAATACTGGCTTAATTCATTATCTTGAACAAGTTACCTAATCTTTTTCATACTGTTATCATATTTACAAGGACAACGTCCTCATAGGATAGTTATGAAGATCAAATGAAATTCAAGGAAAAACAATCTAGTATGATATTTGAATATTCACAGGTGCTTAATCATGTCCCAACCCCAGTTACTACTAAGAATCATATTATTAGAATCTTGTTGTGTTTTAAAAAAATCTGTAAATTCCAAAGTAGAGAAGAGAAAGGAACTATTTAAATCGAGAATGATTCAAAATAATAAATGGCTTATCTTCACTGCTAACTGGTTATTTTCCTCCATCACTGATAGTTTTGATCTGCTGTTGCCACCCCCAAGTCCACGTCCCCAGCCAGCTCTCCAGATATCTGTCTTCTCTCTTGCTCTGATGCCATTAAGTTAAGTTTTGATATTTCCACCTCTTCTTAATGTCTGTCTTAAATTGTTCTTTGTCTCTTTTAGATTAACGTTATTCCAGATCCCATCATCTCTCCTGTAGTCAATTGTAACAGCTTCCTTTGCTTCCCGCTTCTTTCTGGATTTTCAAAACAAAGCAAAAATCCACTAACTTTTTCTCAAATGTTACTAGTGTAGATCATCCAAATCTTCTGGGCTTCTTGAGTTACTACTGATCCCAAAAGTTATCACCCATATATCAGTAGAATATTCAGAGTGGAAAAAAAATTATTCCCCAATTTTATTTTTGTTATGAAAAAAAGTTCTTGTGTTAGTCTAGGTGATCCACTTTTTAATTTGGAATAGCTCATCACTGATTCCTTGAAATGCTTTGTGCCCAAGAAAAGGGAAAATCTTTTGCTCTTCCTCCCACTTTTAGTTCAAAATGAGTTTCCCCCATGTCAGAGCTCAGACTTCAGGCTAATACTTACAGTAGACTAGCTAGAGAATATTATGTTTTTAAAAAAATCTTTAAATAGGCTTATGTGGACCAGCCTTAAAACCAAACAATGATTTATAACACTGATTCTGTTGAAAAGGGCATTTGGGTCCCACATGACCATCTAACAAATGAATTTTTGTAACACAACCTATTTGTAAGTTGGAGACTGCCTTTATTAGGAAGAAAATAGGAAATGAAGAATTCCTACCCCTAACTTGAACATTGCCAGAAAGGACAGAATTGTAAAATAACTGTATTGTTGATGAGTGAAAAGGAACACTTTACTTAAAATAATATTTTTGAATCCTTCCCTTTGACTCTGTTTCAGTGATCTGCCTAATAAAATTCTGGAAATCTTTTTTCTCCATTTTCTATTCCTTTCCTTCACCAACACTCAATAAGATTTCATTCTAGGCCTGAGAGTATTATTTGCTTTTCAGTAGGCTCTGGTGGTAATAAAGCATCATTCATTTCTCTGCTTTATTTCCTTGAGACATAGAGCAAACATGCAGTAAGTGATAACTCTGTTCAAATGCTACTATATAAAAAGAAGTAAGCAAGACTCATGGCCTTATCATGGAGGGATGCAATGATTTTGAGAATAGCACAAGGCAAAACATTAAATGCAGGAAACTGCATCTCCTAAAATTTTTAACATAATTCCTTTGAAATATTTTAGAACAATTTATTTTGTTTTATGGTAGCATCCTTAAGCTAGGAGCTTTCTCTCTGATTTTAACATAAAGACAACTGTTGTATATGAATATGCACTGAGTTATTAAATTACATAAGATCTCTTTTGTTCTGTGTTTGGTTTTCCTTTTTATTTTACCATTACTTTAATGAATCAGATTTTGCTGAGAAATTACTTGCAGTTTTTACCAAATGCTTCCCAAGAGAAAAATGGTGATTTTCTTCACTACTGCAAATATCAAGAATATTATGGTTTTCTCTAGATGAGTGAAACTAGAGAATTCTTTCTCTGAGAGCATAAAGCAAACTGATTAAGTCAAAGAGGTGTTATAACCCCTGTGGGAAAGCTACATTCTTTACTTTTGAAGTATTTCCCGTAAGAATCTAAGAGATGGCATAGACATTCACACCATGATCCATCATCATATCTTAGCTATTTGCAAGTCCTCAGCAGGTCCCCATAATTTACACTACCAACCATGTAAACACATATGAGACTCCTAATTAGTGTGAATAATATAGAATATTTCCCTTTTAAAAATAATAGCAGTAAGTTAATAAAGGGATATGTCCTTTTGCTCAATTACCTAAATAATTTTTAGACATGTTCTCTCTCAGTCTGTCCTAACAGAAACCAAAGATAGAGATCTTTTTAAGAATTTTTTGAGTTTCAGATATGGTATCCATTATCCAATTTTAACAAATATTCCTAATGGTAAAAATGAATCATTGTGAAACATATCACTGGTTCATTTATTAGAATTTATTATTACTGAGATCGGTATAAAAGAAAGTTATGGTTTGAGTTCTGATATCATATTTCTGGGTTCAAATCACAACTTTCCCACAAATGGCCTATGGACGGTGAATAAGATACTGATCTCTTTCTAAACCTCTGCTATTTAATTTGTAAAATGAGAAAAAATATTGTCCCTTTCTATGTGTTTGTGGGATGGCTAATTTGATTAGAAGAACTCAGCAACTTACATGTGAATATTAGTCTTGATATTTTCTTAAATTAGTAACTGGTATTTGGGGGTGTGTTGGCATTATATTTGAATTTTTTTTCCTAAAATAAAACAAAATGTAAAATATTAGCATGTCTTTACTTGTGGTTGAAGAAGTTATAATTTTAGCTCTTGACACTGAGATGATGATGACAGGAAATTCTGCATTCTGTTTTTCACTTTTACAACTAAATTTTTAATAAACAGTTGATTCCCAAAATATCTAAGCTTTTCTAATCTGAGGTCAATCTTTACTAACTATAGTCATAATTTTTTTTCTACATATAAAGACAAATAAGTACAGGAATATACACCAAAGTACAACTATAGGAGAAAGCAAAATTCTTGCACAGTAAATTTCATCTGCTCCAACAAACAAACCATTTTAGTAACATTTTCCCAGTGACATTAATGTAAATCCTTGAGTCATGTGTTAAATATGAGACAATAAGTTTAATAGAGAATGTAAAAATACTCATTTTTCCAAGCTTCTGATTTTCATACATTCTTTACAGGAATAAGCAAACTAGCAACCACCACTGAGGTTGGCTGTCCTCAGACTAACTCTGTGCTGCAGAGTCTCACATTTCTGAGTTTAGCAATCTGGAGACATATGGGGAACGTGTGAGCTGGTCAGCAATCAGCAGTGCTTGATTCAGTTGCAGAATATCAATTAAGAGAGAGAATAGGCTAATGTTCCTTCCACCGGAGAAATGACTAGAATATTATGTCTCCCTTAACCTACCCAGTAACAGCTGACTTGTGCCCATAAACTTTGGTGCACAGTCCTATTAGTTCACTACTTCAATAAGTTTTATTTTATTAATGTACCCAAGCTGTGACTTTGTCATCATTTTTCCCATGGGTGTTCACATTTGGATCTAATATGCACACTGATATTGACACACTCTGTAGCACAATCTTGAAATCTCCATACACAATTTACTGAAAACTGGTGGCTGTACTCTAAAGATGATGCTACTGTTAAATTACTTTGCTGAGCAGTGCTTCATTCATGACAGGATAAAACACCTACCCTCTCAAAGGTCTGAATTTTGTGTAAAAAGATGGAGAGAAGGAGAAGGAAGAAAGAGAGTGAAAGAGAGTGCACGCTCAGAGCTTATCCCTGTTTACATTTGTGTCTACTGGATTGATCCTCTATGTCAGCTCACCAGGCTGACAGCAATTCTAGCAGAGAGACACAGGGTAAGGGGGACTTTGATTCATCCCCTCCCCCTAAGTCTCTGCCTGTCATTGTCTGCTCCTGAGTAAGCAAAGTGAATATGGTCAGAGAGGTCTGGGGCTGCTGGAGCTGTGTTTTCCAATCTCAGGGGCAGCCACCTTCTCATCAACAAATCCACGCAAGCATTCTCTGCATTATGCCGCTTTTCACTCACAAGTTTTGTTCTTCACTAGAGAAGCACTTAGCCCAAATAAGACAATTCACCATGGAGTGTGTGTGTGTGTGTGTGTGTGTGTAGATTGAGTGATAGAAATTTTAGGTTTTTTGAAGCCTTCATCCCTATTTTTAAAATGTAAATTTCCCCCTCCCCCTTAGTTCTCCCAAAAACTGCTCTATGATGTGATCACAAATACTCATGTGCATAAATTCCCATTATCATAATAGGAGCACTGCAGAGAGGCTTCTTCTGAAAATAAATTACTCTGTAGAATATATTAGGACGACTAAACCCAAACAAGCTAAATTGTGTGTTCTCCCATCCTGTAAGTTAAGCATTTGAAGACACAAAAACCAATTGCATTTTTCATTTTACATGTATTTTGTTTTCTTGTTTTATTTGCATCTTATCTGGTTCATCTATTCTCTCTCTTTTTTAAGATAGAAGACATTTCAATTATTAAATTTCTTGTTTTCTTTCAGTTGTCTTAATCATTCTGTGAGCTGCCCCTCTTTTCAATACGTTGTAGCCCATGTCAATATCCATGGCTCACTTCAAACACATGAATATGTATGTTCTCAAAGGGAGGAGAGGTACCCACCAGGGCATATTTATTGCGGGCAGTGGAAAGGCAGAGAACAGACTGTGAGTGAGGTCTGTGTCCTATTACTGAATAGTCTTGAGATGGTCACCAACTTCTCTTTCTCCTCATTTCTAAAACAGGGACAAACAGACCCAGCCCTCCTACCAGTTTCCCAAGGGTGTTGTTAATGAAGTTTAAATAATCTATGGGGCAGAACTTCAAGCTTTTGGACAAGAAACATTATTAAATTCAAAGCAGTTCCAAGAAAGAAATGACCCTCATGCTAGAATTTCTGGTAAATGTTTGCTAGCAACTTTGGGATATGCTTGTAGATTAGTTTACAATTTAAACAACTAGGGAAGTGATTCGAATTAACCTGTATTGCAAAAGGCCCGAGGACTCAATGCCTACACTGCAGCAGTGTTTCACCCATAGAGATGAAGGTTGCTGAGAATATTAAAATCACCTTTAAAATGACCTAGAGGTACAGAAGCCTCCCTTGCTCCCTATTGGTAACCACAGCTGTCATTGATTCGAGGGTAGGCAGTCATCTCATTAAGAATTACCTTTGATGACATCTGGATTAATTAAAAAGTGTATAAAATCTTACTTGATGTATTTTAAAAACTGAGCTTTGAGGGTTTCCTTTTTAATTCAACATGAGCTCGAGTTTGTGAGTCAAATGGAAACATTAAAATATCTCCAACTTAAGGTTGAAACTTGTTTAAGATTATGCTTGGCATGAAAGGCATAAACCAGCCTATCCCTTTTGTGAATATATCAGACAAATGCTTTTCATGATCCTCTGCATTTTATCTTCTCCAGGGCCAGCTCTACTCAGCTCTTTACAGATTTTTACAAGAGAAACCCTCACATATAAGTTGATATTTGACCAAGTAAAGAGGGTCACAAGAATTTATTCATTTTTCAGAGACATGTGTTCCTTTTTTATGCATGTTTTCCACTTTTGTCTATCAGGAATGGTAATTTTTACATCAATTCCAGCATTTATATTGCTTTTGCCCATTTCATGCCTTGGCTGGCTGGAAAGTGCCTGCATACTGGACTTTTCAATGACACACAGGAAAAAAGCAAATTCCCTCAAGCCAAGCGGAAAAGGATTTAAAACTCAGTGTGCATCCCTGTGAGGGGCAAGAGAGCCTATTGCAGAAACAAAGAATGAAGAGAAAATTCTATCCTTGGAAATTTCACAATGACACAACCACAGCTTTTCATGTAATAGCACAAATGTTCCCACTACAGCCATTAACAATGTAATGAAACAAATCACTTGCCATCCGTCACAATTATGATTGATGGAATCCAACTGGTCTAACTTGAGAGAAAAAAATCACATCTCAAAGTGGATCCATTTTAGAAAATAGCGAAGTTTGGGGGGAAGGGATGACACTTATTTCCCATAAACAATGTAGGCAGGGATTTGATCTATCTAAACCAATAGATTACTGTCTTACTATATCTTTCCCCTGCAATTTTCCCCTTTATTTTATTATACCTAGTGGAGAATTTCTGACTGCCCATGTGAATGAGAGAACCAGTTTAAGAACACACCGAAAGTAATACTGAGATAAATATAGCAAAACAGTGTTAGCATCTTTCATTCTTTTCTCCACAGGCAACTGCTCTTGCTTTCTTTGGTTTTCATTTTTCTGATTGGGTTTCTCTATTCCACCATCGTTAGAAATCTCCAGAAAGTAGCAGTACTTCAATCAACACCACAAACTTTAAAATTAAACACTGTCACTGGGTAAAGCAACAGGCACCAATGTATTCACCACCACAGATCACAATGGGCACTGAAATCCCATGGAAAGTAACTATTTATAAGGTGATCAAACAGGTAATCCAGAATTGTATTTGCATGATCTTTTAAGTGAAGAAATAAAATATAAACTGAAACTAAAAGAAGAAAGTGTAACCCCTGAGATTATGATCTACATTCCAGCAAGAGAAAATGTGCCCTTCGTCATATGGAACACAGAGGCTGAGTACTATGGATGCATTTGGGGGAGTAAGAGGTGAAAATGTGCTGATTCTTCTAAACAGGCTTGCTGTTTTCCTAAGACACATACATTATACATTATGTAAAAAACATTTCATCACTGACTCCTGAGTTAAATAGCTGCTACAACAACCTTGGGGAAAGTTGAGTTTCTGTCCAAAGGGATATGAATAACTACAAATATCCATGCCTAAAGGTATCTTCCCCTCTGATTTTATCTCTTTTAGGTAGCAAACGTTCTGAGAAAGGCATGAATTTTAGGAGATAGCTTGACTGGTACAGAAAGAACAATTCATATATATATATATGTATGTATATATATATGAAATGCTTGAGATGCAAATTAATTTAAATTTCATTCATGGGCAATGAAAACCTAGTGAATACATGTACTAGGACAATGAAGTGTTTCTCACAGAGTTGGGTCAAAGAGATTATTTTGAATGAACACATTGGCTTGATTGGAAAAGTGAGATGAAGCAAGTCATGGAGAGCTCTTAGAGGACAGGAAATATGACTTTCCTATATTATCAAAAAAGGTGAGCACCTTGCCCTCTGTGGGTCCTAATAAATATTAATAAATGGGATAAAGAAAGTATTTTCAAGGACCCAAATTAAGAAATGACTAAGCTCTGAATAATGATTTGGTGTTAGAAATGACTGATACTTAGCACATTTTGGGTACTCCAAAAATAATGATTAAATAATAACCAGAAGGGTATAGTTAATTAGCTTCCTCTCAGGAGAAATGATGTTTTAGAAGTGGTTACAGAAAGTTTTGTTCTCGAAAAGGAAGAACTTTAAAAAACGGTGACTATTCCCCGGAGAAGTCAGGAAACGGTGCAATAAAGCTAAGGGTGGACACAACAAAAGATCTCAGTGAGGTGCCATATACCAACCTGTGAACAAGGCAGACTCTACTCCTAAACTTACAGGTACTATCCCTTTGGGTAAACATCTAAATAAGGAAAAAAAAGAAATTACTTCTTCAAAGACCAAACTACCAAATGATGGGTTCTGTGGTTCCTACTTGTACATGTCAGCTGTGCTAAGAGATACCTGGATAACTGACAGAACATTAGTTCTGGGTGTATCTTTGAGGATGTTTCCACAGAGTTTAACATTTGAATTTTAGAAAAATGAAAAAAGACCAACAAGGGAGAGCATCAGCCCACTCACTGAAGACCTGAATAGGACACAAAGGCAGAAGGACAGGTTTGCTCTCTGAACTGGAACGCCCATTTTCTGCCTTTGGAGGTCGGGATTCCTAGTTCTTGGACTTCCACACTGGACCAGGATTTACAACACTGACTCTTAGTTTCTCAGACCTCTGAACTGAATGATGTCACTGAGTTTCTGAGGCATCCACCTTGCACAGGTTCAGCATCGCTGGAGAGCCCTCCACCCAGCACTTTACCCCAGCTACTGTCCATTTCATATTCCTATTGTTTTTCTAGCATATTCTCTTTTCTAATTCAAGTCTAACTGTAAGATTAGAAAAGATTTACCAAGTTGAGAATAGAAATGACAGATTGTACAGCAACTAGAAAATGAACGAGATAAACAGACACAAGAAGCAAACACACACAAACATGTTTTCCAGAGCATACCAAGGCTGAAGAGCTGCACAGCTCATTCTGAAAATGGAGCATAGAAATGACACCAATTATTTAAATCACCAATTTTCCAATAACTCAGTTCAAATGGACACATATAGACAAGAAATCAAAATAAAATAAGACAAAACAATGACTTACAGCAATGGTAGGTTACCAATATGCTTCAAATGTCCTGAGCTTCCTAAATTGAGTTGGCAACTTATTATTTTATGCTCAAATCCATATTTGTAGTTTACTTTCACTGTAAAGTTTTTCACATTGATTTACTAATATTTTTGTTATGACCATTATACTATGAGCTTTTTGAGAGTCCTGTCCATGTCTTAGTCCTGATTAACCTATCTGGGGAAATAGTCGGCTCAATAATTGTTTGTTGAAATTAATTGAATCAAATTAAAATGATAGCTCAGGTTTAAAATATTAGCTAGTCCCAGTGGTTGTTCCATGTTACCCACAGGACTTAATTATGCTGCCTATATAGCCTTGCTACTCCTAGTGATGTACACAACCAATAACAAGGCATCAAATAGGAACGTGCTAGAAACAGATTTGATTCTCAGGTCCAAACCAGATTCATCCAAACCAAAATGTGCATTTGAGCAAGACCCCTAGATGAATCATCTGCACATGTGAACCTTGAGAAGCATTGGTCCATCTGTATTTGGTTATTTTTCACCTACACATTTTTTAATAGGCATTTGTTGTGTGCCTACTATGTGCAAAGAATGGTGCAAGGCACTTAAGATCTAGTGGAAAACAAGATTTACAGAACTAATAAAATTTACATTTCTGGAAGGAAACACAAATGATAAAAACTCCTTTTTTATGATATATAGTATATAAAGATTTCTCTATTAAAGATGAATAGAAATATGAAAGATATCTAATCTGAGAAATAAGAGCCATTTTCCTTGCAAAACTCATGTTTGGAGATCTGAAGACTTAAGATTTAACCAAGTCAGATGGAGGAAAGGCTTCTAGGAGAGGGGGTAGCATATTTGAAGACTCTAGAATAGAAATATGGCATTGGTTAGGAATTTAAAATAGCCATTGCTGACTTTAGTTCAGAAGCAGATACTGAAAACAGATGAAGCTGCAACACAACAACCAGGACCCTGAATATGGTGTTGGTTTTTATTTTGATCCTAAGAGAATTTAAAAGCTATTGAAAAGTATTAATCAGGGTAATAATATAGTAAATATGTATAGTGAATATATGCATATACATTAAATATATGTGGTATATATATTAAAAACTTCTGATAGAAAATAGAAAAGACTCAAGACTATTTGGATTATCTATTATTCCCTAAGAAACTACCCCCAAACTTCCTGATTTAGTGCAAGTATTCTATTTCACACATATTTTGTGAGTCAGAAATCTGGAAAGAATTCAGCTAACTAGTTAGTCCCTGATTCAAGGGACATCAAGGGAGGCAACTGGGGCTGAAATTTCTCATTCCAAGATGAGATGACTGTTGCCTTGGTTCTCTAGTTCTCTATACTGTTCTCTCTCTCTCTCTCTCTCTCTCTCTCTCTCTCTCTCTCTCTCTCTCTCTCTCTCTCTCTCTCTCTCTCTCTCNTTTTTCTCTCTCTCTCTCTCTCTCTCTCTCTCTCTCTCTCTCTCTCTCTCTCTCTCTCTCTCTCTCTCTCTCTCTCTCTCTCTCCTTCTTTCCCCCCTTTCTCTCTCTCCCTCCATCCCTCCACCCCCTTCTCTTTTCTTCCTTCCTCCCTTTCTCCAGAGCTTCTTATCTTCCAGTGCCTATACACATGGTTTGTATATGGTAGCATCAAGGTTACCTGGCTGAAGTTTACAAAAGAGAAAAAGTTGCTAGTTTTTAATGCTTAAATCTGAATATTAGCACCACATGAATTAAAGCAGAGAAGTAGCAGCTAGAACCATAGAGAGGAGATTTAGATTATACCACCTCTCAGACCCACAGGAAAAGAAATAATTTGAACCCATTTTTAATCAACCATAGAAAGGAAGTTAACAATTACATTAATTCAGTCAATACTTTGATTTTTGTCAGACAGTATAAAATGTATTTTCTAATGTGGAGGACTATCCCATTAAGTGACCCTAAAATGATATAAGCCAGATATGTTCATCCGGTGATAGCTGGGATATGGACATACTTCCTAGACTTAGTCAAATGTTCCCAAGAAAAAACATGACTCTGAAGGAAGTGGATTTGGCTTGGTTACTGCAGTCTTACTTTCCATGGTTTCTGTGGGTTTGAGACTACATTACCAGGATTCATTTGTCGATTAACTATGCCATATCCTTAGATTCGTCTAAGTAAGTCTTCTGGATTTGATTTCTGTTACCTATAGTACAGAATCCATAAGAGTGGAGTAGTTCAAGCTCTTGTTAATGGTGATCTGAAAACAACGAAGACAATGGAAAGGGAATGAAAAGGATCAAATAATGCAAAGTAGATCAAATAAACTGACACATGATATACGAGGATGAAGTAAAAGATTGCCAACTATGTGACTGATTGTGCTATTCACTGAGATAAGGAATCTTAAAAGAGATTTTAGGGGTTCTCCCCTATTTAAGTTTTGATCTTGAAATACCTATGAATATTCAAATGGAGATGTTGAATAGGTAATTTGTAGTTCAAATATGAATAAAGTTAGAAACGTGGAGAATTAACTTATAGATGTTAAATAAAATCATGCGTATGGACGAGAGACTCTGGAATAAAAGGAACAACTTTCCCATTTGGATTTATCCACTGGTCAGTAGGTTTCCCCTACAACCTGTCGCATGAAGAGTCCATATTGTGACTTTTATGGAGTACAGTATGAGAGATCCTATTATCAGCCAAAGGTACTCTTTTCAGAGATCTCTAAGACTGATCACCCTTGAGGTAGCAACAGACATACAGACCCTAATGCAGAGTAAGATGAGTATTCACTTCTCCACTTGACCTGTAGTTTCGAAGTAGCATTGTGGCTAGAATCCAAAAAGACTATTTTAAAAACTCCTTTCAAATTATTGCAATTCCTAATTTAGAGAATAAGTCTAAAAGGCAAAATATCTTTTGATTCATGATATCCTGATTCTTTTAAAGAGCTTATTGTCTGTGAAAGAAGTGACATATGTAAATAAATGAAGTATACCTTACTGATTTTATAAGACATGGGTAGATTTACCTGATTCCCTACATGGGTCACCACATATCCTTCAGCATGGAGCTCAACTTTACATATTAAGACCTTGATATTTTTGCCCCAGGGGTTGAAAGGCTTAGGTCTATCCTGCTTCTTTTCTTTATAAATTCTAAGCTACTTAATGCTTTTGTCTCAGACATCTGCTCTTTGTCCGGTGGTTTTCAAAGCGTGCTCTTCAGACCAGCAGTGTATCACCCAAAAGCTAGAATTATGTATTCCTCAGATCACCCACATCTACCGAATCAGAAATTCTGGGGGTGAGGCTCAGAATTTGTGTTTTAACAACTCCCCGCCCCATGAATTTGTTTGTCACTCAAATATGAGAACCACTGACTTAGTCCGTCTGCTTCTGAGCTCTGAGAACTATTAACTGATCTCTTCCATATCCTTTACTTCATATATCTCTCTTTCCCCTTGTATTGCAACTAACCTAATGCTTATGTAAACTATAAAACCTCTTCTAATTGCCAATCAGAGTAGAATGCTATTCACATACTCCTCTTGTGACAGAAAAGTCCATTCTCTTTTTCACCCGCTTTCTCTTTGTATGGCTTTCCAGGACCCATGATGTCTCAACTTTGCTATTTGCTATATTCTCAGGCATCTCTATCTCAGCTGGCTACAGTTATATCCTTTTAGCATTCTTGGTGTCTTTTTCTCTCATATCCCAAGTCAAACTCATCAGGGAATTCTGTTTGTTGTAACTTCAAAAGGATTCCTACTTAAACCCCGAGTCAACCCTCCTAATCCAGTCACCATAATCTCCACCTGAATCGCCACTGAGTTCCCCTATGTCTACCCTTGCCTCCTTAAACCTTTCATCATAGCTTCCAAATGACCCTTTTGCAACAACAACAAAAAAATTTAAAAATCCTGTCATTCTCCTACTCACAAAACTGTTACTAGATCCCATTATTCCTCATGTGAAAACCAAAGTCTTGTTGCAAACAAAGTGATGGAAAATTTACTCCTACTCACTCTGCTCTAAATGCTTGGCCATCTTCCTGTTCCTGGTATGTCACCTGCCTGTCTGATAAAGAATAGAAACAGCCTGAGGCCTCTGGGTTTCTGAAGCAGAGACCACAGAGGGAAGTCTGGGTCAGAGAAATTTTAAATCCTAATGAAAAAGAGTGCCAAATGACCAAAGCAAAGAGTCAGAGGTAAGCCTAAAGCAGGTGATCTTCTAGCAAATTCCCCCAGAGCCACATTGGTCAGACAGGACAACAGAGTGATCTTTCTGTTTTGATTACTTCCTGTGTATGTCTTTCCATTTTGTTGTTTTTTAGGATATGTCTAATTTTACTTTAGCAACAAAGATGTTTTGTGGAGGTCTATCCAATGAGAATCACAAGCATTTATTTGATGGTATTTATTTGATGGTCAATTATGAACCATTCACAACCAGATGAGTGAGAGCTTATTGTATTGAAGGAAACCTCAGATGCAGTGGGGCTCTGAATCCTAGGGTGTTTGAGAATCCTTGTTCTATATGTTTGGAATGGCATGAGTCGAGAATATGAAGATTAGGGCACTAATCTGCCTTTCGTAGTTTGTTCTTTGAAAGAGCAGAAGCAAATAAAGGCTTTGATCAGTGCCAGAGTTGAAGAGCAGAACTACAGCCCTTTCCTACCCTTTGATTTGGAAAGAGTCGCCTTTCACAGCAGGGTTCAAAGCCCAGATCTTTACTCTTAGAACTTGTTTCTAGCTGTGAGCACAAGCACTCCCAGTGCTTTGTTTCCAAAAGGATTCGCTTAGACTTTAGGTAAGTCTCTCTCTTCCTCAAAATCTCTGTCTGTCTCTCTCTGTCTCTGTCTCTCGCCATCTCCCCAGAGACAAAATTTCAAGTGACATTGAACATTCAGTTCAGTTCTATTTTATTTTCTAAGAGTAAAAACTTCCATTCTGTTGATACATCCTACTCTCTTTTCTCCTTTTCCACCTGTGTGATGTATTTACTAAACAAAAGAATGAAACACATAAGCCTTATTTTTGTCAAAACTTCCTTTCCACCCCCTAAGCTCTAGGAGTCTGTGAAACTGCCTCTTCAAAAGCCACAACTGCAAAGGTTGGTTCCCTGTGGCTTGTACCTCAAAGATCTGACCAGATACTCCAAATTGCTCAACAGTAAACAGCAGGGTTTCACGGGAACCCACTGGGTCCTAGGTGTGATATTAGTCATCATTGTTCAAAATTGAAAACTTCACAGCTTAATGAGGAAGACAGACACATAAACCATTGATAAATTGAACCCAGGGAGGAGATGAGAAATGCCTGGAAACAGAGGTGCCAAGGAGCCTGGGGGGAGAGGGAGGGGAAAGAGACCTAAGGCTGGAGACACCTCCACCAGAAGGAGGGACGCACAGAGAGGGCTTGTCAGGCTGCTAAGTTTACACACCATTTCATAGCAGGTTTCTAACCCTGTTTTTATCTAGAAGCCCTCACAATATTTTATTTGTAAAACAAGAACCCACTATATGTAGAAGGATAATTAGTCTTATTTTCTGAAAAATAAAGATGGATAGCTTCATAAAACAGGTTGGAACTGGTGATCTGGTGTGTATGTTTTTTTCCCTCAGGGTCCTTAGGAGAGGAAGCTAGGTGGGGTTTCTGACAAGCTCTGGTACCTCACTGAGATTCATTTGAGTGTGGCTACATTAAGATCTAAAAACTGTATTTTGAAACATGAATATACTTATTCTATTTCAAATGAGTGATAACAAAAGGGAAATGCGTGCATTTATCCTCCAAACCTGGCAGAGAGGTGGTGGGTTTTCAGCTCTCTGCCTTCTCGAATTACCATGGCCTTGTCACTCTCTGAGCAGTGCTTCTTATTGGTCAAAAACATCCATTCCCTGTATTAAGACTGACTTTCCCCAAACACACATACACACACACACACACACACACTTACATACACACACCCATATACACACACTCTAAACCTTTGATGAAACAATTTAAATACTTGCTTTCCAATATATTTTTTCTAAATGCTTCTATCCTACAACCATCTTTCTCTTCCTGGATTTTTCAGTAGTCATAAAGCCATTTTTAGTACTCTTTCTCTACACTCTGCACACTCCCTCCCACTCAGAAAGTCAATTTAGCAGTCTTTATACTAAATTTTCTTCTCTTTAATTGTTTCACCTCAAATTTCTTATTCCTCTGATGAGGTTAAGTTTCTTGTATTCAGGATCCACATCATATATATTCTGATACAATAAGGTAGTAATGTCTGTTTTATCAAGTTTATCCCATGAACTACTATTTTCAGCAGATATTCCCTCCTTGTTATCACAGTCTCATCTACATGCTCACTTGTGCCTGTGGGCATCTTTTGGGTCTTCAGTGTTTGGTTGCATAGCTATAGCCGACTGGAAATGCCAAAAATACACTCATGTGTCTACAACTCTAAACTCTCCTACTATAGTAATATAAAACTGTCTAACTGACCTATAAAATCAGGTATTTTAGAATATATTTTGTGAACATCCTTGGTGAGATGGATAAACTTCTACTTTACATAAAATGTTGGAGTCAGAGAAGTTCACAGATTAATAAGGATACTACAGTACAATACATAAAGCCTGGTGGAGAGAATTCACACCACCATCCTCCCTGTTTAATATTACCTCTTCTTTATTGTCAAAAGTCTCATATTTTTTGAATGCCCTCATTTTTCTTTTGTTATTTTAAAATTTAAATTTTTTTAACTGTAAAAACTTTTAACTATAAAATACAATAATTTTATATAAGGAGGACTGCAAGATAACTTATTTTGGACTGATTTTAATAATATATCTGACAACATTTTGAAAACTATAAAGTAATGTACACAAATATAGTATTATGTCTGCAAGGAAGCTGGCATCTCTAACAAGTCCGTGCATGAGAATTGATCAAAATAGAACCTGTTAAATGTTACCCTTCATTTTCTATGATATATATTCAAAAATATAATTGATAGGAACTATCTGTAAAGGTGTAGGTGATATGCTGACAATAAATCACAGGGTAAAATGTTCTGGTCTTCTAACAGAAAGTTGAAATATTATAGCTATAAATTATACATGAATATATAATACATGGACTAATAGCCATATCCACTTATAACAAAGATCCTTTGATAAGAACTTTGTTTGGGATTGTTTTTATTATTGAAATAAGAATTGAATTAAGAAGTAAAATAAGATATAATTTTCAACTAGTTAAGACAGCTTTCAACCAGTCAACTAATTTATTCAGAATTTGATCTGGTAAGGAGTGCTATACCACCATATTTTAAATCTTATTATTTGTAAACATATGAAAACTAACATACGCCACCCCAAAATATGTTTTTTGACAAAAGATTGATTTCATGGAGAGGCTGAAGGCTGGTTGGGGGCTGCTTTTAAAAGAGAATTATGCATAAATTTCTTTGTGTAAAGGAGTCTCCCTCACTGTACTTGTCTCTTTTCAATGAAACAAGCAGAACTTAAATCTGTGTGCTTTTCTCTACTGTGATCTTTGTCAACTCCCAACTAATTTCCCTTTATCGCCCCTATTCTCCCAAGTCTTACGTAAACTGTAAACTATTTAAATTATATCGGCAGAGTGTGTGAAGTTACTCAGTTTCACCAGGCCTCTCCTACGTATCTTTTTTTACTTTTTTTCTTATTAGTTTACTAAAGCTTGTTTGATTATTTGCTAGTCTAGAAAAACCATGATACATACTCTTGTACTCCAGTACAAACTTGTTTCTCTTACCATAATGTCCTTATATTAAGGAAAGAAATAGTTGATGATTTAAGGAAACAATTAACATGACACATGGAAAGCACCATTTTATAACCCTTTTGTAACTGAAGAGTTTTTTTTTTTTTAAAGATTTATTTATTTATGCATACAAGCACTGGGGTACAGGCCAGAGGTGTGGGGGGTGAGAGGATTCACCACAGAGAGCAGGGAGCAGAACAGGCAGATCAACGGAAGCACACTGCTGAGGGGAGCAGCGGGCACAGCAGGAGAGGTCTGCTGCACCATGTGGGTCCCCTCCCTGGCCGGAGGCAGGGATGGAACTCGTGCTGCAGTGGCTGCGGTTTGCTTCATAGTGCGTTGCTTAACCCACTGCGCCACCAGGGAGGCCCCGTAACTGAAGAGTTTAAGGTAATGTTTCTGCAGGCCTGGAGTCACCAGGGCAGGAAGGAGATGTTACATCCGTCCCAGTCTAGAAATCATGCTTATTTTTTCTCTGCAGTTACACAACACCTCAGATGGGTACTGGAAAACACTGTAAGAACATCCAGTTGAGCTAAATTTTCAAATTTGCCAAGAAAACAGCATCTACAACAAGTCAAAACTAACTGATAAACATTTGATTTGTAGTGATAGGTATTTTTACTCCATGAAAGTGCAAGTATCTCTGGGTGTATGTCCACAGTGGAGGATGATCCCATAGTGGGGGCATTCTCTGGTCTCCACCATTAAATCCAAGTGTATAATAGAGACCGCCCTCCTCATCCCCATTTCCCAGCAGGTAACCAAAGTCATGTTTCTTAATTCAATCACAAAATACTTTTACTCAAAAGATAGAAAGTAGTAATCTAAGCTTATAAGACTGAGTAACAGGTAACTCTACCGTGGAACCAGCAATGTCTGAAGAATATGCACTCGTGTTCTACCCAGCAAAGAACCTTATCTAAACAACTCGTGGTTTGAAATGGGAGGATGGTGAGAGGTGCTTTATTTGTGGGCCCTGAATGATCTGACATTTTACATTTATAAAAATCAGCCTTGGATATTTGGTGGCATTCTTTGATTTTGTTCTTCTTCCCTTTTCTAATCCTCCTCCCACTCTCTGATATCTCAACTTCATTCTGCTCCTAGTCAAGTTTAGGCCATTTAAACCTTTAAATTCTGTTTACCTGTTTGTGATCAAGTTTAGCACTATCCAATTATAACAGGGTGGTCCCCAGGAAAAGGGGAAGTTCCAGGTTCCCTGTCCCACCTAAAGGAGGTAGAGCTGAGCAGGGAGGAGAGGACACTAGAGAGGAGGCAGGAGAAAAAAGGAAGCAGGATGGAGAGCAAGAAGGAGACCTGAAGGAAGCACACGGAGCAGAGAGACATGTGAAGAAACTGTGCTTGCTTCTTGTTCCTGGACTGGTTGAAACAGTGTGGATGACAATGGCAGCTTTTATCTTGACTTTGATTTTGCACTTTTCCTCCCAGGCTTGTCCGTGTCTTTCTGACCCTTTTCCGTGGGTCTCCACTGAAGGGTACTTTAGACTTGTGGCAGGATTTTGGGCCTTGCTTTGGGCCATTCCTGATTGACTGGATTTTTGCCCATGAAGGGATAGGTAACTTTGGGTGCCTGATTTAGTAACCATATTCTTTGTCTTTTCTGTATTGTTCTCTAATTGCATTAAAGTTCCTTTCCATTAAAGGTTTTACATGTTTTGTCTTGATGAAGCAGATGGCAAAACCCATTTAGAGAGGGCAGGTTTGGGAGTTCTGGGGTTCTCTCCCTACCCTTTAACACATTCACTCAGATACTTCATCCTGCACCTCCATGCCTAAACCAGAGCAACTGCATGGCAGCCATTCCAAATAACCTCGCAGTATTATTTATTAAGCTAAAAAGACTCCATCACTACTGTGAGTGAAAACAGGAAAGAATGGGTAAGAGGATAGAGTCATCTGTCTTGTCACATTTTTTGCTAACTCTAAACACTTGAGCCCTAACAAAGTGCAGGATTTCTTTCCCAAATGAGCAGGCAGGGATTCTGTTAGTATTCCACAGACAACGGACTAGTTTCTCCTTGAGCAAAGACAGATAGTTTTAATTGTTCCCATAAAGGAGACTTTACGCAAAACTTCTTTAGGGATCTTTGCCTGGGTTGCCTGTACTCAACCTCTGTAACACAATACATGACTCTCATTTCTGTCATAGACAGACAAGACTTGATATCTGGGTTTGCTACAGGGCAGGGTGAAGTGTACCCCCAAACCTGCCCCTTTAGAAGGGTCTGCCATTTTCATCAGGACAAAACATACTCTAGTTTGTAAGACTTTTAATGGAAAGGACATTAATACAATTAGTGTGCATTAAAGAGAAGAGAAAGAATAAATAAAATAGCTTTCACACAATTACCCAAAGCTACCCATTCTCTTGTGGGTAAATGCCCAACCAAATAGGATTGGCCCAAAGTAGGACCCCTGAGGCCCAAAAGTATGCCACAGTCTAAGAGACCTTCTAGTAGGAACCCATAGAAAAGGGGTGAAAGGGGCCATGCAAGTGTGGAAGGAAAAGGGCAAAACCAAAATTAAGATAAAAGCCACCATTGTCAGCCTTCCCACAGGTCTCTTACCCACTTCTATTTCAAGAGTCTCCTTCCATGTCCCCGGGGTCCCTGGTCGCAGTCCAAGGCTTAGAAGCAAGTCCAGCATCTTCTTCATGTGTCTCTGATCCATTGCCTCCTCCAAGTCTTCTTCCTTCCTTCTCTCCTAAGTTCCCTGCCCAGTCCCACACCCGACCCTGCTCAGCTCCTCAGGTGGCGCTGGGAGACTGGGACCTCCCCCTTCTATGGGCCTTGTACTGTTACAGCATCAACAGTCTATCTTGTGAAGGATCTGCCTTTCCTACTTTATTTTCTTACTGATCTAATTTGCTTTATTAAGTGATTCATGATTTGAGCAGAACCCCATCTAGCAAGTAGAAGGACTGTAAAGAGTTATGCAAATGAAGGTTGTTATAATCAAAAAGAGGGTGAGACAAAGTTTTAAGCAAAACAAAGGAAAGATTACTTTAGGTAAATCTCTCTTTCCTCAGGGAAATAACCTGCCTTCTTTTACTTAACTATCTCTTCATTTTTTAAAATTGCATGACTTTCATTGAAGCAACATTTTTTTTATAGCACTGTATATTTATTTGACTGGGGGGATAGATTCCCATCTCTTCAGATGAATGTTACTCCACTATAATCCACTGGAACTTCTCTCCCCACTTTGTTCCCCATCTCAAGATCCCCATCCTCTTGGTAACCTCAGTCCTACAATTGTATATCAGACTTCTAGGGTTTGTTTTGGTTTAGTTTTGTGTATGCCTTTGTTTTGTATCTGTATATTCCATCTATGAGTGAAATAATTCAGAATATATCTTCCTCCTTCTGATTTATTTTGCTTAGCATAAACCCTCTCCAGTTCCATTGAGGCTGTCAAAATGGCAAAAGTCATCTTTTTTTTTTTTAAGATTTTATTTACTTATGAATACAAGAACTGGGGTGCAGGGAAGAAGTGTGTGTGGTGGGGGGGCAGTGAGAGGATTTACCAGAGACAGAGTGGGGAACAGAACAGGAGGATAGAGTGAAATACACAGCTGAGGGGAGCAGCAGGCGAGGCAGGAGAGGTCTGCTGCACCATGTGGGTCAGTTCCCTGGCCAGGGATCAAACTCTTGCTGCAATGGCTGTGGCTGCTTCATAGTGTGGTGCTTGTGGCACTAAGGAGGCCCCCTCCCTTTTTTTTAATAACTCAGTAGTCTATATTGTTTATATTACCACATCTGTATTCACTCATCTATCCTTGGGCACTTAGGTTGGTTCCATTGCTTGGCTATTGTAAATTGTGCTATAGTGAACATAGGAGTACATATATATTTTCTAATTATTGTTTCTGCATATTCTTTAGATAGATACCAAGGAGTGGAGTTATTGGTATGGTCGATCTATTTTTAATATTTGGATAATGGTTTTCTCAAATCCACAGTTTTCCATATACATTAGTCCAATCTCCATTCCCACTAACAGAGCCAAATGGTACCTTTTCCAATATGTGTGAAGTAGGATCTTCTATGCTTACTAATGTTTATCTGCATTTTAAGTTTCTGAAGAATTCTATTCTTATCAAATTGCCACCATTAACTGGGGTTCTCCACAGAAACAGAACCACGTGTGTGTGTCTGTGTGTGTGTGTATTTCTGTGTGTATTTATTATAAGAATTGATTCACTTAGTTCAGGAAGCTACAAATTCTCACAATCATCTATCAGCAAGCTGGGGAACTGGGAAAGTTGGTGCTATGATTCAGAGCAGGTCCTGAGATCCAGGAGCCAATGGGGTAGCCCCCAGTCCAAGATCAAAGGGTTACACTCCAGAGATCTGCTGATGTAGGCCTTGGAATCTGTAGAATTGAAAAACAGGAGCTTGAAACTGTGTCCCTCTGAGGGTAGGATAAAATGGACATCCAGCTCAAGAATGATAATCCTCCCTCTTTGCCCCTTTTGTCCCATTTGGACCCCTAAGGGATTAAATGATATCTGCCAGTCTTGGTGAAGGTGAGTTCTTCACTCGGTCTGTGGAATCAAATGTTGATTTCTCCCAGAAATATCCTCAGAGCACACCCTGACAGGATGCCTTACCAGCTATCCAGTCATCCCTTAGGCTAGTCAAGTTGTCACATAAAATTAGCCATTGCATTACCCTAGTGGGTTCACCCATTGGGCACCTGCTCAACTTTGGGCTCTAAGTCTTGCATCACTTATTCTATTATTTTCTCCAAAGCCAGTTTTCTTATTGCTTAGGATTTGAGTGCCAGTGCCATCACATTATTCCTGGATATTTTATCTTTCTCTGGGATCAATTCACTCTTCTTTAAACATTCCCCAGTGAGAATTTATCACTCTTTATGAGTTTTCTTTTTCATATCTCCCGTAGAAAATAAAAGAGAATATTTTTAATAAATTCACATAACAAAGCCTCATTACTTTCTTAAAATTCACATTCCTCCAAGCAGTTCTTCTGTGATTACATTTATCCCAATGTGATTCCTCTTCCAAGAAAAGAATATTGCTAATGCTATGCACTCTTGTATTGGATGTTGTGTATTCTTCCTCAATTCAGTCCGCTGATGACATGGCAACATGGTGCTAACACTTTATATAGAGTTCTTTGTATGAAGAATGGCTATCAGTGTGACTGTCCAAATATCAATAATCTTAAACTTTAGTCTTCAGAAACGTAATTGTGTCATCTCATCCTGCTGTAACTGAAAGAGAGATAGCCCCAAGCTATTATCAGAAAGGAGAGAACAATTATATACATAGCCACATGCTTTAAGAGGCAAATGATGCTGCAGTATATTTCTTTTAAAAAATTATTTCGTTACATTCTTGTTCATTTTTGTATGGTAATTGTTTTTCCCCCTCAGGTGTAGTCCCCATATTCCTCCTTAAACCATATCACCCATGAACCATCACCATAGTCCCTTGTTGTCTTCCCTCCCCTGGTTTGGCTCCCCTCATTCCCCCTCTGTATGCTTCAGATCCATGGTCAGCTTGCTAGTTTTGTCTTTTCTTGACCTGTGGTTCAGTTTCTCTATATTCTGCATATAAGTGAAACCATCAATATTTATCTTTTTACTTTTGATTTACTTCGACTAGCATAATCCCTTCCGACTCCATCAGTGGTGCCATTCTTTACAGGTTACATTTACTGTTTAATCTGGACATTTCATATTGAAAAGAAACCCATCTTCCCCAGTATTTTTCTCTTTCTCTTCTCTACTCCCAGTCCCAGAAGAAAGTTCGTGTTATCATCATCCCATGTACTCAAATCAAAATGTCTTTTCTTCTCATTAGGCAAAAATAAACATATACCTTTTCACACTAGTTATGCAGCATAGAGAACCAGCAAATAATTCTCTCTTGGGGCTTCACTGGTGGCGCGAGGGGTTAAGCACCGCACTATGAAGCATCCGCAGCCACTGTAGCATGAGTTCAATCCCCAGCCAGGGAGGTGAACCACATGGGGAAGCACACCTCTCCTGCCTTGTCCGTTGCTCCCTTCAGCAGTGTACTTCAGTCAATCTACCTGTTCTGCTCCCCACTCTGTCTCTAGTGAATTCTTTCACCCCCTGCACCTCTAGCCTCTAGCCCAGTTCTTGTATGCATAAATAAATAAATCTTAAAAAGAAAAAAAAAGCCTCTCTTGCCCATTATAGCATATTGTTAAAATGTAATGTATTTAATATAAATACCTATATAATATTTAATAAGATGTGACATATATGACCTATACCCACAGGGTTAATTATAGGAGGAATTCAAGATTTAAAGTGTATAAATCATTTTTTTCCCCAAACTCCTCTTGTCCTATATAAAATAAAGTAGGAAAATTTAAATAATGAGACCAGAAACCACAGAAGCAATAGGCCAACAGGAATGACAAATACAAGATAGCAGTAAAGGGTGATCAGCCTATACCACTCCAGGGTTCCTCAACATAGGACATAGATCTTGTGCAGTGACTGTATGGAATGTTCACACAACATCTGCCTAAGTGTCCAACCCAACCACACACCTAACCACAACTGTTAAAGCACATTTAAACAGAGCTTCCAGTTTGCAAAGAGACTACTAAAGTGGTTTTTGCCACAGGGAACATCTTTGAAACTCACAGAGACAATTCCCAGATGGGTTGTCTGTGGAAGCAATCTGGACTGGGGCTGTCTATCACTCCAGCTAGGAGACAATCTGGCAGCACACAAAACGAGCCTGGAGAAAAAAGGAAGATGGAAGCAGTCAATGTAGCTCCTGTTAACTGACCATCATTTCCAGCTAGTTCTTCACCTTTATTTAAAGTTTTGTTGCTACTATGTAGAGAAAATATATATTCAGTCAAGTGATTGCATGTACTCAAATGGAAAACTACATGCACCCCTTGGATTTTGTTAAATGCATGTGAAATATTTTTAAAATACTGAGTTCACTATATTTTCAAAGAATGATTTAATATCATTGCCATCAATGATTACCAAATATCATATGGAAGACTTAATTCAAGCCAATGCAATTTATCAATGCAATCAGAAAAAAATGTCCAAAGGCTATGAAAATATGTTAGCAATAGTGGTTTATAGGTAAGAAAGCTGTACCCAGGGAGACTGATTTGCCAAGATTACTTCAATGAAGAACTAAGATGAGAATATATTATTTGCTTGCTATTGCTACATTCCACAATATCACATACTTCCAGTAGTTTGACATCAAACAGTCAAATGACTGCCATGTTGCATAGGCATTGTGAAAATGACATTTGCAAAATATTATTGGGAAAAGATGAACAATCCTGATTTCAAAGTGGAGCATTTGTAGACTTAGCTGTCTTTCTCAAGCACAGAAATACTCGGGTTGGTATAAATAATTTGGTCAAGCGCCAACTTAAAATCAGTCAAGCTGTAGAAAAGGATATTTGCAGGCATTGGGCATAAAGATGGAGAAGGCTCACACACTGCCCTCAGAAATTTATGGTCAAATACACCTCTACATTGTTACTATGTTCTTCAGTTCTGGAAGTATCCATGTACAATGATTTCACACAAAACAAAATAATTATTTACAAACTTTTCCTTGAATTTGTGTTAAATATTTGCCATGATTTTAGCTGGCAATTAAATTTGCAGCTGTAAAATGTCATATATTCAAAAGTGCAAACTGATATTTATGGTGCCTGAGTGTAGTACTCTGTCTTCTTTGCTAATTATTCCTAATCTCCCTGACTTCTCAACATTGAAGTGGCCTGAGGCTCAGTTTTCAGACATTTTCTTTCCTTTCTACATTCATTTCTGTAGTGATTTTATCCAATCTCATGGTTTTAAATACCATTTATATGTCGACAATTTGCAAATTTATAACCTCAAACCAGAATTTTTTCCTCAACTCCAGACTCATATGTCTGTCTATTTGACATCTTTGCTTCAATGTCTAAAAAAAAAAAAAAAAAAAAAAAGAAAAGGCCCTCTAAATTATTGCTTTCCAAACCATGGCCTTGATTGTCTCCACTCTTCTCTCTACTCTTCATTTCACCAAATGACAATTCTGTTCATGTTGCTCAAGTTAACCCTGGAGTCACTTTTTGTTTTTTCCTTTTAGATGCTACAAATGCTCAGGAAATCCTGACTCTACTTTAAAAACATAACCTCAATGCCCATCACTTGCAATCACTTCCATGCTACCATCCTGGTCCAGGTCCATTATCTCTGGCCTAGATGACCACTACAGCTGTGAGTCACAGGGCAAGGGGAGAGTCCTTAGGGTCAGAATAGAATAGGAAAAACCTGGGAGGAATAAGGTAGGCTCCAGAGATGAGGGCAACAAATTTCAATAGGAACTAATCAAACACCTTAGGACTAGAGGCAACAGAACTTTCAGAACAAGGATGATAAAGAAAAGTATGCTAAGATAAGGGCTGGGACACAGAGACCTAGTTCTGGGCACAGAGTCATTAAGACAGAGTGAGTGAGAGCCCCAAGAACTAACTAATCACAAAGAGACTGTTGGGGCTTTTGCATAATTAGGGAAAGAAGGCACATATTCCCTGAGGCAGACTCCACTTGGCTCCATTGCCCCTCCCTAGCCTGGTTCCACTGGCCTGGGAATCCCACTTTATTTCTATTCCTTTTCTCCTTACTAAACATTTTCTTTCTCTGAACAAATCTGACTCTTTTCACTTGCTTCCCTCAAGGGTCAGTGAAGTGCCTGCTGTGGCTTTGTGAGGCACCATCCCATGGTGGTCTAGTGGATGGGATTCAGCGCTGCCACTGCAGCCTGGCTGGAAGACTAGACCTGAAGACCTGAAATTCCTACCTCTTATCCTTGTTTCCACCTTTGACTCCCTGCCTTCTGTTTGTGAAGGTAACTTCTCTCACTGCACTCAAAGCCCTCCTAAGGCTTCATATCTTCCTCTATGGTCTGCTTCCCACATTCGCTATACCTTCATTACTTCTCTGATCTTAGCTCTACTGCCTGTCTCCCTTGATCACTGACACCATTAGCTGGAGCACCCCGTGTAGGATCATTCAGGACCTTTGTAAGTGCAATTCTCTCTGCTTGGGGATTTATAACCCCAACTTCACTCAAGTGAAAACTTCCCTAGCCACCTGACCTGAAATTAGTGTAATACTCTTTACACTAGTACACATACCCCAATTCTTTCACTTTTTCCTCCTTTAATTTCCTTCTCAATAAATAACTTGCTTATTTATGTTTCTCCTTTTTTGATTCATTCATCTAATAGATGTTAGAGATCAGCAAGCTATGGCTTACAAACCACATCCAGCCCCCAATTTGTTATATAGTGTCTATGACTACTTTCATTTGGTTCCTAAAACAAAAATATTATCTAACCCTTTGTAGAAAAAACTGTCAAACTTTTTGAATATAAGCTTCAGGAGAACATAGATTTTATTCATTTTCTTCTTTGTCACTAGACTCACCTTTATGTCTAGTACAAATCAGGCATTCACTAAGAATGTGTTGCATGGTGAATAAATGAATGAGTACAACTGGTACTACACTTAAACAAATATGATAAGACAATGAAGTTGATTGGACTGCCATATGACTAGGGATATATAGCAGATATTTGGGGGGATTTTGATGAAATTCTTGTTGTCTTTCAGCTAAGAACGCATTTTCTTTATATCATTCATTCTAAATGATAGTGGAGCCATTTCCTAGTGTTGACTTAAATGAAATGTAAAACAACCAGTGAAGGCATTGTTATCACACCAATTACATTGTTATGGAATCACACCTATAACAGGGCCATTAAACAAACCCTTAGAGAGCAGTTAGGTAGGACTAAAATTGCCTTAAGGTACCTATTGAAATCATCTGTATGATCTTTCCAGGCCAGTTTGCCTCTTGTTACCCACCAAGTGAGAGGCAGGAGATAAACCATTTTGAAAGCAAGATTATAGCAGATATCAGTCATTTGAGTCCAGCAAAAAATATAGGGTTCCCTCTGATTACATTTTTAGGCCACAAAATAGCATGTGTTTCCAATGCAATACTAAGGTGGAGTGTATTTTGTCTAATCTCTAGTGTCACTAGAGATCTCATCAGTAAAACCAAAATACCCAAGACATCTTCCCTTTCCCAGTAACAATTCGCAGAGGAATTAGTCCAGAAGTTCCTTCTTTTTCAAGGGATAGGAGAAGATTCTTTGAGGCAGAACTGTTCCCCTCTTTTTATGTGACACCTCAACATTCCATTTAAAAACATGGGTTTCTGGGTTCGACTGATTGATGGCAATGATGACAAAACCTTGAGCAGTCTGTTAGCTTGAGCTGAAAAATGTTCTCAGCTAACTGCCTTAAACATTTTAAAATATAACTCTTTAGCTGTGGTAAAGGCTGTCGAGCTAAGATTTGGGATTAATTGTTCACTGTTCAACATGATTTGTGAATAATTGCAGAACCATAGCAATTAAATTGTACTTTCTACAAAACAGGCAGCACATGCCTTCTGCCTTAGAGACCCACATTTCTGCAGATTAGCAAACCTCTGTAATCTATGTGGATGTACAGGTGACATCTCTCTTTGAGTCTTCAGGACCCTGAGACCCCTGGGATGTGTGGCTATGTCATAAACGTGAATGATGAAAAAGCAGCAGGGCTCCTTTAGCCTCTAATTGGAACCACTCAATACAGCAAAGAAACTGAGCAACTCTTTATTATTCCATTTAATGGGGTTTTTTTTACATGCACAAATCATTCATCAGTCCCATCTGAAAGTGAAAAATGATAAGCACAGTCATATTTAGCACAACACATCCGGTTTGTTACCCAAGAGTTGGTGTATAGGTGCAGAAGTTAGCGATGAAGTCATGCCTGGAGAGGATGCAAAAGGAGACTTGTTCTGGCTGAATTCCCAGGTTTCGGCCTGTGTGAGTCTACCGGAATCAGTGATAATGTTTTCTGTCATGGTTGTAAAATACTTTCAGAGAAACATAAAGTTTTTATGAGAAGAATAGTAAAAGAGATGACTTCTTCTCTGCCTGGGGGTTAATATTTGTTCTTGTTGGCTCATTTGAGGATAGCAGAGGTTGAGATGGGCAAATGAAGGCACAAAGTTCCCCCTGTGCTGCTCAGATTAAATAGTAGCTCCTAAGATTGCTCAAAATTTAGAGGCTCCAACAAATCCCTAAATCACCAGGTTGAAACATCGGCACCTGTGGGTTTTATCTAAATCATAGACCCCATCACATTTATTCTTCCCCTCCTCCTCTTTCCCCCTTTTTTCATTAAGATGAAATTCTTTCTCTGATAGGTTTCCAGGTTTCAAGTATTATTTATTTAGAATAGCTTAATGCAATATGTCAGTGAGGTTTAGAGACCTTCCCAAAGAATAGGAAATGTTAGGATGCTCAAACCACATGCTGTCAAAAACTATTTTAAGTGCCCTGTTTCATCAAGTAAATGCAGTTAGTTAAATTGAATTTGGAGGATTTTCTCCTCTTTGTGATGAACAGAGAATGATTATCATACCTGTGATACTCCTGACTTCCCTTTTGTACAAGTAGAGTAGTCGTTCTGATCTTGAAGTTTATTAGAGCTTTAAGCTGTCAGGTTATTACTGTCAATTTCAAGAAAAGAAAGAGTTACTGATGTAAAATTAATTTATTGAATGGAATTGTTTTGCCCTCAGGGAATAACATCACCATTTAATTTAATTTCCCCATCATATTGTCTCATTTGCAGAGGAAAAAATAACTTCTTTTTAACAGAATAAAGTGCATTATGCTGAATGGCGTACTTCATCCTTACAGGTTTTACTTGTTCTAGATCATCAGTTGTCATAACAACGTGATATATTGTGCAGTAACTCTTGCTTGCTGAATTTGGGGAAACAGCACTGATGTAGATATTTACTTATAAGAAAATGTTAGGCCAATTTAATGACATTTTAAAGAAGTTTTTCTCAGATTACATTTTTCAGTATCAGACAGTTGCACTATGGACTGTCATACAAAAACATATTTTAGAAGTATATGTAATTATTTGCATTCTAAAAAGTTTTAAAATCACAAATGTCCTGGTCACTAGAGGTATTCTCTATTTGTTCAAAGATAGAACTGTGTTCCACTGGGGTTCAGAATTCAAGTGTACTTGGTATATATAGAAGGGGTATTGGAAGACTACAGACATAGCACCAAAGAGGCTAGCATTTAATTCACTTTCTAGAAAGTATTCTTCAGAATTGCTAATGGCAAAGGTGAGGTCTTATAGAAAAATGCTCTCTTGATGCTGAAAACACTAAGATTAATTTTGAGTCTTGTTCCCAGAGCATGTTTTTCTACAAAGAGGAGGTAAGTATCACTTTAGAAAGTTTTGTATCCAGGTTCAGTTCCAGGAAAAAAAATAAGATTTCACTCCTCTCTTCTTTGTATTCCATTTTAGTGGCATATCCTCAAAATTTTGTCTCTTCCTCCTCAAAATGAGTCATAGCAGAAAATCAACATTTATTAGACAAAGACATTTCAAGCAGTCACTATGTGAAATGCATACTATTTACCACTGTAGGTCATAAAAAGCATGGAAGCCCAATGTCTAGCCTCAAGGAGTATATGATCACATAATACCTTAATACTCAGAACAATGATACAGAATAGAAAATAACAGAGCAGATGTCCAGTTCATGAAAGTACATCTACAGCTGTTAAAATACTGAATGCTTCCATACAGATCGATACATAAATGCCCTAATTCCCACAGTAACCCCCAAACCCCCACACCAACAGCCAGTCTCTCCACAGGACCTTCATTTTCCCATTTCCTTCTGGGCAGCTGAAGTGTTAACCTGCACAGAAGGGGCCCAGACCTCCCTGAAGAAACACAATTTAATAGGGGAGGATACAAACTGGTACCAGTTTTTAGAAATATTTTCAATATCATCTTTGGTAAGAAGTATTACTAGAGATTTAAAAGGTTGTACCACAGGAAGCTGCCATTTTCATTTTTTTAAATACAAAAACAGGTACACATCAGTAAGTTCATATGGTTCAAGCCATACAAACCAGGTATTAAACCCATTGAGAGAGGGATTGCATCCTATTGTGTTGAGAAGCATCTTCATTCTAATGTGGTGGTCCTCAAATTTTAGAATGAACCAGAATGACCTGGAAGGCTTGTTAAGACACACTTGGGTGGCGCCTGAGAATACCCATTTCTAATGAAACTCCAGGTTTTGCTATTGCTGGATCTAGAGCACAACAATCTTCCTAGGAGAATGTGTTAGTATTTCAACTCTCCTTATATGCCAAGATGGAAAAAAACAAGTCTTTCAACTGAAAAAAATGCAAAAATCCTAAACTGAAAAATCACAATAGGAAAACACAAAATGGACCATAAATATAAAGGGAAAAAACCCACTAATTATTAAATAGTTTCAAAGTAAGGAAACAAAGTACCATTTTTGAAGATTCAATAGCCAAAATGAGAAAATATTAATAATACTCAATAGTAAAGAAGTAAGAGAGAAATGGATGTTCTCATACACTGCTACTAGAATTATAAATTGATCAAATCTCCCTGAAAGGTAATTTGGCAGCATGTATCAAAAGTTTCTACAATACTTATTATCTTTGTTCAAACAGTTGTATTACTAGAAATGAATGCCAAAGATTTCATCAGAACAGTACACTAAGATTTACATATGAATGTTCATCAAAGCACTATTTATAAAAACATATAGGAGTAACCAATCTAAATATTTAATACATAAGGTATATAGGATAGTAAAGTATAAACTGTTATGAAAAACCTTTTAAATATTATTTTGAAATGAGAAAAAATGACTAAAACTGAAATAGAATGATAAATAGAGCAGAGCTTCAGTTTATGAAAAAACTTTCACTTCTATAATACATACATATATATATGTAAAATGCTAGAAGGGATTAGAATTGAAATGTTAAGCACAGTTTCCTTTGGAGATGCTATTACAGAGGAGTTTTCATTTTCTTATACATTTCTGCATTTTCCAAATTCTTCACGATGAATTTTGCAAAGAGTGAAAAACTGGCTCCCAGGGTCCAAAGTTTCATTGCTATGGAGAGAGTAAAAAGGTAAAATTTTCTGTTTCAAATGTCTTTACTCCTTGACTGAGTAATTGTACTCCTAGGAATAAAACTGATCAAAATAATCAAATATACAGAGCTTCATGTATTGGGAATGTTCCTTGTAGCACTATTTATTACAAAACAACCTTACAAAATGTTCATTAGTTGAGAAATGATTAAATAAATCGTACTTAATCCATAAAGTAAAATTCTAAGCAGTCATTTGAAAGGACATGCTGTTGAAGATTAATGGCCTAGGGAAATGGTCATTGTCTGATGCTAAGTGAAAAAGGCAAAAATACAAACTACAGTATTATTGTACTTCAAACAAATTCAAAACTATGCAAAGAAAAAAACTAGAAGGAAGCACATATGTTAATAATGTTCATCCAATTGGATGATTTTCATTTTTTATATATATATATTTCCAGGAGTCTTAACATTTCCAAATAAACAAATAATTTTCCTAAAAACTGTTTAAAAGCTATATTAAAAAAATAAGATTATCAGCTTTTCCAATATCAAAACTCCTTTCCTGAGGTCATAATTGTTCTTAGTCATTTGTGTTACCATTTTTTTATCCATCATTCAAAAAGCAAAAGTTCAGTAAATAACTTTTCAGAAATTATTCAAAAGGGAATAATTCATTTGAAAATCAGAAGAGAAATGATGAAGATGATATTTTTAAAGAGTTCTTATTTATCCACATGCAGAATAATCCATGCATTACTCTTCCAGAAGAGAATTCTTCTGCATAAATCTCTTCTGGAGGTTAGTGGGCTCCTGAGGACTTCAGTCACAAGTTCTAACCCCAGAGGCTCAGACACAAAGCCTTTGAACTTACATAAGAGATTCACACCTTAGGTACAGACCTGCATATTTCTATCTCAGTCACTCTGGAACACAGCAGTCACTGAGCACTAATTAAATAAGAGTTTAGCTAGCAGCAATGTGTGACATATAGAGGTAGCAACAACTTGCTTCAAGGTAATCAGTTGGTGCCCAGTATGCCCAGCACCCCTTCTTTTAGTCAAGCACCCAACTTATGCCTCATGTAATTCTGAACTGAGAATCCCAGGACCTTCCATCTGGTAAACCCAAACATAGCCACTTGGTCCAAGTCAGGCCAATCAAACTCTTCATTTATTTTTTAGTTCATTTAAATATAATTTAATTTTATTTTTAAAGATTTTATTTATTTGTGCACACAAGAGCTGGGATACAGGCCAGAGGCACAGGGGATGAGAGTAGTCACCATGACAGAGTGGGGAGCAGAACAGGCAGGTGAACTGATATACACTGCTGAGGGGATCAGCAGGCGAGGCAGGAGAGGTCTGCTGCGCCATGTGGGTCCTTTCCCTGGCCAGGGACCAAAGGCACTGCAGTGGCTGTGGAAACCCCAGTGAGATGCTCAACTGTTACAGGGCAACCCTAATATAAAATGGGTTTGCCTGATTGGGTCCTCACCCGCACGCTCGAACTGCACTTATAATGCCCCAACTGCAGGCACACACAACAAAGGTTAATAAAGGGTTTTATTTACAAGGGAAGGAGAAATAGCGTAGTGAATAACACAGGGGGGAAGAGAGGGATACAGATCTGTAAATATCCTACCAGTTCCTTGGAGCTGGAACCCAACGGTGCGCTGAGAGCTGACTCCCAAGAGAGAGAGCCCCCAAGGCCCACGTGTCTGCTTTTATATTCAGCCTAGCTGCTCAATTCCACCCCCTCAGGTCCCAGTGATCCACTCTTCAGTAATGACCTTATGGGATTTGTAGTCCTTGGATCTTGTAGGTCTGGAATGGGGGTCGAAGTCCATAACCTATTTGTATAATCCATTCAGGAGGGTCTTTCCCCCTAACACAACCTCTTGTGCCACCAGGGAGGCCCTCTTCTTTCATTTAAAACTGGGCCATTTTGATGGAAAGAGTCCCGTTAGGAGACAATTCATGAACTGTTACTACTACAGGGCAGGGAGAGGCTCACCCAGGACCCCTAAACCGCCCACTTTAAATAGGTTCTGCATCAAGACAAAGCATACTCTATTGTGTAAAGCCTTTAATGGAAAGGAACATATTTGTTTATTTATTTATTTATAAAGGGACTTTAATGCCATTAGTGTGTAACAACAAAAAAAAGACAGAATAAGTTTTCCAAATTAAGCACCCAATGTTATCTGTCCCCTTGTGGGTAAATGCCCGGCCAAACAGGGTTGGCCCAAATCAGGGCCATGGGGGCTCCAAAGCCTGCCACAGTCTAAGCCACCTTCTGGTGGGAACCCATAGGAAAGGGGCAGAAACAGCCTGACAAGTTTGGAAGGAAATGAGCAAAATCAAAATCAACATAAAAGATGCCATTGTTAATCTCCCCACAGGTCTCTCACCCACATCCGTTTCAACTGGATGTTGAAGACTGAGAAGTGCAGCTTCTTTACATGTCTCTCTCTATGTGCCTCTTCTAGGTCTCCTTCTGGCTCTCTACCCTTCTTCCTTCCTTTCCCAGTCTTCTTTAGTTTCTTTTCCCAGCTCAGCTCCACCCTCCCTTGGGTGGAGCAGGCAACCTGGAACCTCCCCTTTCTCTGGGAACCACCCTGTTACACTACAACTGAATCTGCTGAGTTCTGGTTATTTATCTGCATTCTGCTTATTTAACTTTTCCTTCAGTTCTGGAAGTTTCCCAATATCATTCCAATAAAGTCTTGGCTTTTAATTTTCAGTGAATATTTCTACTACTTACAATCCAGATGTGTAACCTAATGTGTAGCTGAAACTCAATGGATGTACAGAGAAGAAGTGGAATTGGGGGAGATGAAGAGCAAAGACTCAAGAGAATCGAGTAAAATTAGTCTCTTGCATCTGTTAAGATTTATAGAGTCTGTCTGTTTAATCCTTTACAGCATTTTGTGAGAACTAGTTTATCTTAATTCTGCCCAATAGAGGCTTCAACCACAATGACCTTCTTTTCCTAGGAGAACCAGGTCCCTTCTTATCTCTATGTATTCTCAATGACATTTTCCCTCCCTTCTGTCTAATATATTACCACCATCATCACCACAGACTAATAAATAACAAATTATTCTAATAAGGTCTTAGTCATCTTTCAAGCCTTAAGTATCGTTTCCTTCTAGAAATCTTTTGTGTCCACAGAGTTGAAGGAATGTCAGAGTTCCCAAAACTCCTTAAAAACATTATTAATTATTATAATTAAAGAATTCACTGTATAAGGTACCTATTTCAACATTTGACCATGCTGCTGTAATATAAGACCATCTAGAACCATGCTTTCTTTTAAACACCAGTGGTGTATCCATTAGTTTGTCTCCATATCCTACCAGAAAGTTTTACATCAAGTAGGTAGTCATGTATCTGCTGAAGGAAAAAATGATCTGATGAAATACTGCCTGTGAAAAGCATTGAGAAAATAATCTAAGAGGAACAGAAGGTGGGATCATAGGGTTCTATATTCCATAGTGAGGGCATTTTTGTTTCTTTTTTTCCCAGTATCACCACATTTCCTGTACATCACTATGGGTCACTGAGTGTCAGCAAGCTTAATTGCATTTCCTTCTGTGAACTGATTTGGAAGAGGATAGCTTCAAAAGTGCAACCAGATAGGTGGCAGTGTCTCTGAGGGTAATTAACAGAGTCTTGGTATAGCTTCAGTCCCCTACCATAAGGAACTCCAAATAACACGAGGTCATATTTAAAATGTTATTTTCTAAACAAATGCAGCCTTAAGACAAATAGCTCTCCCTGCAAAGAGACTTTCACCCTTAACCTCTCTTATACAGAAACTCTGGAGATGGCACTCTTGTTGACACCTAGTCAGTCTGATTTCTACCTTGTATATATCAGAAAACAGGAGATATGTGTCATGGAGGATAGTGACTTGACCTGAAAGCATAGTGGCAAATTAATGTTCATATTAGAGGGTAAGGAAAAAGAAAACTGGGCATAATCATCTGAACTGTAAGGGAATTATAATAACACATCGAGGGAGAGAACAAATAATATTTACCAAATAAAATCAATAAAGATCTATCTTGCACAATGGTCATATCTTCTCCATTTCAGTTATGCCATTAGAAAGGTAAGAGCAGTACTTACCTGTGCAACAAAGAGAGTTTTATGCTTTATTTAATTATTAAAAAAGTACAGCTCACATTTCTTTCCCAAATGTCTTTTGAGACCTCTGTTTACAAGCACTGGAAGGGGAGCTTGAAATAATATGAAAGTTGTGGGTGAGGAAAAATAAACACGAGCATTCCTTTGAAATGTTCTTAATAAATTTTTAAATTAATTTCCAGGCTGATAGGTCTCAGAAATCAATTTAAACTATTTAACTCACCATGCAAGAATGAAATTATTAAAATAAAAAAAAGCGGCAAGCTGAAAAATTTCGAAGGCTATGTGCAGAAAGCCTTTAGCAGACAGCAGGAAGGAAAACTGTGGGCTTATAATGGGATTACTAAGGGTTATTTTCTCTGGGAAAAGTGCTCACTGAAGAGTACTAAGAGGTCCAATTAAAAACACCATTACACTCTATGAAGAGTTGAGATTTCTAAAACTCATCCTAAGAGTTCTAACGAGCTCACCCTCGCCGATTCTAACCTAGTTGAGTGTGTGTTTTTAGTGTATGTTCAGACATTTTTTAAAGGATATTTATATTGTAGGGACTAGACTCTTTTTTCCTTCAAAATATGTCTGATTTCCCACATGCAAATAAACCCAACTCTGTATTTTCCCCATTACTCCTTCAGTGAAGTGTGTCCCATCATCGGTCAAGGACAAAAGGGCAGTAGTTGGAGGACATCTGTAGATTTATCAGGATTTTGATTCAAGTCTGCACTTGTTTCATACAAATGTCACCCAGTGCCAGACGTTCTTGTAGGGCACCTACCTACTTCAAGAGACAGAAACTTTTCTAGATGTGACTTTTGTGTTTCCAAATGTAGTGCTGGGTGTAAGTTTAATGGTATTTGGATTATTGATGGCAGTGAAGTTCTTTCCAGCAGAGCTTTGGTCTTGATGTAACACACTTTCTCTGGGTCTAATCCTTGCATAATGAAAACAAGAACTAAGTTTTACTTCTAGTCTAGCTTCTTTTCTAGTTCAGTTCCAACTTGCAACTATTTGTTGAATCTTTCCCATACTTAACCTGGGTTAGTTTATGTAAAGTTAGACCAAGAAATTTACCAGTTGGTTTCTGTAACACCCTTCAGATCAGTAGCACAGAATTAAGGCATTCATTTAACTGTTATACTGAAAACTCTGTCAATTGTGAAAAGAAAGAAACATGCAGCCCAAAAATGGAGTCCTTCACACCCAATTCCACTAATACTTAACTGCCTAACCTAATTGTAGTTTCAGCTTCTCCCCTCAAAATATAAATTTAAACTAATCAGCCTACAGTTCCTGGCCAGCATTGATGATGTGTTCTCCATGATAAGACAGATACTAAGAAAGGTAGCTTTGCCTGAAATAATCTTTCTTTTCTTTTGCTAATAGCCTTGTCCCACCCTTTCTGGTTATAAAATCTCCATTCTGTACAACTCTTTGAAATGTATTTCATTTCTGCTTTCGAGATGGAATGCTGCCTGATTCTTGAATTATTTAATAAAGCCAATTAGATCTTTAAAAATAATTCAGTTAGATTTTCATTATTTCTCTTTCCCTCTCTTTTACAAATATCTGTATATCAACTGTTATATATTTAATATATGTACATGTGTCTATCTATCAACTATCTATATCTCATGTATTATAATCTCCACTGGGATATATAGGGATATATTGTCTTCTATTTATATGTCTAAATAGCTATTGAAAACCTAATATAAGTATCATTCTAACCATCATTCTGAAAAGAATTTTATGAAGAAGTTTAAAGGAAAGTTATAATAAATTTTACTTACATAGTTCCTTACCCCACCTACAGTTACTTGCACACTCATTCACTCACACCCACATGCACATGCACACATTTTTTTTTCTTATTTGAATCAGCCACCACAGCTGCCAGTGCCTCAGGGGCTTTAAACATCAATCAGTTTCACAGCTGGAGGCAGAGTGATCTACAGCAATAAAGCTTAAAGTGCTTCCTTTTCTGATATAATTTGATTCTTCCATTAGAGCACACATTTTTTTTTTAAGCTAAAGCAAATGTTCTCTGTCCATATCAGGGCAAATAAATAGCTACCTTAAAGAGGCAGAAGGTATTACTCACCAGTTAGGAGGCAGGGCGGAGAAAATCCATCCAGGACGCCTGACTTCTACATTGCCGAGTGCCCACCTTTGTCTCTAGGATTCCCTTTTCTTGCTTTCAACCAGGCTAACGGTGACCTTGGTTCTGTTGGTCTGGAAGTACATTGTAATAGCTATAATAGAATGAATATCATCAGCATTTTTATTGAGTATGTTCTTGGGATTCTAATCCTCTAGAATTCAGTGCAATACAGCAAGTTGCTATGATAATCACTGTCAATTTGTTTCTCACTACACACAAAGTAGCTAAGTGTCAAAGCTACATTAACTAGAAATCATTTCTTTGATCACCAGTTTTAAATGATCTAAAACATGATTTATCCTATCACTAGTACTATCACTCTAACAAGGGCACTCTGTTGTACCTGTCATTCTCGAGTTTTGTAATTTTGTTTTAGAAAGTGCTGGAAAAGTTAGAACGTCATCTGAATTCCACCAAATCTTGACAATGACGGTTGCAAAGAGTAAGTTGTTGTCAATAAGGATGTGTGCAGTCAAAGATTAATGATAAGAGTTGATCAGAGTCTAGCTGTGAAATATGGTTTTATGTTTTCTTTCCAATTTAATTGGAATACTTGGGTTTGTTTTGTTGTGCTTTTTTCAAAAAGGATGGCACTTTGGCAACAAAATTCCAGATATTTTTTAACTAAACGAGCAATCACATCTTAACTTGAAGCCTGCTAGCCAAGTCCATCTGCCGCTGCCGCCACCCCTTCCCAGCTGTTGGCACCGTTACTGTCGTGTTACCGTGGTCGCACTTCTATTGGCACTACCAACGTCTCTCTCCTTCTTTTTGGCTTTATTTTAAGCTTGAGCATCCTTTAGAAATTGTTAGGTTACTTTTTATCCGTGTAATCTAACTATTTGGTAATTAGATTGCAGAAATCTTGGGAAGAATCAATAAAATCAAAATGACCATGACTCTTAAAATGATATATAAACTTAATGCAATCCCCATCAAAATTCTGGCAATGTCGTTTAGGAAACAACAAAAAATACTGCAATCTTTATGAAACCTAAAAGGCCTCACATTGCTAAGCAATCCTGATTAAAACAGAGAAATGGGACTACCATGTTACCTGATTTAAAGCT
Organism: Galemys pyrenaicus; assembly: GCA_019455555.1. Taxonomy (NCBI): domain Eukaryota; kingdom Metazoa; phylum Chordata; class Mammalia; order Eulipotyphla; family Talpidae; genus Galemys; species Galemys pyrenaicus. The sequence continues at coordinate 8,688,679 of JAGFMF010011446.1, read as the reverse complement.
CTTCTACCAAGTAATGGTACTAAGAACAATATGGTATTTGTACAAAAATAGATGCATGGATCTTTGGAATAGAATTGATATCCCAGAAATCAATCCACTGACATATCAGTACCTAATCTATGATAAAACAACTATGACCATATAATGGAAAGGACAGTTTCTTTACTAAACAGTGCTGGGAAAAATGGAAAGTCACACACAAATGAATGAAGTTGATCATTTGTTAACTCCATACAGAAAAATAGACTCCAAATGGAGTAACAATTTAGATATAAGGACTACAAAAATAAAGTATGTAGAAGTAAACAGTGGTGACACATTTGATGATATCAATGATAAAGATACTTTATTAAAAAGTATCAAAAGCAGGGTGGGGAGAGAGAATCATGTCTCCATTTGAATCAGACTGAGTTTTTTTTTTTCCTCTAGATCTACTCAGAACTATAAATAAGTAATACTTATCAAGTCACATATTTATTGATAGGTGTTTAATTGGCTAGGAAATTTTAAGAGGAAATGAAATGTATTGAGCACAATCTTTCCAAATCTCCCAATAGCCTTCTCTTCTGATGTAGGAAAGCTGGCCCTGGGATTACACATAATCTAGTCCCTTGCCATTCTCCTTGCCCTGATGCTCAGATTTCTTCAAACGATTCCTTGGTTGATCCTTTATTTCCCAAAAACACAATGAACATTTTCATGATTTTGTCTTACTTCTTACCTGAAATGTCTTTTGTCTTCTCATCCACTCAAATAAATTCTCTTTTCTTCAACAGGAGGTCCTTTGGCCACGATCCTTCCAATAACACTGATTTCTACTTCCTCATTACTCCTCTATCAGATAAGCTCTACATTAGTCATTTATTACTCATATATTCATTTGTCCTGGTATTTATCTTCTATTTATATGTTTATATGACCTGGCTACTTAATAACCAGTGCTTTTGAACATGCACTCCAGCACATAACACAATGTTGTGCACATTTCAGATGCCCTTTAGATTTGTTAATGATGCTAATGAAACTCTTCTGTTACTACTCTTACTACAACTTACTGCCTAACGTGCATGGAGCAGCTATCTTCTAGCCAGTTCATTGTCCAGTGCTGTTCATAATTTACTGCATTTTTCTTTCCACAACCTTTTGAGGTAGGGCTTTTTTTTTGTTTCACAGATAAAGAAAACAAGGCTTGAGAGGCCATGTTAAAGTGATTATTCCATAATTAATCTATGGGAAAAGAGAGCAACACAGGTCTATGCCTTCTCTTTGTCAGATACTTTCTAGACATTACATCATTTAATTTTCACAACAACTCTGTGACATGGCTTCATCTGACAGATGAGAAAATTCAACTCCAGAGAGTGAAGTAGGTTGGTTAAGGTCAGGAAAACTTTCAGACACCAGGTCTCCTCCTTTTCAAGGATGATGAAAGTAACTTCTTTGGGAATTTGGAAAGAAAAAATATTATACCCCAATGCAATACAGTTTTACTAAACTTAAATTACATCCTCCTTTTAAATCAGGATTTTGCCAAATACAAATTTAAGAAGTGGTTTATGGGTATTTAAGAATAAATAATCTACTTTAATGGAAGAATAGAAATCTTTCCAACATAATTGACATATTTGGAAAATAAACTTCCTGAAAGACAAGATCCTCTCATGATAATTGATTTTAGGTTGTTGCTATGAGAAGAACTTGTTTCAAATAGTTGATTTCAGGGTGTATGGCCCAGAGCTGAGAGCACATTTGGAGTCAGCCAAGCAGAGGGATGGGTCTCTTCAGAGAAATACTACATTTTAAAAGGGAGATTTTTTTCCCCTCTTCAGAGCGTTTTCAAATCTTGGCACTAAAGAGGGGGGAAAAAAGGTATGACTTTCCTTTGAAATCCTGGCTTTTTCTGAAAAGACCACCCTCTCTCCAAGCCTTGGCAACTTCAAACAGTCTGACCGAGAAGTCAGAGCTCCTCTGGTTGAAGAAGCTGTTATCTTGAAAGCTGCTACAGGCTATAAGCTCTTAGAGGGTCCTGGAGCTCAGAGTCTGTTTGTATTCATTTTTAATAAGCTAAAAAAAGTGGAAGAGAATTCCGAGTGTACTTATAAATGCATCCATATGTGTATATTTATAAATGCATACATTCATGTTTTTTAACATTGTAAATATACAAAATTTATTTAAATAGGCACTTCATGAACTAATTTTTAAAGAAGTAAAATTCATATACAAATGTCAATTTTATTTGAAAAATTGTGATTAGAGTTTTTTACTAAATTAATATATTCTTGCAGCAAATTTCCTGTGAAATTTTAATTGGATTTCATACTTTTGTCTTATTTTTATGCACCTCACATTTCACTACTCTGTAAGAATTTGACACAATTTCCATGTGTTTTCCTACCTGATATTATAGTTTAAATACATTTTAAATGCATGAATTAAAGGGCAAAATTCAAAGTCATTGACTAGGGGGAATATTAATTTTAATGCAGTTATCTCTGTTTTTGGCATACTCTATCCTGTGGATGCCTGTGTCTCCTTAGCCCTGCTAATTGTTGCTCTTGCTTTCCTTAGAAAAAAAGTCCCACTTTATACATGCATTCCCACATATGTACCTTACTATTCTCTAAAGGCACACAGAGAAGAAAAATAATGACCAGAGAATCAAATTGTCATCTGAAGTATTTTTTTTTTCCTTCAACTTCGATAACTATATACCTCTAGAGATCCATAGTCTTGAACAGTGTGACATAATGTAACTTTGAGCTACATCTAATGCCTTTGGAACCTCACTTCACATTCCTTCTACGCACATTCTAGTCTATGTTGGTGGCAACTAATCTCATAGAGGTGTAACCAGAAACACTTGCCTCAGTAGCATCTCTTTTCAAACCGGGCTTTTCTGATGATTTGTGAAATGCCTACATGAACCAATCAAGTCATCTCTGTACCACTATAAAGGAATATAAGGAGTCAATTCCCCACAGGATGACACTTGACCAAGAACATATATAACCCAATAGAGAAGTACATCCTTCTTCCATCCTCTAGAACAAATTAGAGTTGCATCTTACTCTTCAGAGGATCCCCAGGAAAACAATCTCGCTTGCCTCAGTAGTGATTAGTTTACTAATATACCCATGGGCTGACTTTGTTTTCCTTCTTCTGGGTGTCACATTATGCCACTCATTCTCAGCTGTGGGAGACTGTGCTCCACTCTCCCCCACCCCCATTCTTAACTCTATCTGTAACAATGTCAACAGACATTTTTGATTGTCACAGCTCAGAACTAGAAACTCTTGGCATCCAGTGGTTAAAGATCAGGGATTTTGCTATATATCCCAGAATATAGAAATTAGCCCACAGAACAAACATTTTTCTGGCCCAAATATCAATTATTTTGATATTGATAAGTCCTACAACCTTTTATTTCCTCCTTTTCCTGGGAATGTATCATAAAATAATCTACCTGAACCCAAGTTCATGTCAGACTCTGCTTTTTAGACCAAGACAGAGATTTAGTGGTTTCTGCCTACACTGTGAACAACTACTGCAAAGCATTCTTGATCAAATATATACAATTATGTATTACAAAAAATGCCTACATATAAAATATAAAAATTAATATGTGAATTTTCATATTAACCATCAGCCCAACTTCTTCGCTGTCATGAAAAATTTCACTCTTTTGATTTGATGCAAACAGGTTTTGGTGGAAGAGCTAAATGAAAACCTAAAGATACCTTAAATTAATTTAAAATCAGGAATTTAAGTTTCAAATAATTGGATCTGGAAAGTGATATAACCAAAGTTTACAGGATGTTTTACATGAATCAAAACTCTTTTATTTTTTCTAATGGTAACTCCAACTGTAGTTTTTGAGGGGAAGAGAATTTTTTTTTCCTCAGTGGAGTGTGAGTTCTTCAGAGACAGGGTCTTATTTCAACATTTAATTTTTCAGTTTGTATCTGCCCAGTAAATGTTCAAGTGATTATTGAATTAGTGGCAGAACAATGATTATACCTCATTCCCTTGATTCCTGAAGCACTAATTCCAGGAATGTGGGTGGTTTGGGATGTGTATGAACACCTAATTAGAAAAGCCAGTCATTCTGAGCCATTTTAAAGTAGCATTTCTCTGTCATTTAAGGGACACATTTTCCATGTTTCTATCATTCTGGAGTTTTTGGAAAATTTATTTAAATGAACTTTTCCCTTTGAATATTATAGTTAGGCCAGTTTTCGTCCCACACCATGAGGAAATTATCACAAATACCCACTGAGTTTTTGGGTTTTTTTTTTTTTTTGTTTTGTTTTGCTTCCTAGGAGATGAGACAAAAAATAATGACTTCTCATGAGGGATTTCATACATTTTGGATATATCTTCTCAGAACTCTTTAAATCCCTCTGAATCTATGAAAGTGGCCAAGTGAGAAATAAAAATTGCCACAAGCATTCTAATTATCAAATTATAACCTGAACAGGGAGTTATTCCCCCTTGTCATTCAATTACACCTTAAAAGTTCAGTGAAATTAAGGAGAGAGAATTATACTCACATTCTGTTAAATTTGAGCTAAAATTTGGGAGCCTGTGTAGTTCAACTAAACCAAGTTTCTCATTGCAGGGATCAAAATATTTAATTTTATCAAAATTATCTGTTTACCATTAGTTAATGGTATTACTTCCTCTGAAAAGAATTTTTTTTTAAATTATAGAACAGCGAATTACTGCCTCACGCTTCTGCTTATGTCTTCTAAAGACCCCATCAAGGCATCAGTGTCAGACCCAACACTCAGGTGGAAAAGGAGAATAAGAATGGAGATAAATGAGCAGACTACAGTGTAGCTTACAGTGTAGCTTACAGTGTAGCTTCTCAAAGAGAAGTGGTTTGAATTTCTGACTTCAGTTCTAATTTGTGGTCTGTGGATTTGAACCTCTTTTAGCCTTCTTTCTATCAGGGAGACACAATAACACAATTCTCAGTCTCCTAAAATATTAACAAAGGTTTAAAATACCTATGCTTCGAAAGCATCTTGCGGGGAGAAATGGTTGGAAACAGGTAATAGTTTTATTAATTCACCTTCTTTTTAATGAGTCATTAAAACTAAGCCCAGAGCAGCCTACCTGTTGTGGATTCTTGCTGCAAGCTCTCTCTATGCTCCCCACCCTTGAACCTGAAACTTTGTTGAGAATGACTGTGAATCCACAGTTTTAAGCTTCGTTAATCATACTCCCTGCTGCATATGCTTTCTGATGTGCTCTGATGCTGAATGAGATTCCTATATTTATGCAAAATATTAGCAGAACTTTTTTTTATTTAAGACGTGCTTTATTAATCTTAATAAATCATAGTTTGTCGGGTCCTTTTTGACTGCTTCTCAAGTAAAATGGGGCTTGACTGTGCAGTAACAGAGTTTATGTCATGCTTGAATTGTTTAAGGTGAGACTTTGAGTAGTTTTATTGCTTTTGTTTATATAGGTAAACCCAATCTGCGCATTTGAAATGATTGATGAACTGCAGCCCCACTTGGAGTGTTTGTCATCACTCATGTGCTGAAGTGACATTTCTTTATGTATTTTGGCATAAACATATGCAACTACTGGCAAAGCATTTGACCCTAGAGTCTGACTATTTGTCATTCTAATCTTTTTTTGCCCAAAGTCAGGCAAGTTACTGTATATTCTATCTTCACACACATTGCTAATTATTCAACAGACAGTAAAATAGTCTTGTGGCTGGGATTGCATAAATTGCTGAATGTGCGATCTTCATTTCTCTAGCCAGGCAGCAAGGTACTATGCAGAAAAATAAATAAAGTTGAGATGCATGTAAATGTCAAGGAAGACAGCCATATTGAACTACAATAGCTTTTCAGGAAAAAACTGCAGCTTATATCAATGAAAATAAAAAAGGAAAATACCTCGAGTGTGGAATTTAGCAAATCAAATATTGGTGAAGATTAAGCAAAATTCATTAAACATGACTACCTTGGTATATAATTTTCCTATAATGGGTCTTCATTGAAAAGCAAGTGACCAATAACTCATATCATGTGGACAGAGATAAATGAAATACTTCCTAACCTCCAGGCTCAGAGTTCAAACTCTATGTTGTGCAGCTTGAAAACGTGTGATTATTTATTGGTGAAAATGTCAGAAAAATAATTAAAGTGTGAAGTAATTTTCTGAGGAAAGCAGTCACACCTCATTTGGAGAAGCTGACTATGGTTGCATTCCTGTAAGGTCTGAATGAACAGTGAGAAGGAGGGGTGGAGGGGGAGTGTGAACCAATTTCAAAACAATGAAATGAAAGAAACCAAAATAAGTGACATTATCATTACCTGGTTCATGGAGTATAGTGAAAAGGCAAAAGGCTAAAGTTTCATAGTAAAATAAGAAATAATACTTCTAGACAGAATACAAAGACATACAATTCTTAAGATAGTAAAAAATGAGATAACTTTCTTATTTTATGTGATACAAAAACATTTTTCTTACCATCTATCAATTTCCACTGCTCAACTCTAGGGTGACTGACATAAAGGAGACTCTGGGCTGCACTGAGAGACTTCAAGACCTTATCTGTTTTAGAAGCTGTTTCATAGTATGAAAATCAAGGGGAAGTTTCCATCCTTAGCAATCAAGATGCCATACTGGTCCTCTTGTAAAATGCATGTTCTTAGTTCATTCTGAAGAACAGGCCATTCAGTAAAAGTAGAGAAGGTTGAAGAATAGCATAACTGGGTAGTATAACAAAAGTATACTTTGGAGTCATAACAAATGCTGGCAAATATAAAAGCATTTTCTTGATAATAATTTGATTTGAACTTTATAGTTCAAGCAGATAGTGTAGACTTTCTTTTTTACTTCAATTTTCTTTTGTTTCCCTGTTGGTCTTTGCTTTTGTTTTATTAACTGTTGTGTACTATATTATTGTTCAAAGTATTTGCTGCTCTCCCCTGGGTAGACTTGTTTACTCTATGACTTAAGGTTTAGTAATTGTCAGTGATCATCCCAGCAACAAATTTATATACCAGTAGTGGTCATGTGATTTTCTTGGCCAGTGCAATATATACAGAATAGCATGACATATCAAAACAGAAGTTTTGAGATTTCATTCTGTATATCTGTACAGTTGTAGCAATGTTACAGAAAGGGGGCTCCATATGCTTGGATTCTGGAACAAAGAGGAGGAGCAGAGCCACAAACTAGCCCTCAATGGATAAAACAGGACATAAAAAGAACTGTTGGTAATTCACAAAGAGTTGAAGTTGTTTATTCTTGGAAGATAACATAACCTACACTGAGTGTTATCTGAAGGATGTGGCAATCATTTGTAAATCAGAAAATTTTATGGAAGTGTCATTAAGGGACTCCTTCCATTTCTTCCTCATTGATTAAATCCAGCTCAGTAGTCATTAAATATATAAGTCAACTAGGTAGTGTGGAGGTACTATAAGGCTCTAGTAAAGGAAATATTTCTCTTATGATGCAGCACCAAAATGATGTTTACACATATGTGTGAGCTATAATTATAAATATGAGTTCCAGAAACTAGAAAGGATACTTACTGAATTGTGTTTCCAATTTAATATGCCCATTTCATTGGCTACCTCTTCAGAGAAGCTGACATTTACACAGATTAGTTGTGACTAGTCTGTGTAGCATTTCCTCATTTTCCCTCATGTAAGCCTGTGTAGCAGACAATATATAGTCCAGATGTCACAGATGAGTCCTTCTTGAGGGACTGAGAAATGGCTTAAAAATGAGCTGGAAATCTATTCTAGAGCCCCTTGCTTTAACCCAGGTGTCTTTCCTCTATGCCCATCACCTTGATGAGGAACACTAGTGTTTCACAACTATGAGAACTGGGCTGCACTGAGGTCCATTAAGAACTGAGCTACAGTGTTCCAGACATTCTGAAGCTATGTCCCCTTGATCCTCTCTAATATTTTTTTCATTCATTATCACTGCATTTGGACAGTGCTCTTAATGAAATTCTTCCTGGCTTCTGTGGCTAGACATGAGAACACACAGAAAACCTGAAACTCTTCTTTCTCTCCATTTCCTACTTCCTGTCAGCATTAATAGACTCAATGCTAATGAGCAATAACATCTGAAGACCATCTGCATAAAGAGTTATGATTCTATTTTCTGTTAAAATTCTACTGCTTGCAAACCAATATCCTATTGTCTTGGTCTTGCTTCTTTTGAACTTCAAGTTATAGTTTGTACTAATTTGAAAGACTGCAGAGAAATAATGATCACAATAATCAGATTCCAAAACATTATGAACCAGGGGATTCACATCAATGATTCACACTATTGCTTTCAGGAGTGACAAATAAGGGCATAGACCCAAGAACACCATTATGACACACCTCATGTGACCGTGAACTGAAAGTAGACATGCCCTTGTGTTTGATGCCAGACAAAGAACCAAAATATCCTTTGTGTTTTGGGCTCATATAGCCTAGTTGTTAGGGCAATAAAAATATAGAATGTAGTATAGAATTATGTCTACAATGTTACATGGAAAGAGTGACTACACTTTCATCCTTTGTAACCTGGGTATCCCTAAAAATGTGAAGTCTGAGGGCATATGTGAAGAAGGAAGTAAGTCATCTTGTTTAAAAGGACCAAGTCTCTCAGTTCTTTCTTTTGCTTTGTCAGTTCTTATGCTCCCCATGTTACTGATTTTTAAACTATGGACATGCTATCTGTTTTATCTGCATTCTTATATGTACTTATAATGTTATAACCTGATATAAACTCAAAGTGTATTATGCAACCTCAGATTATTATTGAAATGGACAAGTGATTTTTATATGAATATCCATATATGATTGTGTACAACTTTTAAATGCAGCTGAAGTGACCTAGCTTTACTTTCTGAGCACCTGTAAATCTGTAAGACTGAAGAAAAAAACAGTTTTAGTACTTGAATTGACATATTTATGTTGCAATGCACTAGTATATATACATTCATTCATTCAGTGAAAATATGTTGAATGCCTACCTTATGCCAGCTTCATTTTAGGAATTGTGCATGGAATAGTGAATAAAATACTCTGTTTCACACACTGATATTTATTTATTTGTTTGTTTGTTTGTTTATTTATTTTAAAGATTTATTTATTTATGCATACAAGCACTGGGGTACAGGCCAGAGGTGTGGGGAGGGTGAGAGGATTCACCACAGAGAGTGGGGAGCAGAACAGGCAGATCAACAGAAGTACACTGCTGAGGGGAGCAGCAGGCACAGCAGGAGAGGTCTGCTGCACCATGTGGGTCCCCTCCCCAGCTGGCAGCAGGGATCGAACTTGTGCTGCAGTGGCTGTGGTTTGCTTCATAGTGCGTTGCTTAACCCACCTCGCCACCAGGGAGGCCCACACAAACTGATATTTAAATGAGGAAATTTGAAAAATAAACAAATGAGAAGATACTTAAATATAGCAATTGAAATGTATAGAATGTTATTGGATAATATTACTTTAGTAAAAAATATTTATCATAAAAGAAAAATAGAGATGGCAACTGGTAAATGTCAGAAAACAAATGATAAAGGTAAATATTTTAAACACTGTGATTGGGAACACCTTTCTTAAGATACACATTTGAACAGAAATTTGTAATTGGAATGCCAGCTGCAAATTAAAGTACCCATTGACAGATCCCTTTGCAGTCTTTCAAGAAATCTCCAAAACAGATGAATGGATTAAGAAGATGTGGTATATATACACAATGGAATATTACTCAGCTATCAAAAAACATAAACTCTTGCCATTTATGGCAACCTGAATGGAGCTTGAAGGAATAATCTAGTGAAATCAGCCAGAAGGAGAAAGATAAATACCAGATGATGTCACTTATACATGGAGTATAGAAAAACAAAACAAAGAGTCAGATAATGTCGAACTAATAATCTAATCCTTGAAACATGACTGTGGAATGGAGGCAACCAGAGGGGTAGGGGGAAGAAGACTGTGAAGAGGACAGACAGAACAAAGAAGAGAAGGAACACAGGGGTCTACGGTGGTGGACTATGGGTCCTGTGGTGTGAGCATGCTATTGTAGCAATGAAGGGAGGGGGTATCCTACATTTCTATAATGGAAACAATGAAAACAATGTAAATCAATATTAACTCAATAAAAAAAGCTTACAAAATAAATAAATAAAATCCCCTTTGATGGTTTGGCTAATTGTTCTTTCTCTCTTCCTTCTGCCAACTTCCATGCTAAACTTTACTCTCCCATTTATACTGCTACATATAAAATGCTAACATTTATTTTCTTGGGTTCCCCTCAAAATATAAAATCACTCAATGATAGCCTTTCTTCAAAGATTAGAAATGCTTAATATCTTATTATTGATATTGGGAATTCTTTTCAGAAAACATTCCCAAACTCATATTTTTTTTTTGTTTGTTTGCTGGAAGATAGTTACTTTAAAACATTTTTCCTTGAATTAAGAGAAGTTTCATTTATCTATATAAAGATGACTTATTAGTCAAATTTTCACCTAAATTAGCCAACCTAAGGTAGATGAAATAATTTTTCTTTACAATAAAAATACAAAAAAGCTTATTCATTAAAGAAGATTTTTTTTAGGAAATACTTGCAATATCATCTCTTTAAAAAATCAACTTCTCTGTCACAGCTATACATATAGTCAAAACTATCTTCAGTGACACAATTCTAGAGCAGATAGCTATCCCTTGGCGTGGTACACTAGGCATCAATTTCTTTTCAACATAAGGGTGGGACAAGTTAGAGGTGAGGAGAGTCCCTGCAGAGAGCAGGGAGGCAGTGAGCATCTATCCTGACTTTTCACTCTGACTTTTTGAGCTGGGGCACATTATTTAACAAGGTGACTTGATTTTTTCAAGTGTAGATGGAGATAATGATACTTACCTCATGGGGTTTTGATGAAGATCATAATATATATAAAGTACACCCCATGAGAGCTAGCATGCCATCAGCACTCAGTAATTATGAGGTCGAACAATTAGGATGACCCTATTTTCCCTTTCCTCTTTATTTACTCAGATGTGTATCAAAATATGGACAAGAGGGACAGTTGAAAGAGATGAAAAATCGGAGATAACTGGTAGACACCATGCAGTACTCATTTGTTATCTTTAAAACATTGATATTCTGAGCTCCAGTTACCATGAAGGCCTAAACCTTGCCAATGACAGCAATTTCATAAATGCTTTCAAATAAAATGGAAGAGTATGTCTACATGCATGGAAGTGAAACATGCCGAAGTGCTTTATCCTTCCACAGCTACATTATATTAAGCCCCAAAGCAGCTTCAGATAAACAAAGTTTCAGTTCCCACCTGGTTTCCTGAGTATAATAATCCACAGATGTTCCATTTTTGAGAGGCAAGAGGGGAAGACTACGGTGCAGCTGCGGTCTGCTAACCCTGACAGAGAGGTGGTTTAGGAGGGATTTGTCCTCTGCTATTTGAAGGGAGTTAGCACTGACATTTTATGATTTTCATTTTGGTGTTCTAAAATATAAAGAAAAACTAAAGAATTAAAATCTAATATTTTCCTGTTTATCTGTAGAAATGTATTGTCAGTGTTCCCACTTAAATATAAAATCTTTTCAGTGCTAGTATCTGCATATTCCCAGACCCTAAAAGAGTGTTATAAACTTAGTAGGATATTCAGTAAAGACAAATTGTAATTTTTATGAAAAAAATGTGAATGAGTGGATGAATGATCGAATAAAATAACATCCAGGTGAAGAAATGTCTTTTTTAAAATTCTCCTTTCACATCTAGGATTGTGCCTAGCATCCAGTGTACACTTAACATGAGGATAAATATTTAATGTCTTGAAATCAGATGTACTGTGACTGCAGAAAGACTCTCTTTTATTTTAAGAAAACTGGCCTTTTCAACCAAGAACAGAGCTTCAAAAAGATATAAAAAGAGGCAGAAAACCCAGAGAGACTTCATAATCAGATTGCTCTCATATTCAACATATCTGCTTTGAGATACTCTTTAAGGAGGTATGTTGTCTAAATTCCCACTCAGCTCGGAAGACTTTCCTCCAACAGTCCTGGAAGATGAGCATCCACTCACATCTGTCCTATGAAGGAAACTCATCACTTTTAGAGTCAGCACATTAAACAGTTGGAAATCTATAATTATTAGAATATTCCTCCTGTTATGAGGTTGAAACCTGAGCCCTAATTAGTACTCACTGCTCTTTCTTATTCTCACAGGAGCAACAAAATCAACTTTATTATCTCATAAATATGGAAGATAAGATTCTCTTCTGTTTTTCCTCTACTCCTAGTCTTTTTGTTATCGCTTATTCAGGGAAAATGTTTGATGATTCATGTTTTACATAAGTAAAATATAATGCCTATGGTCAGTCACAAAAATGTAAGAAAGAACAAGAGATGCCTTATTTCACGTTATTATTTGAAATGTAACCTTACCATCATTCTATGAAGGGAGTATTATTAGATAATTTTGATGAATAGGAAACTGAGGCTCAGAGAAGTTAAATATTGTGAAAAATCAAGCTGGAATTTGAAAAACAAAAATATAGCTGGTGTGAAAATGTACTTTTTTTTTATTTTGTCCCAGTAAAATGCAATTTCTGTAGATTTTGGAAAAAATAATTTATTTGCTATGAATGACGTTAACCCTATATTCCTCCATGGTAAAAGATTTGTGTCAATGAATCAACCCTAGTGCTTTGTGGCATGGATATTTAAGGTTTTGAATGGGTAACATGAACAAAGTTGAGAAGTGAAAACAATGTGCAGACTAAGACAGGAATTGCCTGTAAAGCTCTTTTAACTGTGATTCCAACAGAATGTGAGAAGTATATATCTGAAAACTCAACATTAACAAGACAGGTACTAATAAGCATATCATCATCTATTTATTATATATAAACCAGCATATTTTTAAAAAAATAAATGTAAGGGTTTAGCAGGAAAGACATAGATATAAAAAAGCATTAAAACAAAGATACCTGCATCAGTGTCTAATAATGAAGGTGAAATACAATTATATCAGAAACAATGAGTAACAATAGATTTAATCATATACCACATTTAGCTCTGAGCTCCTTGGCAGTCAAGACAAAAAAGTGAACAAGCAGCAACTGATGTGATAGCTGGTAGATTGACCCAGTGCCTACGGTAAATGGTATAGAGGCTTCTCAAAATGTTGAAAATAAATCTACCATTTGATCCACCAAGTTCCATGTCTACGTATTTACCAGGAAAATGCAAAAACACTAATTTGAAAGGATATACACACTCCTTTTATTCATTGCAGCACTATGTAAAATAATCAAGTTATGGAAACAACCTAAGTGCCTAATGAAAGAGGAGTAGAAAAAGAAGATTTGTATATGTACATGAAAGAGCAATGGAGTACTACTCAGCTATTTTTAAAAAAAGGATGAAATATTGCAATTTGCAACAGCATGGATGGAACTGCGTGGGATTAAGCTAAGTGAGAAGGAAAAACACAAATACTGAATGACTTCACTCATAGGTGGAATATGTAGAAACAAAAAAAGGAACATACAAAACTAAACAGAACAAATCCTACAACTCTGACTGTAGAATTGAAGTCATGAAGTGGGGAGAGAAAGGGTAGACTTGAAAGTGGGGGGAAGAAGGTGGCAGTCCCCAAAGCAATAAAAATGAGAGAGAAGATAAACAGGTCGGACTACATCAAGATAAAAGCTTCTGTACAGCAAAGGAAACATTAAACAGAACAAAAAGAAACCCCACTGAATGGGAAAAAATCTTTGCGCTCCACACAACAGACAAGGGTATGATCACAAAGGAACCCTAGTACACTGCTGGTGGGAATGCAAGCTAGTCCAACCATTATGGAAGACTGTATGGAGGTTCCTTAGTCTACTAGAAACAGGACTACCATTTGATCTGGCAATCCCACTCCTAGGAATCTACCCAAAGGACACAAAAACACTGATCCAAAGGAGCACCTGTACTCCTATGTTTATTGCAGCACTATTTGTAATTGGTAAGACCTGGAAACAGCCCAAATGCCCAAAAGTAGATGTGGGACATATACACAATGGAATATTATTCAGCAATCAAAAATGAGAAACTAGGGACATTTATAGAAACATGGATGGAACTAGAAGGAGTTATACTCAGTGAAACAAGTCAGAAGGCAAGAGAAAAGTATCGGATGGTTTCACTATTAGGAGAAATATGAAAGAGCAACAACAACAACAAAGAATAAGCTCAAGGAAATGGGCAATTATAACCAAAAGCAAACAAAAAACTAACAAGACCAAAAAGCCAAGATAAACCAAAGGGACCATGGTGGGGAGGGGAAGGAGAGGAGGGCAAAGACGGGGATGAGGGCAGAGGGTGCACAAGGGACTGAAGTGATGGTGCACGGGTGGAATGCTGGTGGGTACACCCTGGGGAATACAAATGATGTAAAATATAATTAATAATAATAAAAAAGAAATAAATGCAACTTATAAATAGAAAAAAGAAAAGAAAGTGGGGGAAGAAGGCATAATGGTCTATGAGAGTGTATGAGTCCTTGGTGATGGGAATGGTTTAATAACATACTCCTGAAAGAGGTGGGATACTACATTTCTGAGTCATTTACAGTGATATAAATCATTGTGACTTTAGTAAAAATTATTTAAACATTAAAATAATAAAGTTTAGTCAAGATGAATATTATAGTTGATGTATATATACCATGTATAACTTTCTCCTGAAAAAAAAAAAGCTATCATTACAACTATTAAATGTCATAAATAGGGGAACCCTGAATTGAGGAAATAGGAAAATACTTCTCTTGCATGGTCATTAAACGACTAAAAATACTACATATGCCCCAAGGTCTAGCATTTAGGCAACATTAGATTAATTTTGCTTTTGTTTTGACTCTCTACCTTCTTTTGGTTCTAGAACCTAATGCTTCCATTCCTTTCGCACATGGGCAGTGCATGCATCTTATTTTACCTTTATTTGGAATCAAGTACTCATTTGATGTGTCTGTCTTTCAGAATTAGAATAAGATATACCCTTTGCCCTTTGCATTATAATGTATTTCAGTACATTAATTCTGAGAATCTGTAGTTGGCCACTTCTTGAAACAATTTAGCAGCACAGAGGTTAAGAGCCTGGGTTTCTGAATTAGAGTTTCAACATTTTCTTGTATAAGTTGGTAATAATGAGATCAACCTTAAAGGCTGCTTGAAAACATTTTAGCAATATGTTAACTACTTAACACACCACTGACATAATAGCAAGTCCTCAGAAAATGACAGCTCTTATTGTTTTTGTAACAATTATGAGTTCTCTGCTATGACCAGGAAAAATATGAGCATAAAAACTCCTATATATAGTATACATTTCATAAAAATGCACTGGTTATTTAATATAATTGGCTTTAAATGTTTCCAAAGAATATTACCTCCAATGCATAAACAATCATTTCCTTAGGTTATCAATACTCTGCACCCAAAATAGGCAATTTAAAAATCTTAAAATACATTCAAAAATAAAAAGCACAATATATACTCTATCTCAATACTTACTACCAGATGTCAAGTTCCCAATACTTTCTGTTGACAAAATTGCACAAAATATGGGAAGGGCATAAAACGCTAAGAAATTCCATTTAATGCAGAAAGTATTTCTGAAATGAAGATTCACAGAGCAACTCAGTGTATTGTACAAAGAAAGTAAACTGTAGCATGATAAACTAAAACTAGAATTTCCCAATCCTCATAGGAATTCAGGGAAAAGCTATATGTTCAATAAACACATCAAGTGAAAGACTCATCCTGCTTATATAAGTGAAATGTGAAAAGGCATCCCAAGATTGAGTAAAGCCATTGTGAACACACCTTCAGGAAGAGAGGTCACTACTTCACCCCATCCCAACTGCTTAAAATTGTATGGAATCCAGTTAAATAGAAAAACTAATAGAACTTCTCCACTAGGTGAAGATCTTTTTGAGAATTAATAACTGATAATGATAATAAACATCATTAAATATTTTCTATTTAAAAGTGTTGATAAAAAAGTGTGTGTGTGTATTTGTAAACTATCTTGTTCATCTTTCTGCTCTGAGCATAAAGCACAACGTTTGGTACACAGGTGTCATTCTATTTAACAGTTTTTCAATAAAAATACAATAGTTTTATCTCCATAAAAATGACATTAAAGACTGTTACATTCCCTGAGTGTTTCTGAAATAACTCCATACTTATAACTTCTAAACTTTTTTTTTGCTTAGGTAGTCAGAGTTCAGAGTTCATTTCAGAAAATTGTTTTACTCAAACAATTATAAACAAACAAACAAAGCACTTCATTTTGAAATGTTACTCATATCCAAATTCTTTTATATTCAAATTCTTGTTCATGCTTTAATCATGAAAATG
The DNA here is from genome assembly GCA_019455555.1 of Galemys pyrenaicus. Lineage (NCBI taxonomy): Eukaryota > Metazoa > Chordata > Mammalia > Eulipotyphla > Talpidae > Galemys > Galemys pyrenaicus. The sequence continues at coordinate 8,672,255 of JAGFMF010011446.1, read as the reverse complement.
CTTCTATCTGGATATGAATATATCCTCAAAATGTCATCTTTATGTAGGCCACTAGAATATCCCCCTTTTCCTCAACTTTAATTGTTGTTGAGTTTTCTGGGGGTCATTTTCATCTCTTTTGTAAATGTAAGTAGAACATTGTATTTTATTTCTCTTTCATCTCATGTAACTCCCTAGATCCCCACAGTTTTTCAAAAATAACTGTAAATGATGCAGTTAGCATGCTTGCCAGTTTCTTTCATCCCACAGATAGAAGGTATATCATCTGGACCTGCTGATTTGTAGATATGCCGACTTTCCAAGGACTCACTTAGCCTGCTTTTATAGATAGCTATTTTTACAAGATCTTCATTACTTCCTGATTGCCCAATATTTTTCTTCTTTTATTCTTTCCAAGGACCAATTTATAAGATAAGTTCAAGGTCTCAGCCATGTTAAAGTCATCATTAATTCCAAGACGCTCGCATTTATGAGTCTGTTGGTCTCAGCATTGATTGTGTCCCTACTGTGTTCAGAGCACGGAATTTACCAAAGTTAAGAACAGCGTGAAGCGTTGGCCCTGAGAGCCTCTCCTCCCTTATTACCATTTTCCACTTTTGTCTCATGTTATCTTTTGCTATAGAAGTTATCTTTTGATATAGTTTCTGACTCACTTAACATGTTGGTTTTATTATCTTCTTGCCTTGCAATATACTTTAGGGCTCCCCTGAACAATTCTGACGTGTGTTGTTAGCAAAGCACCTGATGTTAACACATTTAGGTTCTGGTTTACTTGTAGAGCTTTTGAAGTTATTTTGTGTGACATGCTCACTTGTTATTATTAAATATTTTCCAAAATCTGATTCATTGATATTTATTACCTTATTCAATCAATGTAAAAGTATTGATTGGAATAGCAGACAAACAACAGAATTTAAGGGTTAGGTTTGGTGTCATTATTACCTTCAATTAACCATGACAATATTTATTGAAGTAATAATAGAGTTGACTATTTCTATTAATGGATGATTTTGAAATATGTGTTATGACTATTAATAGCCTGACAGTTTGTAGGAATTCTATCGCATGTTGTGCCATTTGGAAATCACAGTTAACTACAGAATCTGGCAGTCATACACACACCTTCTCAAACAATAAAATGGAAGTAACAGGCAACTGTCCATCTTCAGTGGAGTACTAATGACCCTTTTACGAGCTAAATGACTGTTTCTGATTAATGCTCTGGGTATCTGTGACACATTATTAATTGTACTGTGGAATATTTTGAGGAATAAACAAAAGTAGTACATTTGTGCACTTTTTGTTAAAATCTCAAATGTTTTATTTGTCATACTTGCTGACTTAATCATCTCTTTATAAAATAATTCCATCATTAGGGAAAACATTCTCGACTCATCAAATACTACAGAAGTACTGGATCAAAGTAAAGGAAACAAATATTCCTTAGGACTTAGAACAAATACACTTGTGTTTAATAAGACCCTGTTTTCATGTAGAGCTTAGCCTATCTGGGCAGCAATATAGGAGCCCGGATTGTGGCGCAAGTGAGGTAGACTCTCCCTTGGGCAGCCCCTCCCTTTGGGCAACACAGCACCCCCTAAAGTAATGCCAAGAGCACTGACTTTGGGTCAGAAAACTCTGAATGGGTTCAGGTCCCAAAGCCTCTGACCCTGATTTAGCAAAACTCTACAAATTGCATTCTCTTTCTGGTTTACATTCTACATGTATAAAATGAAATTTGTACCTATGTCACCCTTGTAAGATTCCATGTGGTATCATATTAATACAGGTTAGTATGAGAGTGGGTGCCTGATTTAATTTATCCATAAATGTAGCTTTTCAAAATAGAAATAAGATTATTCCTAGACGATTAAACTCATATAAAATGAACTATGTGTGCCACACAACTGACATAAACATATACACAAACTTATATGTATATTTTATATACACATATATGTATTTATATATACATAAATAAATGTATGTGATCCTACATATATACATTTATAATTAATATTTTAATGAGATGCCTTTACCTATATCTTGCTAAATTTTAAAATGTTTCTTTATTCTGTCCCTTCTTTCTTGACTTTCTTTTACTCTTACAAGTATAAGAACATGAAAATGACATCGGTGGCATAATAAAGGTCAAATTAATACAAGACACAAGAAAAGGTAAAGACTGCAGCTTCACAATGTTGACTTGTCATTCTTATTTTTTAGATAGAAGGCCAAGTGATCAGCCTGTGTATTGGCTTTAAAATTTACAATTCCCACCAATTAATGAAAGTTTTAGACAAGTACAACTAGAACTTATGTTCTGGGGTTAGAAGCCATTTGCTTTTAAATTTCATTTTTGTGTTTTCCTTCTGTTCCAGTCTATGTTGTTCTGGCTCAGTACCCAGTCCCTGAACACAGCACATGCTCATGTTTTATGTAAGAGTGTTATTCCCAATCTGAGGAAGACCCTCTAGAACTAAGTCTTCTGGCCCCTCACTATTCATTTGTTGACTCTTAATTTACATTTAACTTTTTAAAGAAATATACTCCAATTTAGATATAGACCCAAAATAGGTCTTCAATTAATGTCCATTTGTGAATTAATGGATGTTGTTTTATAATAATGCTGATATGATAAATGGCATGTAACAATTGCTGCCAGTTAGAGAACACGTAATATCAATCTCCACAATGCTATTTCTATTCTGTTCTATTCCATTTAATCTTTAACAAAATCCTATACAATAGACATTATTATCCTTACTTTATAGATGACACACTGAGAAAGGTTAAATCATTTGCCCAAAATCATATAATCAGTAAATGGTAAAGTAGGAAAGCAAACTCATGTTGGCATGGGTCCAAAGACCCAGCTCTTAACCACAAAATACTATAGAAGTTTCCCAGTCTTTTTGCTTTTACTCTCTAAGCTACTTCTGAAACAAAATACCTGTGACCAACCCTACCATCTTCAGGTATAGTCAATCTACCATTTGGCTTTTTTATTTTCTAACTACTATTGAGTTTTCTTACTGCAAAACTATAGATTTTATAGAAGTAGCTCAAGTGGCTTGCTTTGAGCACATTAAGCACAAACATGCTTAACTATATTTCGCTGCAGCTGTAGTTCAAAATCAGAAAGTGTTCCAAACTGAGAGCTGATTAAGAGTTTCTCCCACTATTCAATAGCATTCTCCCCTTCTACTTGTATTTAATGCTTAAAATACAAAAATGTCTACCCCTAGAGTGAAACATAGTTTAATCAGCTGGAGCTTTGTGGTTTTTCTGTCTCAAAGTATACTTTAATATATTTTTAAAGTGTAAGTATATTTTTATTATTATAGTTATTGCTTTAATTTATATCCATAGCTCTCTAAAGTAATTGTGTTAACTCTCAACATACTGAGTTCTTACTCTGTGATGGGCACCCTATGAAATATTCTGCTAGTCTTATCTAATTTGAACTTTATGACCATTCTATGCTATTCTGACCTCATCTTATATAGGAGAAAAATTAACTATTTTTGCTGAAAGTAAAATTACCACAGTTGCTAATGTAAGAATTAGCACAACTTCTCTACAACCATATTGTATCTTCAGTGGCATATTGTTCTCATAAGCTCTGAGTAGGAAAGTAAACTCATAGATGTACTTATTTGTCAGAAACTTAGAAATAAGATCAAATACTGTTTACCAATCTTCTTACTATCAATGACTTCTTTCATTATATATCATTTATCATCAGTATGCTAACTTGAAGTAATTTTAGCTAAAAGCAAATTAAGCTTATAGCTTTAAGAGGCTCAAAGCTAAACACAAGAACACAAATGACTCAGTTACTGGATACTATTGACAAGTGTTTATAGATACATTACTACACTTGGAGAGGCAGTCTTAGCATAAACTTCTGGAGAATCCAGAGAGTATGATTGATCTAATGCATCTTTTTTTAATTGGAACATATCCTATTTTAAAAGATTCTAAAACAAATACCCCAGTGTCTATTATCAAGAACAATTGTTTCTCTATTGATATCAAATAAATGAAGCCAAGAGCCACATTAGTACAGAAATTTTGAATGGGCACATCAGTTAGGGGTCTTCTGTCAAAAAGTTCAGGGAAAGCTCAGCTGCGTGTCTTAAAGATGGTCTTAGGGTTATCTGTATATTCTCTAGACTATGTAAGGGTATAGAATTGAGTGGAACGTCTTGCTTTCATTCTTACCCATCTTACTTACAAATGTGATCTCACATCTTTTCAATTTATGACTTCATTACACAGACATTTTAAAAGATATTTTAGAGTATTCTTAGGGTGTTAAGATGAGACATCACCCATGAAGATGCACTAACAATGAACCATATAAAAATGCCACAGCAACTGATACCTGAAAATATCAAATTCTGTTATTTTTTAAAAACAAAATGGGCAGTTATGTTTTACTGATAAATTGGATGCTATTCAATGTTCTATTATAAAATGCTATTTCTTGATGCTAAAATAAATGCACTAATGAACAAATCCCTTGTCAGTGTTGGCAAAATGACTTGCTTTCCTGAAGGAATTCTCTGGGGGAATCACCCTTACTTCTAAATATGCTTTCTTTGCAAATATTAAGGGTTTATTGATTTTTTTGTATATTTTTGTTAAAATTAGTATTTGAGGGGAAAAAAAGTTTTCCAACACATATGATGTACTGCATGCAAAGATAAGATTTCTTTCCCATAAATAGGTAAGTAGGTAGGCAGGTAAGTCAGTATGTAATAAGTAGCGAGGCAGGTATGTAGACAGACACACAGCCTGGTTTTTCTATTTGGTATCCTCTGTAATTCTGTTCATCTGATCAACTGCTTGCTCAAATAGGTTATTACCCAGGATTTTTAATTGGTCAATATCTACTTTCAAAAAATCTTCAATACTTTTCTAATTCTCCCCTTTCAATCCTCAAAGTTACGTCTGCAATTATGCCACATTATTAAGGTCAATCAAAATAATATATAGACACCTTAGTATTTTCTGTTCTCCACTGATGGCTGTACTGTCCTTTCTCCTGATTTGCTATAACAGAGTTCACTTACAAGCATTCTGTGCGCGTCTGGTTTTTATTCCTGTTTTGCAGCGGCAGCTGCTTGCCTCTTAAGCATTCCTCCTACTTCTACTCAGCACATTATAGTGCTTGTCGCAAGATCACCTTACAAATAAATGAGAACCTTCATTGTTAATTCTCAAACAGCAAAATCAATCAATCAACACAAGTCAGTTGAATTATGAAGACGTTTACACTTTTAAATCTTCAGTGACTAGTCAATGGCTCCTTTGTCAGGTTTGTACATTTTTTTCTGGAAGTCTGGACTAGATTTCCTGATTCTTCCTATTTCTTTCTCTTCACTCGGGGGCTGGGAGAGCTGAAGACATTACCAGGATCATCAGCTAGCATGCTAGTAAGGAGAAATGTGGATAAACAACTACAAGACAGGCTGCTCTTTGTCTATGTGTCGAAATAGCTAAATCATTGTCTATGATAACAGCAAATGTGAAAACATCAACAATGAGGAAAGGGGTCTCATGCGATAGAAGGAACATTTTAATCAGGGTCAGGAGAATTTGAATTTATAGCTATCCTAGTCATCCAAATCCTTCCTGGAATCCACACAGTCTCTCATAAATTGCTGGAGGAAGAGTAAATAGGTGCAACCAATTTGAATATTTATGTTTTAATGTTGAACATTTATATTACCTAGCAAATCCATTCTTAGACATACCTCAGTCTCTACAAAGGTGTTACTCACAAGAGCAAAATCTTGGTGAAATCTCCTTTAAATGCTGAGAAGATAGATAAATAAATAATGATATGTTCATACAATAAAATAGTATACCATAGTCATAAGTGAACTATAGTGACAAGCATCAATATGGGTGAATTTTACAATGAATTGTTGAGTACACAAAAAGAACTTCAAAAGTAGCATTCTGCCTTAAAAACTAAAATGACAATTATGCACTTTTATGGCACAGGTAAGTGTAATTAAAACTATAAAATATGGAAGGTTGGAAGTAACAAATTTGAACCATTTCAATAAATGATTACCTCAGGTGAGGAAATAATGAGAGTCAGATAAGGAACCATATGTATAGATGTGTGTTTCAGTTACTACGGCTATGGAAAACATACTGATACCCCTGCAAGATTTAGTGAAGCGAAAACAATCATTAATTACAGTATCTGCTTCTGTACATCAGAAATTTGGACATGGCATAGCAACATGGCATGACTCTGTTTTATAATGACTTCTGCCACCAATGGAAATCTTTAAGGCATGATATTTTCTACAAAATCACTTCTCACAGATTTTGTGATCTCAGCTATTAGTTGGTGTGATTGGTTCCTTTCCAAGTGGACCCATCCATGTGGATACTGCATGATGGACTTTAAACTTCTTTATAGTACATGGCTTGGCTGTCATGACAGTACCCCCACTCTCCCAGGAAGCCCTTGGAAGCTAGAGAGCTTTAACTGACTTAGTTTTAGAAGCTAGGAAGCATCACCACATTCTAGTCATCAAGGCACAAGATCTCAACCAGTTTCAAGGGGAGGAAAATAGACTCTTTCTAAATATCTTTATGTTAATGCAAAGTTTTTTAAAAGCTTAGTGAACAGAAAATAAAGCTTTGATTATATCTGGAAAAATGCCACCTGCCACAGTTCACTCTCTGTTCACAAAATCTACATTTCCAGCACATACAAAATACACTGACCACCTCACCAAGGTCCTGTTGAAGTCTAAGCCCATGATAGCATTAGGTCCAGGATCAAGGTTGAGAATGTCATCCTCTGGATCAGATCCAGTATGAATGAAACATAAAGATGATGTTATTAAGAAAATTAGAGAGGAACTCCAAAAATTAGGAGAAAGTATTACTGTCATTTATTAATGCCAAAAGGACATATATGAGACCTATATATCAAAACTCAAAGTAGAGACAGAACTCAGAGACATCAGCAAATGGCAAAGTGAACCTGAGGAGTAATGGTGAGGTCAGAAGAAAATGGGAGGGAGAGAGACAGGCAGCAGGTGAAAGCACAGAGATCAGAGGAGCAAGATGCCTCCAGCTGGATTTGTTCAAGTGTAACCTACAGAAACAGATGAGATGTGGCCATAGCAGCAATGTGTATGGCACAGCATTGATTTGTACTCACCTAGTTTGGAGTAGAACAGTTTTCCCTGACAGTGTGGAACAGGACCAAGATGCAAGATGCTAATGGAATACCCTGTGGCAGGCTTCAGTCAAAGAAGGCAGCCACAGAGAAAGCAAACCTCAAATCCAGCAAGTCTTTACTACTTTTTAACCTTCTGAGGCTTAGCCTCAACTGTTGCCCTTGTTGCCTGGCACAAAACAGTTCCCACAGTATTCCAGCTGCTTACCTTGATTGTCAGAAATTCAAATTAGGGACAAAACATCTGTCTTATTCGTTGTCAGATCCAAGAATTGTACGTACTATGAGTTGAGCTAGAACTAAATAGATATGTTAACTGACTAAAAGCTATAAATCTACCCAACAACTAACTAGGAGCTGTGGAGGTGGGATGGATTAGGAGTAATAGAATGAGAAAGACAAATAGGAATGTGAAGGTATAGATTTGGTAGGGGTGCATAATCATTGAATAAAAACTGGAAAAATAGAGTTAAAATTTGGCAGCAGTGCCCACAGTTGTTGGAGGGCTCTGTGTGTCTGTGTGTGTGTTTAAGAGCATTTGTAAAATGTGAAAAAAAAATTGCTTTCATGGGGTGGGGAGGAGGAGCAGGGTGTCTATCAAGCTCAGAAAGCAGGATAATATAGATTCCAAATTTTATCTGTGTTTGGTTAAGATGACATATATGATTCCATCTGCTGAGAAACTTATGCCTGAAGTCTTAAGAAAGCAAAAAACATATAATTCCAAATACAGCATGTACGTGTACCCTATGTCTCTTCTGTGGTGTAAGCAAGAAAATTGATCTTACATATTTGGGTGTTCACAAATGAAGTGCTACCTATAAAACTCAGGAGGAGACTCTAAAATTTAACAATAAAACTTTTTAATTTATTGCCTAAAGATTACAGTAGTGGTCTACCTATAAATTCAAAATCACAAATATGTCAAGGATTACCCAACTTTATAAACCTGGCAAAGGTATACAGTGTATCAGGCAATGAAAAAAATTCCAGAAATATAGTCAGAGTCCTTGTTACTAATACAGAAGAGTGTTATTGCTCACTGTCAGCATATGATGGTTACAAATTAGCCAGCATGCTATGAGAGTTACTAAATTATCATGGATCTGATTTTCCCATAATTGGCCAGGAAGTTTCAAGGTATATCATGTGTGACCATTTTAGGTATTTTTTTTATTTGTCAACTAAAAAGATCATTCAGTATTAAAATAACAGTCAAGAAAGAAGGAACTTTTATCTTTCCTTTGAACTATTAAAATGACATCGGAAAAATTTGATGAAAGAAACATGCAAATCGCACCTTATCCCCAAGGAGCCTGACTGGCTGTGGGTATCTGGGAAAGCACAGCCCTGATTATTCTTCCCCACAACACAAAAATTCTCCTGACACCATCTGTCTGTCCTCACCTACCAAACATATCTGCTCCATTCTGAGAAAATGTCTCTCGGCAACTTTCTTCTCATAAAACAAAGTTATGAAAATAAACTAGCATTATTCATGAACATTTCACCAGTCTGAAACAACATGTGCAAAAATAAAAATAAAATTTGGAAAACCACATCTCAGGGAAAGCACAAATTCAAACCATAAAAAAGAAGGAAAAAAAGAATACCAAAGAAAAGAGAAGTCAGCCAGTTCCATATTAATTCTAAAAGTTTTTTCAGTTGAAGTAGCTAGGCAGGCTCACTTGCCTCTCAAGCCTGAGGTTGAGAGGATATAACCCTTTTTTGCATTACAGAAAATAGCTTCTCCTTAAAAAAAAAAAAAAAAAAAAATCCACACTCGCTTTATAGCCCTTGTGGTTATCCTTGAAGCACAATAGGAAGGCAGTCAAGACAGTCAGAAGAATACATTTGAGTGAACTGAATGACTTTAAAGGAAATCAGAAAATGACCTCCAGAGTAGTAATCTTCATAGAGATATTTATATTTTAATATTGCAGGAAATTTTGCTGCTTATCAAAGCTGGAAAGTAAAAGGACTGCTGGGGTTGAGCTTCCTATCTCCTGAGAAAAGTCTTTTCCTCATAAACTTAGCTTTTCATAAATCCTGACTTGAGGTGAGCCTCCTTTCTGGTGATTTCAATCATTTTGCCTTCTTCTGACAGGATATATGATGCTTTGCAAAGACAGAAACAATTCAGTCCTGTCCTAAGGAAGCTTATACTCAAGTCAGTAGAATTCACATTCTTTTCATGTCTACCCTAAGAATTAAATTTTATAAAACAATCAAGCAGACACACCACATGCACATAACTCACATACCACATATACACAAAACACATTCAAGAGCATATTTATATTTCTTTTTCTGGATTGAAGGACAACAGGTAACAATACAATTTCACTAGAAATAGTAGTGAGAAAATCCTTCCCCCAGTCTTCTCTTCTTCCTAGTAATTGTATATTTACTATGTCTGCAAACCTATAAATCAGAGAGCAGAATGTATCTGTAGATCACAAATAGGTGTTCATGCAAGCACAGTAAACAATTTTGGAAGCACAATTAGATAACTAATTAGGTTGAAAATTAAGTTTCATGATTAACTAACTTTAGGTCCACCCAAGGTTTTTGAAGCTTTCTGGAGCTTTAGTGTTTTCTAATTTACTGAACAACACACATTTAAAAATATTATTAAAATAATTGTAAACTAATGATCTTTGAAAATTAAAAGAGGGGAACAAAATATTCCTACCACTTATTAAATATTTGCAATGTGGGAGGCACTATATTGGGATTTCACATATACTATTTTGTGTAAACTTCTTAACAAGACTGCGAGCTGAGTATCTGACTCATTCATTTCACAGGTACAAGAACAAAGAATCAGAAAAGTGAAATGCCTTGTCCAAGGTCAAAAGTGTAGCGCACAGTATAGATAAGCTCCAAACTCAGCACTGTCTGACTCCGAGGCACATCTGCACAGCACTGTCCCTAGCCACCTGTGAGCCTCAGAGCAGCAGATGGTCACGTGTAAGTTCTACACCATGGATGCTTCAAGTTGCATCTGCAAAATAGGTATAAATATGTTTACCCAGCAGAAATGTATGTCATGCATCCCCAACCGAGAACCACAGAAAGTACAGCCTGAAAGAAGACAGATGAGACCAATGCATGTTACAGCTGACAAGTTAACTTCTTATGGTGTGTCAACCATTGCACAAAATTCTTCAGCTCAGGCACCTAAATGTCTATTGCAACATTCTCTCTTTCTGAAATTTTATTTTTATTTCATATACGTAAGACGAAGATTTCAAATTCCCTCAATCCATTACACACACACACACACACACTGTGCTTTCATTTTTACTATACTCATTTTCTCATTTTGACATAAAGGTGATTTACCACATGCTTCTAATGTTCTTTTTTTCTGGTGGAATCTTTTTCACTGATGCATTGACTGCCTCATACGATTGTAAGGAGTGATATGGGCTTGCAAAAGTCCTCATTTTAAAAAATGCATCATAAAATATTTTACTTAAAAAACGAGAAATCTGTCTTTTTTCTGATGTCAGTTAGAAAGCTTGTACTAATTAATAGAAGAGATAGGGCATCACATTTTCTGGGTTTTGGTATTAATTTAAATTGGCCCAGAGATAGGACCGCAGGTTGTTAGGTTAAGGTGAATGACACAGATTCAATTCTAGATCTACACTTAAATGACAACTGAATGTGCATCTTTCGGACTGATCTACTCTTGCTCCTAATCACTGGAGAGGAAATGTGTTCTCCAATCAATTCCGAACCATTTATGAATCTCTGATTTTTTTCCTTTTTCCCTCCTCTCTTTTCTCCTTCCCTTCTTGCTTCTATTGGGCTTACAGAAATCATATTTGTAGACAAGTGAAAAACTCTGATGGTTTATGAGGGAGTAATTTAATTATGCAAAACAGGAAGATGCTCTTTATATTTGGTCTTCTGGGCTTGAAGCAATGTCATTAATCAGACGCTCATAAGAGTTAGTTTGGATTTTTCAAATCATAAGCTCTCCTGTTTTTGTTCCTCACTTAAGTCCTAAGCCCTTTTCCCACCTACCTTGTATTCAGCAAGTAAAGATGAGGAACTGCTGAAATCTTTACAATAACTTAGTAATGTGCCAATTAAAGAAGGTGTTTTACCCAGATTACGAAGATTTGTCTAAGGTGGCCATCACTTTGTTAAGGCTGTTTTGTGGACATCTTCATAATTAATGAAAAAATCATTAGGAATTCAGTCTTTATTAACCCCTATAGCTGCAGGGGCCCATTTCATCTTAATTGCATTCATTTGGCACTGGCAGTATTATACAGCATAATCACTAATAAATGATCTTTTAATTTGTACCAATCAACGGAGCTTGCTTTCATGCCAATATTCCTGTTTCTTTGATGTTGACCTGTCTTGATTTTTGATCATTTGGGCTTAAGATGATTTACTGGAAAATCAATATCAATACCAGAGCTGCTTGTATTCATATGTCTGTGGTTAGGTTCTATTTGAGTATATTTTGATTGAAATAAGTAGTGCTTGATTACCCATTCAGATGAGGGGGGAAAAGCATAATCAAGTTGGGAAATCTGGTACTGTATTCTTATTCAAAGGAAAATAATTAGAAACTGTAGGGAAACTGAAGATTCAGGAGAGCAGTAGAGGTAACACTTCAGATGCCACTAATTAAGCAACTTTGTCCGCCATCTCCTAAAGGCCTTCACCAATAGCGTAATATGCTATTACCCATTAGCAAGGCCAATGGGGGCTTTGGTTACACTTGTTAATGGGAAACCCCGAGACAGTTTCTCTCATTATCCCCTTGTCAGCACTGTCTCTGCAGTGTAAAGTGGTCGTCATTGTTCTGTGGGTCAGCTAACCAGAAACCAAGCTACTGTAAAGAAACATTCTACAGCTAATTGAAAATGACTGAAAAATCCCCTTATCATCCAGTCACCTCTCTTTATTTGTGGAACAATAGAACATATATGGACAATGTGGGGGAAAAGAAAAGTTCAGGCTATGACATTGAATTTTTCCTGACTAATACAACTACAAAGAAGTCTTTGAAGATAATTCCAGGGGAAAAATCCACTCGCTTTTTTTTTTTTCAAAGATAATGACGGTGAGATGTAAGTTAGTGTAGAATATTGCATTTGCTGCTCTGAAGAGTACTTTATGTTTATGATTTCCTTTACCAGAGGAACTCAAAGCTTGTCCCATGGATCTGCTGAAATACTCATTATCCTAATGAGCAAATGGCACAAAACTGGAAAATTCACTAGGAACACAAAGCTTAATCACATATTCTAAGGTGGACTATTGTCCTGAGCTCTTAAATATGATGTAACATATGTAACATATGATGTCTCACTATTTATAACTAAAAACCTGAAAAAAAAATTTAGAAAAAAAACAAATCACATGTTTTATACAGGAAGATAGGAGAAAGAAAGAAGACTGGAATAATTCCTATGTTTATAAGATTCTTTGCTTTACAAAAAGTCCAATGCATTGTTACTCCCTTTAATCATGAGATTACAAAGTACACTTAAAATATGGTTCAAAACAAGTTGAAAATTGAGGACAAAATTGATGATCACATATTTTAAATGAGGAATACTTTACTTGGCTATTTATAAAACTTTTCAATTTTATTAATTGCAGTAAAATGCAGCAATATTGCAGCAGGTTAGGTGAACAACAAACTGTTACTTATCCATCCTTTCTTTCTACCAGTATTTATTGGTAACCACTCTGTTTCAGGACAGGCTGTCAGTGCTAAAGAAACAAAATGAATAAAGTATGACACTACCTAAGAAATCTGCAATCTAGTGAAAAAAATAATGACACACATTTATAATTATATTACAGGGTATGTAGTAAGTGAAAAATGTATAACAAACCTCAGGAATTAAACCCAGTAAAATGGTACACAAAGGTAAGATAACTAAAGCAAACTTGGATTAGGGTTCAGAAAAGTTTCTATAAAAAGAAATCTGCTAAGTTTTAAACAGTAAGAAAAAACTACCTGGGTAAATACAGAGCAGGAGTAATGATGGTCTTTGAGCACATTGTATAAATGGCATGTTGCATGCAGCCCATTAAAAGCAAATGGTTCAGTGAGTTGTAGAGTAGAGAAAAAAGAAGCTAAAGGGGTAAATACATAACAGATTCTTGCCTCCTCTGAATTTAACATCTAAAATAGGAGCATTAGTGGAGTCAGGTTTACATTTAGATAGATCACTTTGGCCACTGAATGGAGGGCAGATATTTCTGAGTAAAGGATCAGAGATAAGACTAATAGTCAGCATCCTGTTTTAGTAATCTAGACAATAGATGAAAAGGACTTGAATTGAGTGGTAAATGTGGGAGACAACAGTTTACAATGAGAAACCAGTGAAGATAAGTGTGAGTAAGATCCTGAGTAGTGTGTCCAAAGGAAAAATGAGCAGTCTGCTAAAAATGGAATTGGCATATCACAATGCTAAGGGTAAGTAAAGAAAAGAGATTCACAAAAATGTCATAGAAGGATGATTTTAAATATAAGAAAAAACATGACTATGAGGGTATGATAAATTCTATTGAGATAAAAACTTACACCATAGAAAAACTAACCAACCATGCCAAAAATGAAGGAAAAAGCTACACTCTAGAAATGTCTTTAGTTGTTGCATTTGGGTGTCAGGAGGTAGCAGTAATTCAATGTGTGTAGTTTTATGAGAGGGTAAAGGCTTACAGGTCGGGCAATGAAGAGATGGGGATAGTGCAAATGGAAAAGTCCTCCATGAAATTTAGATTAAAAATATCAAGGTCTATCAGCAAGTAGCTGGGGATAATTATCAAAGGAACACTTTCTAGAATGGGTGTATTAGAGCACATTTTTCAGACTGAGGAGAATATTCTGGAAATACAATGCAGAAGAGGGTGAAAATTAAATGAAGAATAGGGTTAAAGAAAAATTAAGGTGCAGGAGAAAGAGCAATTCAGAGTGTTATCATAAGAACTGTGTGGGTCAGAAGACCATTGGTGCTGGTTGGGGGTGGGGGTGGGGGTGGGGGAGAGTGGGGGTTGGAATTCACCAGTTTCAGCTGAACCAGTCAAGGAAGACAATACCAGAAAGGTGGGTTTTGGGCTCACCGGTGGGAGCTGGGGCAAATTTTTAAAGGGGCAGACACACATGGCAGGGTTGAGGGAAGCAGTCTCATAATCCTCAGGCATTTATAGACTGTTTATATTCCAACTGCTCATGCCTTTTCCTTCTAAGAAACTGTAGGTCAATTATTAATCAAAATTTAATGTTTTTTGCCTGGCACCTTTGGTCAGTCTGGTGGACCAAAATGTTTGAAAAAGATGAAAGGTAGAACTACAAGTCCTCAATTTGGTACCTGCTTAAACAGATGCTGGGCCAGTTCAGTCCAAGATTTGACTTACCTATTTAATAGGATATTTATACAATTGGAATCTTACCAGCTTGCAATTTTTCTTAGACTGTCTCAAGATGATCAACATAGGAACTCAAGTCATATCCAATGGGAAAAGAAAATAGGCCAGATTGGATACAAGAGATTCAAAAGTTTTCTGTGAAAATAACAATGGGAAGGAGTTAAAAGAATAGAAATATTGTTAGGGAGATGGCCTATTAATTTCTCAGTAATGAAAGGTCTGTTTAACTACCTCAAAGAAATTTAAATGAACTGATAAGTCCAAAGTTCTTGGCTTCATCCACACTTATTTAGATCCCCTGAGGTCTATATCACTGAGATTCTAGATTGAATGGATGCCCTGCATTTTGGCCATCAGAGACAATTAAGAAATAGGAACTGTAAATCATCAAATTTTAAACTGTTTTCTAGTTCCATAATAAGTCAATAACAGAAATATTCCTCCACCCTAAGGAAAAAGAAATTCTAGGGCTAAATAGATTTAAAAAGCTCTAGGTGGTACTCAATTAGTAGGCATTTGTTTTTTACTGAAAGATTTCTCAGAGACTAATAAACTGGTAACCATTGTTGTTTTCCAAGAGGAAGGTGATAGTGTGCAGTTTCCAGGATTTGTTTGCTAACACATTTGATACATAAAAATCCTTTAACTCAGTGCAGAACTAGTAGGAAATTCTCCATGGGGTGTTCATTTAATGACAACTGTTTTATTTAATGCTAATTACTTTTCCTGTAGCCTTAAGTTTCAATATGAAGTAGTGAAGTAGCAAGTTAGTTAAGATAACTATAAATTAATATTTCTTAATTTTACGAACATGTTGACTTCATTAAATGTTAATTATATGTGTATGTGAGTTTACTACTGTGCTCGACTGAATTTTGAGGCCAGCAAGGACATCTGAGTTGCTCCTTTGTGCTAGGGCTCTGGGTTAGGATGAATAGCGAGAGGAAAAAGCATATTTGCACACTTACGATGTCTACTGACTGTGCCTCTTATGACACCTGCTTTTTTATTTCAGTCTATCTCAGGAATTTTATCATAACTTTCCTTCTTGAGAAATCTTTCCTGCACATTTATTATTCCCAACATGAATAATACTATGTCAGTTCTGAATTTGTTCTCTTTTAATTGCCATTTATGTTCTCCCCATCCTGTCTTCTTGTGCCACACTGAAAATAACAGTTCGTGTTGATACTATCTGTGCTATTTAAAATGTTAAATACTTCAGTTTAATCTATGGCAATTTGTTTTTCTAGACTTCACACTTTCAGGTGTTCCAGTCTGTCCTCCAACTTTGCCACGTTTTCAATTTATTTTGACATGCTCTCTGAAGAGCGTGATCTACTTGAAGTCTCACATTCTTAGATATAAGCTCTAATTATCTAATATGTTTGTCTTTGAAATCAGTCTAAAGTTCTATGGAAAAATCACCCTGCATATTTGAGATTGTATAGTTTCCTAAAATGTATTTTAAAGTTTTGATTTTCTAAACAACAAAATCAAGAATTTGCTATTTTTAAGTTATGGTTTTAAGTGTTCCTTTAAAAAGGTTGATTAAAAAATTATGCTGTTAATTGAGATTCATTATTTCCTTCAATTTAAGATATCATCTGACATATTAAAAATATGGTACTATCTCATTGATGAGGTCCTTAAAAATTGTTCCGTCACTAAAATATATATTCTCATCACTGTTATTGAAAGTTTTTTAGTATATTAAAGGACCAGATTTTGCTAGAAATGTTAGCAAAACATGATTTTTATCCATTAAGCAATTTCATATTACCTTCAATGATTCTAATATTTAGAATGAAATTAAAAATCAGGAAACTACCCACACAATCACTCCTTCGAATCTATTAAAGTAAAACAATTGTAAAACTGGGAATAGCAGTTATTGGTATTACTAGAATATTTCCAAACAACATTCAATTATTTAAATTAAGGCAGAAAATGAACAAAAGCAAAGCCTAGAGTTAGAGGATACTTGGCCTCTTTACGCCTTCTTATCAATCCAGAATTACAATAAGATTTTTCACAGATATTTACGTTTTAAGATTTCTGATTTTTTGGCATGGCATTTAAAAAGACAGACTAGAAATGAGTTGGTTTTTTTCCCCATTTATTTTATTTACAATAGCCTTGTTTTGTCATAGCTCAATAAGCTTTCAACCTCACAAAATACAACCAAAACATCCCACATTTACTGAAACCTCAAGAACAAGGTAGGACACATGTCACCAAAGTTTATCCACACAAAGCATACCAAAGTTATCATCTCTGTCTCATCTTGGGGAGAGCTGCTTACTTAATTGCTTATTTGGCCCCTGTCTGACCAATAGAAGAATAACCTTTCTAGGGCATTCCACTGCAGCTCTTTGTGATTTGATCTTTCTTTGGTGACCTGGGCCATGCCATCTCAATATGAGAAGCAGCAAATTGAAGTCAGGTACTTATTGGAATGAAACTCTCATTTTAAGGAGAAATTCAGATCTATTTAGCTTGACCTTGGAACTTGAATTAAATCTTTAGACACTCAACTTTCTCCAGGGAAGTGTGAGGTTTGTATGAATTTGAGTGTATTAAAACTAGTCTGACTCTGATCTACATACCAAGTTGGTTAATTTTTCATTTAAAGGACAAAGGGTTTCAGTGGAACTAATTTAACTGTCTTAATTTGTGATATTCACATATCAGTTTATATTCTAAACCAGGAGAGGTTTTTAAAAATCATTAACATGTCATTAAAAAAACATAATATGTTCACTGATTGATGTTTTGAAGGCAGCCGCGGTTGCCTATGGCTGGGGACTTCTAACACGGCTCATTTTTTTTTTTTTTTCCTTTGCTACTAACCAATTGTGTGACCTAATATGAGGTGCTTCACCTTTCTCTGATTCATCTCTGACTAATAAACTGGGGTTATAATAGTTCCCTCTTCTATCTTTCTCAAAGGGTATACTGAGAATTAACAAGTTAATGTCATAAAGTACATCAAAATCATCAGTTAAAAGGCAGTATGTTAGGACTTTCATGTTATTTAAACATATTTTATTTTTTTAACCAGAAAGATTTCTGCTTTGAAATTTTTTATCTGAGTAAATATAGAATAAATGTGCTTGCTTTATGCTTAATCTGCAAATAAATGTGAACAAAACCAAAAGAATTAAATGCACATTTGAAATCACATTCACAATGTCTTTCCTAAATAATATTTTCCAGATTGCTTAACTGTTCAAAATTTAAACAGTGCCAGAAATTTCACTCGATTAACCATACTTCACACCCTCTCTTGTAATTTTTGTTTAGTGCAATATTTGTATTAATTTTAGTTTATGTAGGCATTTTATGTCATTTTCTGGTGGTGTCCTTTCCTCTTATATAGTCTCTGTTAGTCAGACTGTCACCTGTTTACTTTATCTTCCTTTGGAAGATATGACCAGACCAGAGAAATACTCAAGATACGATGTTTGCTAACTAGTAGTTACTAGTTTTTGCTAGTTACTGTGTTTGCTAACACAGTAGTTTGGTGTTCTGAATTTCATCTATGTTTTTTTTCTCATCTTATTTTCAACTATATTTTTTTATTTTTTTGTGTCTGACTTCTTTGGGTTAAATTGTATCACTGAGATTTAGTCATGTTGCTATACATATCACTTGGGAGATAACTCATTTTGTAAATGTACCATAATTTGTTTACACACTTTCTTGTGGTGGATATTCTGAAAATCCCCACTCTTGGCTATCAATAAGGCTTCTATGAAAGCTCTTTGATATATAAATAGCTACACACATATGTATATATACATAAGCACATATATGTTTTATCAACTATCTTTATTTCAAAAAACACAATATGGATTACACCATGATGGAAACCAAATAGTCACTTGTCTTGGAACACTTAAAAGTTCACAAGTGTGACTCTGTTACATTTAACTTAAATGACAAAAACTTTTATGCACTATTGTTTGTATTGTTTGATAAAATACAAATAAGTGTTACTTACTTTGCCAGTTGAAAATTATGGTATTTTTTTCCAGTATCAATCTTGCTGACCTGAAAAGAAGGAAATTTGTGAATATTGGAAGGAAAATAGCTTATGAGAGTGGGGAACAGGGACATGAGAAAGAGAATGACATAATACAGTAATGCTTGAATTTTTAAAGGATGAAGTCAACATCTTGTATTCCTATATGAAATAAATGATTTGAATTTTAAATACCTATAAAATAAACTCTCAAATAGTCTTTTCAAAGGGGAGAAAAATGAAAAAATACAGTGCTAAGTAATGCACAAGTGGAAATGAAAGGGAAATCTTATAGTTCCTAGTCTGATGTTTAGTTTTTTTGTTGTTTGCCTTTTCCTTTAAAAATTTATTACTTTCTAGGAAGATCTGATAGAAAAGAAATAATAGTATGGCCCAAATATCCAATACTACTTATTTTGGAGATTTTCCTAGACTAGTAGTTCAATAAGGACACAATCTAGTCAAGAAGTTCTCAGGTTGGAGAACTGCTTTCTCCTTTCTTTATCTATTGACATCGCATGTCTATCCTCCCTAAACCTGGAGAATATATTCTAGTTTATAACTCTCAGCCCAAGCTTGCCATGCAAGTTAAAATACATTTTAGTGCTATAACAACAGTTATCATAGTTATCAGTCAGAGCACTGATAATATTGAAGATAAAAGTTATCTGAGAATTATTTCAAAATAAGAGATAAGAATCATGCTCCAACTCTTGGTAAGTCATATTTTGTGATATTCTTTACTTCGTAAGGTTTTGAAATATATTTTTATAGAATAGGGCAAAGTATTCTGTTACTTTCCTCTGTAAATATGGTTTTATTAAAAGTCTCATTTCTAATACAGTGTTTCTCTGTGCTTATCCATCCTTATTTTTACTTTGACTAGACATTGATTTATCAATATACTTTATTTTTCAGAAGCAAACTTTTTTAATTTCACAATTATAACATCTTTTAAATTTTTGTTTTCTTTTTTCAATCTCAACCCTTCTCTTTTTTTGTTTACTTAATCTAATTCATGAATATTTATGCTCAGACTTGTACCTGACCACAACTGCACCATGCCTGACAAGTTATGCTTTACATTACATTTATGTAATTTTATCTTCTATACAGCCTTTCTTTTGCTATGTAATTTATTCTTTTACTTCTTTTTTAGTTGCTTGTGTTTTTTAAAGTTTTTTTTTTTTTATGCATACAAGAGCTAGGGTATAGGCCAGAGGTGGGGGGTGGGGAGAGTGAGAGGTTTTACCAGAGGCAGAGTAGAGAATAAAACAGGCAGATCTACTGAAATACACTGCTGAGAAGAACAGTGGGAGAGACAGGGGAGGTCTGCTGCTCCAGTGGGTTAGTTCCTGGCTGGAGATTGAACTTGTGCTACAGAATTTGCTGATAGTTTGCTAGTGCTGAGACTTAACCCCTTGTGCCACCAGAGAGGTCTTAATAGCATGTTTTTGAAGATAATTTATATTTTAACATTTCCAAGTTATGGGGATTTTATGATTTTAGTTGTAATTCCTAGTTTCACCACATTTTAATCATATACATGTTTTTAATTGTAGCTTTTCTCCATGACCTAATATTGAAGTGATATATATACATAGTCAATGAGTACATTATAAGTAAATAATATCATGTCTAGAGTTACACCATCATTAATAATAATTTATAGATTCTGAGCATCATCTTTATTTTCTATCTGGTATATAAGTTGCTAAGGTATATTTTTGTAGATTCTTATAAATTCTGATGAATTTTGCTTTATATATTTTAATGCTATGTTATTTGACTCATCTTGATTATAGTTTGTGTTTTATTAAAAGTTATATCCTAGTTTTTGAAGTTGGTCTTTTATAAAGCACTTTTCATTTATTTTGACTCTTCGAGTTGAGAGCTAGTTTTCTTCACTTTCTTCGTCTTGGTCTTCCTTGACAGCTATACTTGTTTTATTTTTTCAGCTTCTTAATTTTCTTCATATCTCAGATGGTATTTTATCGTTTGGTATTTTATCCACTGTATAAAATGGAATTATGTTATTTCATCCATTCTATCTTTTTATACATAAATTAATTTCATTTATATTTTGCTATAAAAATGTTTAAAATTTGTTACTTTATATAGTGTTTTTTTCCTACTGTTTTTATTTATTTTTTTTAAAGATTTATTTATTTATGCATACAAGCACTGGGGTACAGGCCAGAAGTGTGGGGGTGGTGAGAGGATTCACCACAGAGAGCAGGGAGCAGAACAGGCAGATCAACAGAAGCACGCTGCTGAGGGGAGCAGCGGGCACAGCAGGAGAGGGCTGCCGCACCATGTGGGTCCCCTCCCTGGCCGGAGACAGGGATCGAACTTGTGCTGCAGTGGCTATGGTCTGCTTCATAGTGCGTCGCTTAACCCACTGCGCCACCAGGGAGGCCCCTCCTACTGTTTTTAAACAGCCCTCTCAATCTAATTTTTTAAGTATATACAAAAGTTTTTATTCTTGGATTGATTTTAACAGCTAGAGAATACAAATAAACAACTCTACCCACTGATTTAAATACCTTCAAATATATATGCTTAATATACTTACTTATATCTTTTTTCAACAATCTCACATAAATAAAATGAGTAACCTTACATTCTATCCATTTCACCTTTCTGACAGTCTTCCATTTGGTTAGGTTATTATTTTTTAAATGTCAAGATTTCCATTGAGCTCTATACCCATATTTTTAATAATTATTTCATAAACCAGATATTCTTCATTCTCAAGTTTTTTAATTTTCATTTATGAATAGATCTTTTCCATTAAACAGTTCTTTAAAATGGCTTCTAGGGTTTTTCATAGGTTTTGGACATCTTTTTTCTTGTTTCATTGCATAAACCACAATTTGACTGGTCATCTTACTTTTGGATCAACTTTTTATGTTGTTCTTTCAGCATGCTATGAATATTCTTCATTCATTGTCTTTGGAAAGTTAATGTGTTTATGCACATTTTTAGCTGTCATGTTTTAAAAATATTGACTACATCTCACAATTTTCTCAAAAGGTGAGGTCTTTTACCTTTGTAATTAGATACACTTAAATGTATCTGAGTGTTGATTGCCTTACTTTTTTCTTTGACATATCATATGGCAGTCAGATTTCCTATTTTCTTTTTATAGAAACTTTTCTTCTATTACAACTTGACTGTTATTTCTATTCCATTTGTTCTGTTATCTTTTTAGAAACACGCATATGCATAAGGTATCTTTTATCGCTTTCCAGCATCTACAATATTCTGTTTAATCCTCCTTTACTCTTTGCTCTTTTTCATTGCCATATGTAATCACCTCAAGCCTGAACTGCATGATTTTTCTTCCAGCATTATCTAATCTGGTTTTTTTGTGCTTCATTTTACAGTTTGAATTTGTGAAATGGTTTTATTATTTGACTCAGTTTTTCTTCTGAATTCTGTTTATTTGATATGTTATTCTTCTAGTGTGTCATCACTTTTTTGTGTGTGCTTACACATTGTTTAGGCCTTTTCCAGTGATAATTTTTTCCTTAAACTTATGAGGGTGAAGAGATGTATTTGTCTGAAATGTACTATTTATTGGAGTTATTCTTTTTGCTTTTATACCTGCACTTGATTTGTTATATCCTTTCCTTCTTCTTAATGGTATTTATAGATGGCCACCTGGGAAGTTCTTTTTGAACGTTAATCCTGTTTGAAAAGGGCAGCTCATTCACACCTATTGTTTCCATAAAAATAATGTAAGAAAAATGAGGAAAATACTAGCAGTTGTGTGCAGGCCTGTTTGTGTATATGTACTTGTAATTTATGGTATAGTTAACTCTTTTGCCCCCTAACCCTTTCTGAAAACCATCTTTGCAAAGTTTTATACCTGTATTATTTAAAATGTTAATATAAATCAAGTAAACAAACATGTCTTAGACACTTATCTTCAAGATCATGTAGAGTTTATTTCATATGTAATAATACCCATAATATTTTGTATTAATGGAAAATAGCCCTGATTAGGAATCATTAAAACTGGAACCAGATATGTTTGCCTAAACTAAGTTTTTTTTAGTTTGAGAATATTGTTTAAATTCTTTATGCTTCTGATTCTTAAGAAAAATGGTAAAATAATCATTGATTCTTTATAAATGGAAATCACTTGACACTAGGAAATGAAGCAGAAGTAAAGAAAGTTACTATATCTTTGAAAAAATATTATCCAAGATATGATGATAGTCATATAAAAAATAAATTAAAAATATGGAAATTTTATTTACACATTTAAGTAGCTAAGTTTGTTATCCTTACTCTTGTTCATGTTCGCATGAATTGATAATGCCACTTCACACAGGGTATCAGTAGAGTGATTTATCTTTGTATTTTCTCCATAAGGATATATCTCCTTGTATTCTCCCCAAAAGGGAAGAATCAAATTAAGTCATCAATTGTATTTTTTAAATTTTAACCAGTAATCTTTCTTTGTAAAAATGGACAATAACATACACATTTTTAAAAAAAAGTTATATATTGTAAAATAGACCAAAACTTGGAATTCTTTGCCTTAATCGGCTACTTTACATTACGTTATAAAATGTCTTGCAGTATCCTATGTGGATTAGAAAAATATATATATTCTAAATCCCACAAAAAGGCAACTAATGAAAACCTATGTTTTACTTATACTGAAAGCTATTGGTGAAAGAAATTACAAAAGAAAAACCCATAATTTGACGGGAAAGAAGGATAAGAAAAAGCAAAGAGATTCTGATAGGTCACTTTCTCATACACAAGCATTTAGTCTACAGTAATCTTCCAGGACTGTCAGATTTGATTGAAAGATAATGCAAGATTTTTTCTTGCCACAATTTATAGCATGTATCCATTAGGAATAATTATGGTTGCATGATTTTGCTAGCTGTTATCTCTACAAGTGTTACTAATGGTTTTATCAATTACTCCCTGTCCAATAACTGCATGGTTGTAACCTAATTTAAAGACACTCTATCACCAGGCTGATTTGTGTAGTAGTAAATGACAGCATTTGAGACACCAGCCAAATGACTCACTTCAGTGACTTAGTTAGTCTCTAATAATTAACAATTAGTAGGTACCTAGAAAAAGCTCAAGAGACTGGAGCTCCCACGTTTCTCTTTCTTATCTAAATATAAGAAGTTAGAGAGACTTTAGTGATTCATATTAATAAAATTGAAGGCCTCTATGGGTTCACAGAACATATGTATATAAGAGCTGTTAATAATTCCTATTTAGAATGAAAGAAATTGGTAGTGATACATGCTCATAAGGCTATGTCTTACTGCATTGAAAATGGTAGATATACTAAGATCCACAAGAAGAAAATTACTTTCTAAGTAATTTTTTCTGGGCATGTTAGTGCTTTGGTTCAGAAGTAAAGTCAATGTGCTAAAAGGGGACTAGTGTTGGCAAATTTGTGCTATTTCTTAAACTTTAAAGGGAAAATGCTGGATGTGCAAAAAGAAGCACTTCATTACAGATCATTAGTGGGAACTTTATATACAGCCGAAGACTCAGAAAGGTATTGCCTGCTTAGAAGTAGCTAGAAAGAAATTTAAAATAAACCCCCTTTTTAATGAATGTAAAAGATGATTTTTTTCCTCAAAAGATGTTATTTCTAAGGGTTTTTTAAAAAGAA
Organism: Galemys pyrenaicus; assembly: GCA_019455555.1. Classification (NCBI taxonomy): domain Eukaryota; kingdom Metazoa; phylum Chordata; class Mammalia; order Eulipotyphla; family Talpidae; genus Galemys; species Galemys pyrenaicus. The sequence goes on along the minus strand of JAGFMF010011446.1, from coordinate 8,647,931 downwards.
ATTGGCCTTTTGAAAGTCTAAATAAGAACCTGAATTTCAAGTCTTAAGTGGCCTACATTTCCTCACAGTAGTTTGGTTTCTCAGGGTGAAAGATAGTGAAAGTGAAATACACATGCGTGGAGAATCAGGGTTTTTGCCCTGTGCTGTCCTTCTGCATAGTTTATTAGTATATTTGGATTTTCCCTGATGAGACAAAATTGCTTTGGAATAATTTATCAATCAGGTTACTGTGAATACCTTAGTAACCTTAAATCTTTCAAGTAAACCATGAATTTAAGGGAGTAATTAATTCACAAAAGGAGTAAATCGGGTGCAAAGATGAAAAACTGCTTCCAACAATATCATGACATTCCAGGTGGTACCAGAAGACACAAGTTATGGAGAGATGTGGGTACTGTCTGCTCATTTTATACCAAATCATTCTCAGTAGTCCTTATGAGGAAAAGGTGAGGGCAGAGCCAATTGCTAAGACCTATTGCAGCCTCTAATTTTTAGGAATGTGCAAAGGAGTCTCTAACAACATCTCCATATACAAGCCTATTGTGATACGGCATTTCATACACGGAATGAAGGCTAGTAGACTATTCATAAATCCTGATGGCCATTTAAAACCTGATGCCTCTAACTTCTCCCACCAATGTTCTAAGAGTCAAATGTGCCAAGGAACTAAAAGTTTAGGATCTCAGGAACTCCCTGGCATAAATTATCATTCCTTCCACATTTATTTATGTCACTATTTTGTACCAATCACACACACACAAAAAAAAAATCAGTGGAAAGGAAGAAAATAAATCACTGAGAATCCGATCATCTCCCGAATAAGATCACAATGGCCAATTTACAAAAACAGGTTTCTCTAATTTTCCCTTGTGCTGGTGATGAGGTTATGAAATAGTCATAATTGTGCCAGAACTGTTCTCTCTGGAAGCTGCTAAGAAAACTCCAACCATAATAGAAGGCAAGGACAGGACGGTGGTGTTTCTTACAATGGAGTCAAAGCCCCACCCCTCCTTACCCAGGCAGATTTGCATATTCTTTTGAAAACCACACATTGAGTATCTATAGCCCCAGCTGATGTCATCGGGCACAGCATGCAGCCACTAGAAGTGGGACAATTATAATTTTTGTAGCTGATTAATCATCATGAAAAAGTAACAGTCAATTGACTCAATCATACATCCATGGTGATTAATCACACTTCACTTGTGTTTTTTTCCCCCAAGTATTTTACTGACAGTGCAGATGTTGGTTGATTTTCTCCTTTAGCCTTTTACTTGGTCACAGATGTTAAGTAATCACCTTGTCCTGATACTTGACTTATCCATAATCTTCAGTATTACAAGTCCTTAAAAGAAAATATGCTCTTTTCTTAGAATTCAAATGTTAACATAGTTATTACCTTAAAAAAAGTTAATCAATATATGAAATAGCCATAATTGTACTCTGTAATCACAGATCCTTTTTTTTAATAATCATGCTACTCCCCCATTTGTTCCCCAATGGTGTGATTACTGATAAAACATTGGGAAAGAGAGCTGTTTTTCTCCCCTGCTCCTGGAGTGTTAATAGCTCAATTCCATTTAGATTTAATCCAAAATTTGATGTTCTAATCCAGATTCATAAAAGGCCTCACCTGGTTGCATTTCCTTTCGGGGGCAGATGTAATTTACTCCTGAAAATAGAACAGACATCGTACCATGCTTTCACCTGAGAGCAACACTATTTGAGATGTTTCAGTTACTGGCCCATAAGTGATGCGGAAATGATTCCACTAGTGCTGTGTTTATAAAATTGTCACATATGAATTGTTGATATTTAAGAAGCAATTACAAACGCACCAGTCTGTTGATAAAAGAGCAATATTCAAGAAATATTCCAAATGATTATGAGTCAATTAAATCATTTTAAGGGACAAGTGACGACCTAGTTTGTATTCAAGGCAACAGAAATGCTTCACTTCAGGCTCCTTTTATAGTACTAGGATTAGTGGATGAGGTGGAAGCAGCATGGAAGATTTGCTGCAGTCAAGCCTTAGGCAGACAGACTTGTGGGTCTAGTTTCTCAAATGGAAATGCCTGATCCTAAGGGAGAAGCAAGGTAGCCGTCACAGAGTGAAGCCCACCCTCCCCAATTCCACAACCTCCACCCCCAGACTGCTTCCATGACTTCAGACTCTGCAATCTTAGGAGAAGGTATTGTCTCCCTACACTGACCTTCGGGTAATCTTTGAGATTATTTCAACATGTGGGAAATTGCTTTCATGCCAAGATAATACAACAGCATTGAGTTCTGTCCTAGGCGACTGTCTTGATACTGTTAATAAAAAGCTTGGGTTGGGCATAATTTTTAATAAACTAATCCTAAAAATCCACTCAAATATCACTTATAATCAGGATTTTCTGCTGGGCTAGGACTCCTGGGGAAACCTTGGAAGCTATGAATCTTGTCTGTAATGGCAGAGGTCAACATGGGGAGCTAGAGGGCCACCAATGCAGGAGAGCTGTATTGTTTAAAATGATCATATATGATGAGCTCAGAAATATTAGCAGCTGTGAGAATCAAAAAAGAAAGTAAAGAATGGGGAAAAGAAGCAGTAGGATACTCTCCAACTCAACCCAGTTCTCTTTGGAGGTGCCAGAGGGAGAGGTGGAAAAGACATTATTACTTGTAATTTATAGCAGGAACATCAAGGCACAGAAGATAATATAAAAGCATTTCAGTGAGAAGATACCCATGACATGAAACTATTTAAAACAATTAATCAAAAAAGCCTAATTATTCAATTATATGGATAAATGAATCTTCTTAAAGTGGATATGCAAAAAAGAGAGTGATGATGAAATCTTTTAAAGGGAAATGAGTGTAACAAATCAGCTAAATATGATCTCTAAAAAAATTCTGAATAATAAGTCAGTGATTATGTTTTAATTGGGCTTTAGCTTTATTATAATTGAGGACACTCATTATCTTGTTTTATTGTATTTATGATTTTAATATTCATACCATTTGGTACTTTATCTTTGTATACTTTCTGCCAGTGCTTGTTGCACTTCCTGGCTGATTAGTGCCTGGGTCAGTGTGAAGTGAATACAGATGTCTCAATAATGATCGGCAGGAGCGTCAGGCTGATTTTCAGTGTTTGAAGGTCTCCTATAAAGTCGTCCTTTGTGCAATTGTGAGGGTTATTTTTTTCTGTTCTTTTTTTTTCTCTCTCAACATGAGCAGCTCTGTTGGTAAGAGTCATCTAACAGGAAACTGTTTTCCACTCTGAAGGGGATCAAGGGACTTCATTTGGGGTATAAGTGTTTCGAAAATGATGATTTATACATGCACATTTATCCTGTCTTAGGAAAAAAATGTTTTATGCAAACAGCAACATCTAACTGAAAATTCGAGCTCTTTATCTGAGGGTAAAACTGAGGGCAAAACAGAACTCAAGCTTGTAACTTCCAGACGATCGGATAAGCTACTCTTTGTTCACAGAGAAGGGCAGTTGAGCCAAAGATTATTTCCAAGATCTTGTCAATCACTTTGCCCTGTAAAAGGTGCACACATGGTTGGTTGCTTACACACTCAAATCAGCCAAAAGGTGCAGTCAGAATGGTCGGCAACCGTTCAGCTGCCTTATATGTATCAGGAGTTTTTAAATGGGCCTTTGAGGAAGCAAAGAGGGTAACCATTTAGTGCTTGTGCAGAGGATTTTTTTTTGTGAACCTAAGTGATGCATAGGAGTAATTCATTTAAAAGATCTTTTGAATGGGTCAGTGGAAGAATTGTATTTATGATTTCATTTAGAAGTTGGACTTTGCTGCTGTTATTTTGATATTAGGAGGTAAGTAAATGATAGAATGTATTTTGTCCCATTGCTACACAAATACATATTTCCCAGCCAGTTCTCCTCTTCATAAGGTAGTTCAATTAATCAGTAAATTAGTAAATAAATTTGAAGTAAAACACATGCATGCACACATATATCTGACAGCCTGAGATTCTGAATGTTCTAGTCTCCTTATCATTTCTCTAATTGCAGCAATGAAAATTATTATTTGAAAACTTGAACATAACCTTCTATTGACAGATATAATTTCATGATCATAATTTAGAAAAGAAAAATATTGACTTTTAATATTAGGTCACAGTGTGTGTTTTCTGACTTCTTTCTAAACAGCAGATCTTAGGCAAGTGCTCACATTTCAACAGACTTTTTCAATTTCAGCTTTCTTGATACTTGGAGTCCAATGAATGCAAGAGGCTCTCCTGTGCACTAAAGAACATTATGCTGCATCCTTGGACCCCAACATTAAATGCCAATAACCCCCTCCCCCTCAGTTGTGGCAATCAGAAATGTCATAAAACAGGTAAAAGGGGTCAATAATAAAGAGAAGAACACAACTGGGCTTTCACAATGAACTTAACGTCATATATGCACACATATATAATGTTGGTTTTTAATGCTGCATATCTGAAACAATGCAATATCACTTCAATTAAAAGTAAAGAAAATAAAATATAATAGGCACTGCTAATGCGTGTCCTGGGAAGGTGAAATTGCCCCAGGAAGAAAAACATTACTTTAAAACCTTAGGTGACTTGTCAGTCTTAAAGCAAAGCATTCTCAAATCTTAAAGCAAAGATAGGACACAGTGATAGAGTAATGAAAAATTATAAAAACAGGCCACTGGTCACATATACTATAATTTGGAAATTGGAAAGTGTTAGATGATTTCCAGGGTTTTTTTTTCAGCTAAAAACCAGTATTATTATCCATTGCATTTTAAATTTCCCCAGTAATGAAAAAGAGATACTACAGGAAATTGTGATATTTTACTTAAAAGAAAATTGGTAAATTCAAAGGAATATAATAATAATAACAACAATATTATTAACAGCGGATCCATTTATCACTGCTATACAATTTTACCTCCCTCCACTTACTGAGGTTATTTTACATTGAACCGTCTCTCGGGGTTACAAATCCAGATTATCCTGTTAGATCAATGTTTATTCCCTGCTCCAATGTAGGTTGGGTGACGAGAAGCCATGTAACAAAGGGGTGTGCACCGTCTTTCAAGGCTGTCCTCTCTGTGTCTACACATAATCTCTGCAGAACAGAAGGCTCCTTCAGCTCCATTTACTGTACTTAACTTGGTTTTAAAAGTTTAAAAAGCAGCACATTTTCTTCAACTTCTGTGAGCTGCCATCAGGATTTATCTGTCATCTCACTGAGCGTTCTTAAAATTCTTTAACATTTTATATGTTCCAAACTGCTCTCCTAAGCTGTCTTCCATGTTTTGTAATCACTGAGCTAGGGTCACCAGTTCCCACTTCTCATTCCATTTCTATGTCTGCTTCTCACAATTTGACTTTCCTTTGAATCACTGTTCTGAAAAAGAAGCTTCTTAACCTTTAAGAGTTTGAGTCACATGATCTCAAAGTGAGCCCCAGGTATCACACAAGTCAATTTTCACTCTGAACATCCTGTCACACTAGGCAGTCATTGCCATTCTGTTTTCAGAGTCACTAGGTCTTTGCTACATGTCCTTCCCCTGACCATAAGATGTGAAATCTCCAGGGCCTCCAATGTCTCTTCCTGATCTCTGCCCCACAGTCTTGGTTGAGAGGGTAAAGCTCTGAAGTGACTTTAGGAGTATGAACACCCACGAAGTAAAAGGAACAAGAGTCTTTAGGAATGCTGCCCTTGAAATCTTATCTCTTCTCCTCAATGGTGGGACCAAAAGACAGCAGAATTTTAAAGCATGCTATACAATGGTTCCAAACTGCTTCCAAAAACCTGTAATACTTTTCTAATGTTTGCCCAATTTTAACTCTTTGTGTCATATCTGGGAGTGTTACTTTAGCAGAAAATAATTTTCTCATTTCAGCATCTCATTGTAAGTGTGTATTAATTACCTAAAACTAAGTCTAACACGTGGTTTCGATAAACAAGAAAGGTGGGCAATTTGTTTCCAAATTTCCACAAAGATTTTCTTGATATTCCAGTCAGAAGCCTGTTTCATAATTATGTGCCAATCATTTTGATGAGGAATTTCATTATTTCTCTTTCTGATATAATGTACATCAACATGTGATTTCAGATGATACACTTCAAAGATGCAAAGAGTAATCCCGTCTTTTAAAACGTGTTATTTTTTGCTGTAATTAAATTCAGAATAAAAACTAAGTGTCATAAAATTACACACACACTACCAGAATTATTTTTAAAAAACTAAAGAAAAAAATGTTCACAAATTCAGTCATCACATTAAAATTCCTTTTTTGCTGGGTTAAGCTGAAAGACCATGAAAAAAATCCACCTGCCATTCAGTTTAATTTCTTGTGTTTAGAGCTCTACAGCATTCTGTGTAAAACTAATCAATAAAAAGGATTTATGAGACCTTGAAATAGAACAGTCGAAAGGAGGAAATTATAGTCAGTTTTAGTTATTAAAGATTTTCACCACTAAATTTAGTATAAGGGAAACGTTATACATCTTTTTTAGCTGAAACAGGACATTTATCAAACGCATGGATTGGGAAGACAATTGTGCTTAGACCACTGTAATGTGTCTTTATTTGTTGCTCACCATTTATTGTTGGCTGCAGTGATGTCAGCCCAACAAGGAGGAAGGCAGCATTGGAAAAACTATGTTGGAAAAAAAAATCGTAGCTACAGTGAGCCATGACCTAAACATGTGAGAAAAACTGTATCTGTGAATTCAGTTCCAGTCCATATTAAATTACTTTTCTGACTATAAAAGAATGAGGACAAGTAAAGAAGAGAGAAAGGAAGTGAAGAAACAAAACTCAACATTACCTCAAAGCGCTTCCCACTAACACGGAATAAAAAATTAGTTCTAATTAACCCCAGAGACCAGTCATTAATGATATTCACTTACTTTTGATACCATAATATTTATAGGATCATGAGCATTTCTGAAAATAGGTGCGCATGGACTGAGTTACATTGTTGCTTAGTGACAGTGTGACAATGAGGTTTGAGAGATGCCTCAATGTGTTTGTGTAGAGTCTGGAGACTTTTACTTAGATACATTTCTTAGCAGAGTAATTGGAGAAAATTCAAGAATTTTGCTTTTGTTTGATGAAATACAAATGACAGATGGAAAATTGCAATATTTTGAAAAGAAAAAATGCAATGATGCACAGAGCAGAAGATTGCCATAATAATAATGGTACTTAGCATTTACTCTGAGTTCTTCATCTGCAAAGTACTTTACAAACAACTAATGAAGCCTCATAACACTCCTGAAAGACAGGTAAGTATCATTACTGCCATTGTACAGATGGAGAAAATGAGGCATAGAGGTTAAGTGTCTTTGCCTAAGGCTATTGGAAATAAGAACAACACCTGGATTAAGTTTTAGACACTTCATTCTTCCTGGATAAAAGACCAGGTAACTAGCATTCTCTCTACCAAAACAATAAAACTCTTAAGTGCTAAATATTTCCCTTTTGAAAAGAAGATTAACATGTCATTCAGTTAACACTGATTTTCTTATAAATTGAAATTACACTTGCCTTCAGAAACAATAACCTGTTCCCTGTTCTTTTATTTGCCTTAGTCATTCTCACCGTCTCCACAATTATCTCCCAAAATGACTTTTGGAATGGCTGAGATGATGGAGTCTTTCCCAGTCAGTGTCCCCTGGTGGCAAAACTTTGAGACTAAGGTTGTGCTTTATATTAAAGTTACAGGTCCTATCAATGGGCTTCATTTCAAAATTATGACAAGGCTTCTTATTTCTGATGGGTAATCATTGTTGGCAGTTTCAAAATCCTATACTATTTGAGGGGAAAATAAGCAGATTCTATTATTTTCTACTAGTTAACTCTCCCCACAATTCTACTGGTTCTTAAAATTATTGTTCAAGATAGAGAAATGTCACCAAAGAAATAAATCTCAGCATGAAAACATATCACCTAGTAGACTGATATTTTTGCAGATTTTACTGCTGCTTCCTTTAGAAGTCAATCAGTTTTTAATGAATGATCTGCAGAGTTGCAAGAACAGTGCAGAAAATAGAGATTTGGGGACAAGTTCCCTATTCTTTCTCTTTGGAAGATCAATAAAGTCAATGACCAAACTTTTATATATACATATTTATAAATTCCCTGCCCCTAGGATCTTGCATGTAAGTTGGAAGGACAAGATTTGAAACAAGAGTGAACAATGCACTAACATTGTTGGATAAACACATAATTAAGTCATATTCTGCTATTGAATAAATTGAAAATACATAGAAAGGAACAGGATCACTTTTCTGCTTATGTACTGAAAATAGTACTTAGTAAATTACTGGTGATTTATACATGTGGCCACACATGTGGAAATATTTGTTTCTGAGAAGTTGTTCCTACAAATGTTTTTTTTTTTTTTTTTAAGTTCTTAATAGTGAAATGTTCTAAACATAGAATGTGGTGATAGTTGCACAATATGTGGACTAAAACCTTTGAATTGTATACATTGTGAATTTTCTGTATATCATAATTCAATAAAGATGCTTTTCTGGAAAAAAAAAATAGCCAGAAATGCCAAGCCATGTTAAGATGTTCTCCCTTTCAATGGGTCTATTTTAACTTATAAGAACCATGTTATACCCATTTAGAACATGCTTTTCAGAGTTCTTTTCTTCTTTTTATATAACAGGTTTGGTAAAGCAGAATGATATGGAACAATATAAGAAGCAACAAACACATGGCCCAACAAGTCAAGCATGTTAACTCTCAAAATTTTTTTAGAAAATTTGTAATTCCAAACCAGTACCACACAAGCTTATTAACTCTGTCACTTTAGAAAAGAGAGGAGTCAAAGAGTATATTTAAGGACTGACCTTTTTCTCAACATTTTGTTTCTGGTGATTATGTGTGGGGCCATGGGGGTGTTATTGGGGTACATACCAGCTGTCCAAGCTTCACACTTGTCCCACCCAGTGAGAAAGAGACTGTTGCAGCACCTGATAAACTGATGTAGGTCCCAAGCCACTAAGAGTGAAATTAGCTCCTCCTTGAAGGAAACTAGTTTTTGAGAAAGACAGATTAATTTATCTTCCTTTGCTATTACACAAACGACTATCATGCTACTAACCTTACAATTGATTTTCTCCGTAAAGTTAATGATTCCATCTTGATTTTTTCAGTTAGTGTCTAAGCTGACTTTTCTGTCAGTAGATTACCATGGGGAAGGGCCATGTCTTCAAAGATTTGTAAATTCTGTGGTAAATAATATATGAAATATATTAAGTGCTCATCAAATAAATCTATGAGAGACTGGACTGGATTTATAGACTGATTGGGGATTAGATGAGTTCACTCTATATAACTTCTATTTCCCCTTGGCTCCCCCACTTCTTGTTGCCAATACTCAGAAACCATAATTTTAATGACTGTAGAATATTCTAGCAGGTTAATATACCATGATTTATGCAATTATGTATAAACACACAGTGAGTATGATTCTGACTTTTCACTTACACACTATTTTCTTAAGTAAATTTTCCTTTGTTATTACTTTGTATTTAGTCTATTAAAGTATATAAATTGTTCTAATCCTCTCTCTACTGATCACCAAAGTCCTTAGTAAACTTGACCAATTATAGCACATGTCCAAATATATGAGAAGTTTTCTCTCCCTTAACTGTTGGTATTTTTGCACTCTAATTTCTTTCAGATAAGTTAAATAATTCACTAAGTACTTCACAACACATCTTATAAACTATGAGGTATTACACATATAGTATTATTATAAATTTTGTTACTAATTATGATATATTTACTTGTATTTACTAGAAAAATAACGGTCCCTGTCTTATAGATGCTTAAATTTGTCTTTCATTATAAGTGAGTTGAAAATCTTCTAAATTTATTATCATTTATACTTCTTCCATTAATTTTCTTATTTTTTAAAGATTTATTTGTTTATGCATACAAGAACCGGGGTACAGGTCACAGGTCAAAGGTGTGTGGGGTGAGAGGATTCACCAGAGACAGAGTGGGGAGCAGAACTGGTAGATCCACTGAACCACACTGTTGAGGGAAGCAGCAGGCAAGGCAGGAGAGGTCTGCTGTGCCATGTGGGTCACCTCCCTAGTCAGGGATCAAACTCATGCTGCAGTGGCTAGGGATAGCTTCATAGTGCTGTGACTTTAATACCTGTGCCAACAGAGAGGCCCCAATTTTCTTATTTTTTTAAAATTTATTTTGTATAAGGGCATTTATTTTTATCCATATTTTTAGAGCATATTATTTTAGTAATGTCCTTTTTAAATTTTTATACTTTTTTATTTTCTTCAATTGTTCATTTTTTTATTTCTCTCTTCAGGTATAGTCCTCATAACTCTTCTACCATCACATCACCTGTGAACCATTACCATGGTCCCTAGAGTTCTTCCCTTCCCTGTTTTGATCCCTCTCCACCTTCTCCCTCCTTTATGCCTCAGATCCTGCGTTTTGTTTGTTTTTTTCTGATCCATTGTTCCTATATTCCTCCTATAAGTGAAATCATCTGATAATTTTCTTTTTCCTTCTGACTTTCACTGAGTATAATCCCTTCCACTTCCATCCATGTTGCTGCAAATGGCATGAGTTTATTTTTTTGATTGCTGAGTAGTATTCCATTGTATGTGTGTGTGTGTATATATATATATATATATATATAAAACCATATCTTCTTGATCCATTCTTCTTTCCCATTGTCATTTTGCTTTAAATTTTTTCAGCAAATGTCTTTTAATTCCCTATGAGTATTTTGACATAAAATTGTTAATGAAATATATTGATTACTTTGACTTTTTAAAAAATTACTACATCTACCATCATTTTTATAACTTGAAGCATTTGCCTAACGTGTAATCTATGAAATGCTAGGTTTGGATATTTTTTTTAAATAAATTATATAGCCTAAAAAAGTTTAGGAAAAATTGAGATGTAATAAAAACTGCATGGTATTGGAACAAAAACAGACACATAGACCAATGGAATAGAATAGAAAGCCCATAAACAAACCCACAAGCTTATGAATAACTAATCTTTAACAAAAGAGCAAAGACTATACAATGGAATAAAGACAGCTTGTTCAACTAGTGGTGCTGGGCATTTTGGACTGCTACATGCAAAAGAATGAAACTAGAATACTGCCTTTCACCATGCACAAAAATCAACTCAAAATGGATTAAGGACTTAGATATAAGACCTGAA